>CM052708.1:648890-701531 GCA_028551405.1 Uromys caudimaculatus
GCCAGCAAGAACCCACGCGGACACACGGATCCTTCTGCAGCAATGCGTTTAATGCATAATGAAAAGAGGAAAGACCCCGGGGCCCCAGAATGGCGCTGTTATATAGCCCCGAGGCAGCGTGCTCTCCATTGGTTGGTGTGCCCCGGGAGTGGGCGGTGATAGTCATGTACACCCATAATGCGCTTCGGGGGTTTTCCCGTGCTTCGGGGTTTTCCCGCGCTATCCGTAAGTTTCCTTAGAGCGACAGCTGAGGTCAGCGCCATCTTGTAATGGCGAATACTCTAGCCGCTCCTTACATAATTCTACTATATTCCCATGGCAATCTGGCCATAGTTGTAATTTCATTTTATCCTCAGAGATTTCCTTGTATAAGTATTATTTTCATGTATAAGTATTTTATTTTTTAAACTGAGAGAATTCTGTGTGTGTTATGTGTAGCTAGCACCAATCTAGAAAAGCAACAGGATCAGCAACTTGTTTTTCTGGAAAGGGGCTAAACTGAAAGTATGTTAAGTTTATGGGTCCAGTTCCAGTTGTTACTGATTAAGCATGGAGATAACCAAAAATCTAAAACAAACAAACAAAACAAACAACAAATAACAAAAATACACCATCACAAAGATGCACATAAATTACTGGGCTTGGCTATTTGGGCTTTTTGCTAATAACATTTCATTTGAATGTGCAAATGATAGGCTGCCTTTGACCTGAGAGCTGTGGTCTGCTTTTCTCTTATCTAAAACTTCTACTTTTGCTTCCTAAGCCTAGACTTTCAAATGCTCTTGAGAATGGTTAATGGGTATATCTTGCTTCATGCATAACCACAGAGACTTCCCACTGTGGAGTTCATTAAGACATTAGTCAGGGAATTTATGCAGAATTTGAAATAACTCTGCCTCCAGACCCAAACTTCCTCACTTTAACTTGTACTGTCATTTAAAAATTGTGTTTTGAATGAGTAGACTTTTCAATCAACCTAAAGTTTACAGGCAAATTGAGCAGGAATTTGAGTTGTCATGTAACTCTTTGTGACTACCCCACCCCATCCATTCTACCAGTTTGTCCTACTCTCAATATCTCACACTAGTGGAATACAAATGCTACTGCTACGTAGTCAATATTGACATATTAATGTTAACTAAAGTCCACAGTTTTCAATACCATTCAATCCTGCTATTGAGTGTTGCATGAATTTGGATCAGAGCATAGTGACACATGACCACCATTACTGTTTTGTGTCCCAGAATTAAAACTTCCCTGTGTTCCACCTATCTATTCTCAGTCACAATCTCCTACTCACATTGATAAGAACTGGCCATTTCATCTTTTCCCCTTCTCAGAACATCTATGATTGGATTCATGGGCCTTTTTATATCATATTGTTTCACTTTGTGATATTCATTTCACTTTTCACATGTTTTAGTGGCTTCATAGTTCCTTTTCATCACAGAGTAATAACCCACTGCCTGACTCTTCTGTGTTAAGGTTAACTCCTTAAGTACTAGCAATTACTTCCATTTGATAACCAATCTGGCTCTCCATATTCCATCTACAGCTGATTGCACAGATCCAAGTCTCTGTTATGTTGTTCCAAGAACCAAGGTTCACAGTACACCACATCATCTCTTCCTTCTGCACAGAAAGTTGTAACCGTCCCTCTTTTTCTATATGACTCCTGCTCACCCTCTAAGATTCACCTACATAGCATCAAGTTTAAAGATATCCCCCATCTTAGCCAGAGTTAGATTTCTTGTTTCTGTCTAGACGTGTGCTGTGTAGTTCTGACACAAGGTTCTCCCTTAATAAAGTGATAACAAAGCTCTCAGAGGCCTAGAATGATAGGTCCTTACCCACCCTCTTCCAGCAACTAGAAGAAGACAGCACAGTAAACATAAATATTTGTCAAATGAAGCAATGGGTTTTCTACCCTGAAGAAATAGGAACAAACAGTTCTCCTCATCATTTCTTACCATTTCTGTTCTTAATAAACCACTCAAAGTTATTTCCACATTGAAACTACACTTTAAAAATTTGAAAATAGAGTGTTCATGGTTTATACCTCATAGATGATCAAGGAACTGCTTTCTTTGTGATTGAGAATTTTCTTTTAAAAAAAAAAAGTCATAAAAGTTTACAGAACCACTCTTCTCAAATTTTAGCCTTTAAAATTTCAACCTCATTGTTTTGCAGCTAATAATATTTGTCCATCTGTAATTTTTCTTCATTAATAAATGTATTGATTTTTAAAACTAATCTAGAATTGAAATCTAACCCATCATAAAACATACGAAGGAAAAAATTGTATGCTGAACTATAGGGAAATATTCCACAAATATTTGAGGTAATATTTTATAAAAGGATAAAACACAGCAGGTAATTTGGGCTACATGCTTCAGCTTTATTTTGCCCCCAAACTCAAGGACTGAATATTTGACCTTTCAGAAACAGTGGCAAGCACATCTCAAATGTCATCCATTCCCATAAGCAAGGACCCTGTGCACTGTGCCTGAAACCCCACCCCCCCTTCCACACTGCTGCAGCATACACTCACATAGCATAGCGCTGACTGAGCTCTCCAGTGCAACATTTCTCCCTGTCTCCACCCTGTCTCCACTGATGATGTATGTCTGCCTCACACAACAGTATTTCCTGCCTGGTGTTGCACAAGCCATGCCCAAATCCTTGTATACAGTCTGGCTTTCCTCTGTTATTCATGATTATCAAGATATAGCTTTCCAAACTTGCAGTTGATTTTTTAAATGTGCCTATTCTAAAAGTTTTAACATCTTTTTCTCATTACTAGTTAAAGACCCAAAACCTTTAAAAATAACTGCCTTGTTTAGTTCATGTCTAGGACCTAAATCTAAGCTTTAGAATCCCTAACTTCATGCTTTTGGTTCCTGTTTTCATTGTTCATGTTTTGTATTTCAAATGTTTTTTGCTGTCTCAGTACAGGCACAAGCTGCTATCTTTTTGAACAATGCTTTTCACCCTACTCTTAATCTAGTTAAAAAACACTGGGGTTTCAAGTTCCCCCTCCAGAGTTTATTACTTTTGTTTACCAGTAGATGTTGGGTCGAGTTTAAAAAATCTCATTGGAATCATTCAATTTTAGGAAGACCATATAACAAGAAGATCCTTAGCATAAGCATTTGCCACACCCCTCCATATTCTATATTCTTTAAGAGAAGCTAGTCTACATCAGTTTATGCTCACTGAAGTATCTTCAGGTCGAATAGCAAGTGGCACATGCTAGAAGTTTGATAAATACTTCTTGGATAAATGAATGTATGGATCTTATGTCATTAAATATAAAGCAAATAGAAACCTATCTCCACCTGTCCACTTAATTCATATTTATTATCTACTATATGGGGCTAAAAAGAATGGTAAAATTGGGGGGGAGGGAGTCTATTTTAATTAAGTTTTGTTTCTTGCAGTCTCACATTCTCACTCACACCTGGAAAATAAGAAAATATAAGTCCCCATTCTTTTAACATATCACTCTGTGCCATGCTGAGTTAAAGGGAATTGAATCTTCAGCAGAGTGAGCCTGAAGGCTTCATTTATTCTGAGTGGATTGCTTTGACCAAGGATTTGACATTCCTCCATCTCAAGGCTTGTCTCCTCAGGGTGTGCTGGCTCCCTACTCTCCTGACTTCACTCTTCAGTATTTGATGTTTGCTCTTTTGTGTTAACCTTTGAAATGATCAAACAAGTGCTTGCTAGCATCTGGAGGATTATGGTCAAGGTGTTCCTGGTTAATAAAACAAAGTGAAGGGGAAAATTACCCTCTACATTATGTTTCTGCAGTACATGGACTTCATCTGTTTTCCACATCCTCATATTGGTACTTCTCATGAGACACTTAAAGCTCTAGTTCTCAATCAGATGTCTTATTTGACACTAATCAAAATTAAGTCCCTTTTATTTCCTTTATGGGTCTATTGCTATCATTAGAAATACATATTTATGAACTATTTAAATGAGGAACGGTATTTTAGTTAGAATTTTACTGTTGTAAACAGACACCATGATCAAGGGGACAACATTATTTGGGGCTGGCTTACAGGTTCAAAGGTTCAGTCCATTATCATCCAGTTGGGAGCATGGCAGCATCCAGGCAGTCATGGTACAGGAGGAGCTCAGAGTTCTATACCTTCATTTGAAGACTGCTAGCAAAATACTGGCTTCCAGACAGCTAGGATGAGGGTCTTAAAGCCCACACCCACAGTGACACACCTACTCCAACAAGGCCACACCCACTCCAAGAAGGCTACACCTTCTACTAGTTCCACACCCTGGGCCACATATAAACTACACAGAGACGGAAAAATAAATAACTGTTAAGAAGTTTGATGCTATTGCAGATGCCCCAAGTTCAGTTCCCAGCACCCAGCACCGCTCAAACCTTTCTGTAATTCCAGTTTCAGAGGATCTGACACCAATTTCTGAGCTCTGAGGGCAACTGCACACAAGCAACATACATTCAGACATACACACACATATTCACAAAAAAAAAATAAATAAATCTTTCAATAGTAGAGTGACGCACGTGCATTTTCACATGGCTGAAATAGAAAGGTCTCCACTGCTTAATTCACTGTTGCCCTCTAGGGTATGCGGTCAGTGCTTTGCTTCTTCCATCATCTTAACAGATTTGTGGGTTGGAATAAAATGACTATAAATAGTCTTTGTATTCTTAAATACAAAACTTAAATAGAAATTATTTTTACTATCTAATGAATATTGAATTTTATAAGTTTTGTAGAATTTATAATTTCCTTCTGTTCATGAACATTTGCATTTTAAAGCAAGTATTTTTTTATCCATTTACTTATTTGACTTAATTATTATTTGTACGTATAATCAAAAACATATTCTAAACACAGCAAAGTCTTATAGAGGAGTTTAATTTAAAATGAGATTTGAAGAACAGAAACTAGAAAAGAAGCAGCCTATGAATGCACACAAAAACAAATGTTAGAGTAGTAGATAGATGGAAATGGGATGAAAATATTATTCTGAGAGGGAAATAGAGGGAAATTTGGATGAAAGCAACCCACATTTATTCAAAGAATCTGGCAGTCAAAGTCATGGAGCTATGACCCCACTCCTTTCCCCAAAATAATCCATTTTGAAAATTTCAAAATGTGTCATTTTATATTCAGTTACTCATGTGATGAACCAACTTGCTTCCATCTTAGGCTTGAAAGCTGTCTTATAATAAAGACAAACTAGATTCATTCCTGTTTGTAATTAAACCTCGCTTTCTCAAAGATTGATCCATACCCCACCTATGATCTTAAATACAAATGGTTCTGTACTTCCTGTTCCAGGAAACATCAACCAGACCTTTGTTTTTAAAGGTTATTATTACCAGCTGTTGCTTTGACTAACTTATGACCACCTTGCAATCATGTCTATTTCACGAGAGGTTATTTTGACAAACCTGTTATGTTTTGCTTCTGCAACCTGGACTATTTGCATGCCAAATCCCTCATTTGGAAATCCCCTATCCAAGAACTATAAAAAC
This sequence comes from Uromys caudimaculatus, assembly GCA_028551405.1. Taxonomy (NCBI): domain Eukaryota; kingdom Metazoa; phylum Chordata; class Mammalia; order Rodentia; family Muridae; genus Uromys; species Uromys caudimaculatus. The sequence continues at coordinate 654,427 of CM052708.1, forward strand.
CTTACCTTGCTCATGTCCAATGCTGACATCCTGAACCTTGCCTTAGGGTGAGGCAGCCTATGTACATGAATACAAAAGCTTGCTTTAATTAATTACTTCCTTTAATTAATTTGGCCAAGATCATTTGGATCAGTGGTCTTTCTCCTCAAATCTTTGGGATTACCAACAGTCTAATAGACAGGGACAGACATAAAGATAAGGAGAATATTAAGTTAGATATTATGGTTCATGCATTAAATTCAGCACTTCAGAGGCACACTCCAGGTGCTGAGCCATCACTAGAGCCCTGAAATTGTCATTGTATATACTAGAAAGGAACAAATATGGGCAGATTTGGTAAATAGCAGGAGAAATGTATTTTGAGATTTTTTCAGCTGTCAGTATGCTATGTACCATTATATTTTCCCATCTTTATTTCTCCATGTATAGGTATAGAGATCAACAATACAACATATGTACTTTCTGTTGTGTTGAATAAGTATTTCAATTTAAATTGTAATTACTTAATGAGAGTGTATAAGACATAACCACAAAACTCAGATTCAAACTGTGTACATTGCTTTTACATGTATAGCTAAGTGGGCCCAAGTATGGTTTCTGCATATAATGGCAGGACTTGGTGATATGACTATGATTAGATTAGATTTCAGTAGGGCCCTTTGGCTACTCCGCCTGTGTCTTCTCGTACTAGCCAAGCTTTCCCTGGAATCTTCTCAGGGAAGCAAAGAAAGCACAAGATAGAGGGTCACATTCATGAAACAAATATTTATAAAGCCTCTACTTTCTTCAACCTGACTCACAGTGAGAGAGTAAATTGATGATTACAAACTAAAGCCATTGATTTGGGCAATAAGAAACAGTTGGAGCTGAATTTACAAAAATAATTGATATAAGTATCTTTATGTTTACTTTTAATTCTTTTATATTTATTTATTCTTTACTTCTATAATACATCCAGATGCCGCTTCCTCTCCCTCCACTTTTCCTAGTCCTTCTATGTCTCCCTTCTCTAAGATTCACTGCTACTACATTTCCCTTCAGAAAAGAGCAGGCTTCCCAAGAATATTAGCCAAACTCAGAATAACAAGAAACATTCCCACTGTCCCCCAGCTAGCATGCAAAATCTATTCTGTTTCTTCCCAGGGAGATTCATGTTTCCCTCCTTAAAGCCTCTTTGTTATTTAACTGAGTCTATTATTATCCCTTAGTTAAAAACTAATATCCACTTGTATGTGAGTACATATGATGTTTTTCTTTCTGGGTCTGGGTTGCTTCCCTCAGTATGATTTTTTTCTAGTTCAATTAACTTGCCTGCCAATTTTATGATGTCATTTTTTTAACAGCTGATTAATACTACATTGTGTAAATGTACCTTGTTTCCTTTATCCGCTTCTCAGTTGAGGGACAGCTAGATTTTTTTCCCCAATTTCTAGCAATTAGGAAAAAAAGCTGCTAGGAACATAGTTGACCAAAATTCCTCGCGATAGGATAAAGCATCTTTTGAGCATATGCCCAAGAGTGGTAGAAGTAGGTCTTGAGCTGCATTGGTTCTCAATTTTCTGAGGAACTACCAATATTGATTTTCATAGTGGCTGTACAAATTTCTACTCCCACCAGCAATGGAGGAGTGTTCTTATACTGCACACTCTTGCCAGCATGAGATGTCACTTGTGTTATTGACCTTTTACCATTTTGATGCATGTAAGATGAAATCTCAAGCTGGGCAGTGGTGGCATAAGTCTTTAATTCCAGCACTAGGGAGGCAGAGGCAAGTGAATTTCTGTGAGTTCAAGGCTAGCCTGATCTATTTAGGGAGAGCCAGAACAGCCAAGGCTACACAGCGAAACCCTGTTTTAAAAAACAAAACCCAAAAAGATGGAATCTCAAAGTAGTTTTGATGTGTATTTTCCTGATATCTAAGGATGTTGAACATCGCTTTCAGTGTTTTTTAGCCATTGGTGATTCTACTATTGAGAATTCTCTGATTAGATCTGTGACCTATTTTTTAATTGGATTATTTGATTTTTTGAGGTCTAGTTTCTTGGGTTCTTTATATATTTTGAATACTAGCCTTCTATTTGATATGGAATTGATGAGAAATCTTTTCCCATTCTGTAGCCTGCCCTTTTTTTCCTGTTGACAGCATCCTTTGCCATAAGGAGCTTTTCTGTTTCATGAGTTCTCATTTATTAATTGTTGATCTTAGTACCTGCACTATTATGTTCTGTTTAGGAAGTTGTCTCCTATGTCAATGTGTTCAAGACTATTCTCCACTTTATCTTCTATCAGGTTCAATGTATCTTGCCTTATGTTGAAGTCTTTGATCCTCTTGGGCTTGCAGTAGGGTGATAGATATGGATCTATTTGCATTTTTCTGCATGTAGATATCCAATTAGACCAGCATCATTTATTAAAGATGCTTTTCTTTTTCTAGTGTGTATTTCTGGATTCTTTGTCAGAAATCAGGTGTCCATACATGAATGAGTTTAAGTGTAGGTCTTCAATTTCATTATTCAATGTGTCTGGATTTTTTGCCAACACCATGTGGTTTTTATTACTATAGCTCTGTAGTACAGTTTGAAATAAGGTATGATGATACCTCTGGAAGTTCTTCTTTTGTTTAGGATGGTTTTAACTATCCTGGGATTTTATTTTTCCATACTAATTTGAGGATTATTCTTTCAAGGGCTATAAAGAATTATGTTGGAATTTTGATTGGAATTCCATTGAATCTGTAGATTATTTTTGGTAGGTTGGCCATTTTCACTACTTAATTCTACCAATCCTTTCATCTTCTGATATCTTCTTCAATTTCTTTTTTCAAAGATTTGAAATTTTTTGTCATACAAATTCTTCACTTGCTGGGTTAGAGCTACCCAAGATATTTTATCTTATATGGATATTGTGAAGTATGTTGTTTCCCTAATTTCTTTCTCAGTCCATTTATCATTTGTATATAGGAGGGCTACTGATTTTTTTAAATTAATCTTATATCAAGTCACATTACTGATGGAATTTATTGGCTTTAGGAGTTCCCTGGTAGATTTTTTGGGTTACTTATGTATACTATCATATCATCTGCAAATAGTCATACTTTGACTTCTTCCCTTCCAAGTTATATCCCCTTGATTTCCTTCAGTTGTCTTATTGCTTTAGGGAGAGCTTCAAGAACTATACTTAATAGATATGGCGAAGGTAGACAACTTTGTCTTCTTCCTGATTTAATGAAATTGCTTTGAGTTTCTCTCCATTTAATTTGATGTTGACTAGTGACTTGCTGTAAATTGTCTTTATTATGTTTAAGAATTTCTCTTGGGTCTAAGACTTATATTATGAAGGCGTGTAGGACTTTGTCAGAGGCTTTTCAGCATCTAGTGAGATGATCATGTATGTTTTTTTTTCTTTTGGTTTGTTTAAATGGTGTATTACATTGACTGATTTTTGTATATAGAACCGTTCCTACATCTTTAGAATTAACCCTGCTTGATCATGGTAGATGATTTTTTTGATATGTTCTTGGATTCAGTTTGTGAGTGCTTTGTTGAGTATTTTTGTAACTATGTTCATACAGAAAATTGGTCTGCAATTTTCTTTCCTATTTCAATCTTTGAATGGTTTAGATATCAAGGTGGCTTCCCTCATAAGATGAACTGAAAATGTTTCTTCTGTTTCTGATTTGTGGAATAATTTAAGAAGTATTGGCATTGACTCTTCTGTAAAAGTCTGGTAAAATTCTGTCTCAAAACAGTCTGCACTGGATTTTTTTTTTTTTTTTGGAGGGGGTGCTTTTAGTGACTGCTTCTATTTATTATGAGTTATAGCTTTATTAAATGTTTATTTGATCGTGACTAAACTTTGGTATGTGGTTTCCATTAAGAAAATTACCCATTTCTTTTAGATTTTTTTCTAATTTGTTGGAATACGGGTTTTAATAGAATGATCTGATTATTCTTGATTTTCCTAGCTGTCTGTTGATCCCCGCCCTTTTATTCCTGATTTTGTTAATTTGGATATTTTCTTTTAATTTTTTAGTTAGTTTGCTTAGGAGTTTTCTATCTTATTGATTCTCTCAAAGAACCAACTCTTTGATTCATTGCTTCTTTGTACTGTTCTTTTTGTTTCTACTTTTATTGATTTCAGTACACATTTAATTATATCTTGCTATCTACTCCTTTTGGAAGTCCTTGGTTCTTTTTGTTCTAAAACTTTCAGATTTGTTCTTAATTTGCTGGTATATGATCTCTCCATTTTTTCTAACATATGTATTAGTCTCATGAATTTTCTTATAGCCACTTTAATTGTATTTCATAAGTTTGGGTATGTTGTACATTCATTTTCATTAAATTATGGAAAGTCTTTAATTTCTTTATTTCTGTTTTGACCCAATAGTCATTCAGTAGAGAGTTGGTCAATTTTTATAAGTTTGTAAGATTTTTGTTGTTTCTATTATTAAAATTCAGCTTTAATCTATAGTGGTCTGGAAGGATGTAGAAGATTATTTCAATTTTCTTGTATCTATTGAGACTTGCTGTGTGACTATGTGGTCAATTTTGGAGAAAGTTCTATGAGAACTGAAAAGAAGGTATATTCTTTTGTCTCGGGGGTGAAATGTTGTGTAGATACCTGTTAGGTCCATTTGGTTTAAGATGTTAGTTAGCTCCAGAATTTCTCTGCGTAGTTTTTATCTAGAGGACCTGTCTATTAGTGAGTGTGGAGTATTGTAGTCTCCCCTATCAATCTGTGATAGTCACTGTATGATTTAAGCTTTGACAATGTTTCTTTTTCACACATGGGTAGCCTTGCATTCAGGGAATAGTTGTTAAGAATTGAACTCTCATCTTAGTGGAATATTGGTGAATATGAAGTATTCCTACCTGCTTCTTTTGATTAATTTTGGTTTGAAGTTTGTTTTGTCAGACACTGGAGTGGCTACACCTTCTTTATTTTTAAGGTTATTTGCTTAGAAAATCTTTTTCCAACTCTTTATTCTGAGTTAATGGCTATCTTTGACATTGATGTATGTTTTTGTATGCTGCAGGATAGATCTTGGTGTTTTCATAGTGTTCTAGTCTTTCCTGGATAGTTTGTATCAGGAAAATTTTAGACTTAACTAAAATTTTTCTTCACAGATAAATCTATTTCTTCTATTATATTTCTAATGCCTAGATTCTTTTTTCCATCTCTTGTATTGTGTTGGTAGATCCTGTTCACTTAGATTTTTCAACTTGATTTCACACATTTTGTGTTTTATATTTCCATTTTCAGGTCTTGAATAGTTATTCATTTCCTTCTGCTGTGTTTTCTTGTCTTCTTTAAGGGATTCTTCCACTTCCTCTTTGAGTATCTCTATCATCTAAACAAAGTTGGTTTTAGCTGTATTTCATCTGTATTGGTATATTCAAGGCTTACTATAATAGGATAGCTGGGCTCTGGTTGTGACAAATTACATTGGCTGTTGTTGATTTTGTTCAAGACATCTGTGTTTGTATAATTACTAATCTAGGAGCTGATTTCTGAGTTTGTCTTCGTTGGAGGGTACTTTGTTCTTTGGTTTCTTTTTCCTCTCTGTTTTTTTGCCTGTGGTTGAGCAGAGCATCTCAACTGGAGTTGATTGCTGAACCTCTGGTGGCCAAAGTGGCCTCTTGTTAAGAAGGGCTCCATGAGCAAGTTGGTGGCTGGGATACATTAATGAGGAGAAGTGGGGAAACTAGGGGGGGCAAGAGAGAATAAAGGAAGTCACCAAGTGGATGGCCTATCCGGAGTTGTCCTGGCTGTGTGGGGAACAGGATATTGTGATAAGGAAGGAAGGGACAGTTGGAAGTAGGATGAGCAGGCACTGAGACAGTGGGGGCAGTCCACAAGTAGGCAGCCTACCTGGAGTTCTGGAGACCATGGTAGCCTCTCAAAATAGATATTTTCAATGAAAAAAGTGAGAATAATTTTTTTTATATTTATCTTGGTGAATATAAGTAAATTGTGTTGAATTACTTAACCACGTTGCTCAGTCTATCATTACTAAAATGGGGATGATAATGTCACCAATCCTATAGGATTACAGGGATGTTTAAATTAGCTTTTCCTGTAGAGTTTTTACAACAACGATTAATACGTAGGTATGTCCAATGTCAATCTTAGCATATCCAGTAACATTATTATTGATATTAGTATAACCACTCTTGAATATTGGCAAATATATAATGATGAATCTTATATAGTTATAATTCTTTCTTCAAAATGATATAAGAATCATAATTTAGGAAATTTTTCCATGTCTTTCTTCTGATAAAACAGGTCATACATTATAGAACCAGTTGAGACATATTTTTATTTATAAATTTAAATTTCTCACTTTCACATGTACTGTAAATACATCAGATTTTTGTTTTCGCTTTCTTGCATTTGTAAATTTTGCATTGACTTTAAGAAAGAGGTGGCAAACTTTAACAATGCCATATGGATGCTGTGGTCATTTATTGATTTATTCTATATGACACTGAGAACATATACCATGGCTTCCCAAACTTTAGAGCACATACAAATTACTTGGGGTCCTGTTAAATGCTGATTCTCATTCTTTCAGTCTGTGGTAGGATGAGAATTTGTGGAATCAGTACTGGTCACTGAATACCACATGTTAAAAATATAAAATATACATGTGTGTGTATTTTAACACATTTTAAATATGTGGCTATAGTATATATTTTCAGATATGATATCTATTTATATTAAACAGTTAAATTTTTTGTCAAATAAATTGTTTTAGCCTTAAAATAAATTATAATACATAATGTAATAGCCCAAATATAACATGTAATAAATAAATTAATTAATATCTTTTAAGATATGATCACTTCTAAATAACAAGTTTTGTCTTTTCAGATCAAAAGTAAAAGTAAAAACAAAGCCTACCAGGTTTATTGGTTACTATTCACTTACATTGATTGGGTCCTGTTTTCAAATCAAAGCTATGAATCATGTAGTACATATGTGATTGCACGTTTGTTTAAAGAACACATACACGCATATACACCACACACATACACAGAGATTACTAGTTTTAACTCTATATGCTATTCAAAGCTCTATAGTATACATTTTGAGTATATAGCATTCCAGAGAAATAAAACACAATAGGCAACTTAAATGGATACTTTAAAGTGTTAATTTATATATTTTCTGCTTCAGATTTCATGACTACAACCTTTTCTGAGCAGTCAGACTATTTTTGCCTTTGTTGGTGATGGTAAGAACATATTGCACTCCATTTTGAAGCTGGTGCTGTCAGAGGAGTGGCATTCAGGGATATAACTGATTGATTATAAACTGTAGAGGATGACAGAGATTGAGATAAATCTCTGCTGGCCTCATTTTAACCTTCAGTACACCACATCTCCAACAAAGGAGATGAGGGAGAAAAAAATGGAGATTTCAAGTTGAGCAGGCCATTAGGATTCCATCTAATGTTTGCCCAATTAATTTGAAACCTATTAAGAATAATTAAATAGCACCTTGCTCCTGATAACAATTGGCATTTGACAGCATTTTTTCGGTTTCAATTGTAGTTATAAATAAGTATACTTTAATTCTCAATTTATAGTTTAAAAATTATTTTTTCATTTCTATATAGTTGATAGCCAATGTATTTGATATTTATAAATTGCTTTTGTGATCTGTCATTATTTTTAGTTTAAGAACCTGAGACTTCTATTTAATTCTTAGGAATAAAATTTCTAAAAGTCTAGAATAAGTTTCATTACTAGGCTCTGAATGGGGAGGGGTTCCATGTTTTGATGACTCTGAAAATAGGTGTAATGCTAATGCTGGTATTGTTATCAGAGTAGTGAAGAGCTGAGCAGATCAGTCATCTGTTGTGAATAGTCCTGGGGCTGTTGGTGTTCTGCTAATTCTGCCCTCCTGGGAGAGGCATTAAGAAAAAGAGTGAGTTACACCTGTGATTTCTTGTGAACCAATCCCCTAATGAATAAAGGAGCCAATCACTGGGCGCAGAGGAGGGGACTTCCAGGTAGGAGAGAGGAAGAGAGGAAGAAGGAGAGAGAGAGAGAGAGAGAGAGAGAGAGAGAGAGAGAGAGAGAGAGAGAAAGAGAGAGAGAGAGAGAGAGAAAAGTGCCTTTTGGACCAATGGCAGCATGTAGTAGGTAAGATGTAGCTAGTAGAGTCTCCTGATATCATGGCAGATCTGCAAGGATTCGCCACCAGAGGAATCGACTTTGATAAGGTTTACAAGATTAGGTTTTAGTTGATGTGCCCAGAGATTGAGTTATCATTGTTTCTGAACTAAGTTTGTGTTGCGCTTTCCTTCACGAGGTGGCTGGTCTGGGTTCAAGAGAGCAAAGTGTGGGTTTGCCTGATGTGCACCACAGAGGCCATGGGGGTATTGAAGCATGGGGCTGGTGTGGTAGTGATTTGCCAGTGGGGACCTAGAGAGCTGGGTAGAGAGATCATGGAGCTCTGAATCAGAGCTCCACGAGATAAAAGCAGGTCGGCCATTGCCCACCAGTGCATGGCTGGCCAGCCCGCGGGGATGAGAGAACCATGGGCTTGGGGTGGGAACATGTGCCATACATTCCTTCTTTCTTAATATTTCCCGAAACAGTCATCTGGCTAAGGAACCTTAAATCACACTAAGGAGTGGAAGGAATAATAATCCTTTTAATGAGATAGTAATCTTTTTCCCCCAGGACTCCTGTCCACTGTGTAGACACTACAGAACTGTCACAAAGTTCAGTCAAGTCTGCCTGCCTTTCTGAGTCCTCACTCAGAAAATAGTTACTTTTCCTTTCTTCATATCTGCTCTTCCTTTTGGATGCTGCCTGGATCCCAAGTATGCTTCTTGTAGTAGTTCTGGTGTTTTCACTTCCCCACTCTGTAACTGCTTGTCTGCAGTGCAACTGCTTATAGACAGCCTGCTTTTATCTGTTACTCTCCTTTGTCTTCCTCTTCCAGGCAGCTGTCAAAATTTACAGCTTGTTGTTCTGTTACTGGAGTTTTTGATACCTAATGAAACTGTGCTCAAGCCTTTTTCTGAGTCCCCCCCCCTTAAATTATTTTACTAATGAAACTAAGAACTGTAAGAGGGAGCCAGGATTTCCCCTCTTGTGTCCCAAATGAGGCTCCTTAAAATTTCTGGTAATAATACTTATTATCATGAATGTATGACATGCTTTTTGGTACTGTATGCCTAGTATAATCCCTTCATTCTGTCTTTTTAATTGATTTTAGAATTTCTTTTTAATTTAAAAATGTAGATCTATCAGAATACTTCTATTTTTATTTCCCACTTGATATGATGATGGTAGACAAACTTTGCTATGAATTAAAAAAGGAGGAGTACATGACTACTCCTAAAGTATGGAGAAGAATTTTATTGTAGGTATAAGGGAGAAAGCAGTAGAGGGAAGCATCTGGGCTGAACTTGATTGGCAGACTAAACTGAACCATGAGAGGAGAGAAGGGAAAGGAGAGCAAGAGGCTGGGGGGAGGGAAGCAGAAGCCCAGTCCCCTGGCAGGAAGAGATTTAGGGTAGGAGATGGGATGAGAAGTACTAGGAGGAGCCACAGGTACTAAAGGCTGCTTTGAGAGCTGGCCAGTGGCCACTTTGATATGTTCATAGGTACCCCAGCCATTTGTCTTGCATTTCAGAGACCTAACATGCTGTATGTGTAGATTATAATTGTCATTCTGTCAGGTTGTCCCAGGTTACATAGTACATGGAATAGGTGGACTGAAGCATTCTAAGAGGAAACCAGTGCTCATAGGGAGAAGACTTATAGGTTTCTCTAAAATCAAACTTTGATAAAAAATGTATTCAAATCGTGTATATTTACATACAAGAATGTAATATAGTATCATGAGTGTATATATGTTGTACAGTATACAACAAAATGAATATACATGGGATCTAAATTTAATTGGGAAAAATTATCCCTTAGGAGTTTGATATTAAACACTTCTACTCTCAGTTATCTAGTTTATAAAAATGTCTTGAAATTTTACTTTAAACCAATTGTGGGAACCTTTTTTGGTAAAGGACCACATAGCAAGCACTTTAGGGTCTGATCTTTATTTCAGCTCCAAGATTTGAACTTTGGAGTTTCTCGGAAAAGCCACAACTATGCTGAAGGTTCTAAAGACTGATTCAAAACTGTGATTGTGGAGAGTCTGAGTGTTACAAATCTTGAGCCAACATTACCTGGCTTGCCTTTAGCCCTGTTAGTAGGGATATAGCTCTCATCTCTGATTCCCATATAACATTTCTTTAACTAGCAGATAAAAGCCTCAGAATATATTAACTAGACTATTAGCTAGACTATCTGTTTCTAAAAGCTCAGACTCTAAGAATATCACCAGACAGCATCTAAAACCTGTAACAGAGACTCCATTCCACTGCCTACCTGATGGCCCTACCAGTGTTTTTAGTAAATGCATTTAATTTTTTTTTCTGGAAGTTCTGACTTCTGCTATTGGTCCCTGGTTCCTGAATAGAAAAGATAGGAGGATAGATTGTAGCACAAAAGGGAGAGAGTTAGTGGCCTTGTAGAATGCAGCAGCTTCAAGGGATGGCAGTGGGCAGTGGCCCAAGGGACCAATAAGAAACACTTTCACGGGGTGGCAGTGGTCAGTGCAAGAGACTCCATTATGCTGATCTGCATGTTAGGGATGATTCTTGGTATTTCTTAACTCTTTATAACAGACAGGTTTCCAGAAGGATAGAAAGAATGACTGGAATGAACTCTTAAGAGAGAGACAATGCTAGTCTTGGGTAACTACACAGATGTTAGCAAGCTGCCCTGGAGGTCCTAGGGAATATCCTCTCCTTCATAGAGAGTGGACTGCACCTCCTTTTTGCCAGAAAATAAGTGTCTCTTGAGGACTTAAGTCAGCATATAAAAAGATGGAAGATTCAGGGCTATTGTGAGGCCCATTAAGGTCAAAAGACTAGAACCTGAATTCTTGTCTAGACCTGGATGGAGGCATAATATTTTCAGCTACGTAATTGGGTGGGGGAAATTTATAGTCTAATTAGTAATATGTTTTTCTTTCACAGCAATCTTCTCCTTATAGTGCAGACACTTAGAGAAAGCACTGGCCAGCCTACTTTCTGAGTCCTAACCCAGAAAAAGCATACAGCTCTGTTCTTTCTACCCTTTTCTTCTGTCTTTTCCTTTTGTAGTAGATTTTTTCTTATGTTCTGGGCTTTCTTACTTTGCTTATGTGAAATCAGTTCACCACTCTTTCTGAACTCCATTGCTGTATATGCCAGATCCTAACAACATATTGTTGCTTTCTTTTTTCTCTCTTCATCATCCATCAACATAAATGTAACAGTTTAAAGGTCAGCTGCCTTGCTGTTTTTCTCTTAAACTTTAGTAAAATTGTTCTCAATCTTCCCTTTACTTCTATTTTAAAATTCTCTTATTTGTTAAACTAGAAACAGCAGAGGGGTCCTAGATTTTGTAAGTAGAATATGGCACCCAATGTAGGGCTCCTCAAATTTCTCTGGTAACAATAGATCTTTACTGTCAACCATAAAGCCTTCTGCTAAATTATCTTTTGGGCAATTTAGGATGTCATGTCCCCACCCAGAGCAAGAGATACCATTCATATATAATTCTTTTAACCCAGAGCAAGAGATACCATTCTTATATAATTCTTTTAACTAGTAATCAGATTCCTGCAACAATACTCCCTGGTTTTACAAGCTAATAATTACAAAAAGAGGAGTCCTCCTTGAAGGTCCTTCAAGTCTGCTCATTCCTGACTAGGTTCAGAACACATTGCTTATGACTGTCTTTTATTCTGTGACTCTGGAAATTTATTGATTTCATACTGGAACCCATCTTTTGGGGCAACCTGAATCCATGTTTCCAACCATAATTGCTAACATTTGACTCAAAATAAATGTTCTTATTGCCTTTGGAGATGGATCTGTATTCATTCCACAAGAGTTGGACTTGATCTTGTGAAAATAAAAAAAAGGTTTCTGAAATAAAAAAAAAAAAAAACAAAAAAACAAATAAACAAAACCTGAACTTGCATTGAACTTTCTACTGAACTTGAATTGATAAGAACTTCCATAATTGCAATTGTGGGGAGATTGGAATGTTGCAGGTCCAGAGCCTAATTATAATTTATCTTGGGCTGTCTTTACCGACCTAACTAGCCATTACTTGTCCATCTCTGCATCTGACCTAACATCCTTGTGACTAACAAACAAAAATATTTGGGATTTATTAACTTTTAAAACAAACCCTCATTTCCACCAATCAAAAGTCTAAAACTGTCATCAGATAGCGTCTGAGGCCAATAGCTGTGAATTCTCTTGCTTTGCTGTTATTCTGATGATTCTACCACCGTATTTGAAAAGTGTCTCAATTTATGACTTTATTCTACCATTACAAAATCTTCAAAAAACTGTGACTTCACTGGAACATGGAATTTGGGTAACCTAAACATGAGTTCCCAGGCTGTGGTGACTCATGGCTTCAGAAAAAACTCTCTTTTCAACTTGAGGTCAAAATCATGTTTTTGAGTTGAAAGTCTGAAGACCACAGCCTACTGTACATCCCAAGGTCATGTCAATACTGACATTATGCTTTGTTTATGCCAAATCTTTTGGATTTGTGGCTAATTCATTCCTTATGAGTTGTAGACCATGGACAGTCTCTTCCTCTCATCCTCCCCTTTCATCCACAACCCTGAAGCCTATCTTTGCACTTGCAAATAGACCATCAGGGGTTTTCCTGAATAAAGAAGAGGGATTCTGCTGCTACTGTCAAGATAATAAGCACACTGCAGATGGTGCTTTCATCTCAGAACAACCACAACAGAAAAGGAGACATGAAACTTCTGTCTGCATTGTGGTGTGCCTTTTTTCCTTTTCTATAATTTGACGGCTTAATTTGGCATTGGTGCAAATAAATACTTAATCTTCTACTGGAACTCAACTGCTGGGCTTGTTGTCAGGGTGGTAATTCTAAATATAGGTAGGCGAGAGAAGAAAAAGACACATCAAATTCCTTATCTATCTCGTTTTGGCACTTTCAAAGAGTTTATATTTAAGCTTAAATTTAAATAAGCATTCTTGTATTACCACTGCCAGTATTCTGTCACAGTAGTCCTTTTAGTTGACAAAATAAGAAACATAAATTAGAGCTTCAGAGATAGCCTGGATTCCCTGCTTTTTCAGTCTATTGAAGGTATCAGAGCAGAAGTGTACTGGACCTTCTCCATGTTGAGAAATACACTGAAGAAACAGTCAAGATGAAAAGGTGTTATGACCAAAAATAAAAAAGTTATTTTTTTTCCTGAAAACTCAGATCTTCTCAAGATATAGAGTTTGCATTTTTTATGCAATGCACAGGCTCTTCAGTTTGTTCCCACCACTGTCTGCCCAGTGCAGGGCCAGAGTTGGTCATTTATCTTCTTTGCCAGCAAACCGTTTGCCAGCTTGCTTCACTCCTGCTTACTACAGCCTGCAATGCCCACATGATCCCTGATCTCATCAATTACAATTATTCCAAGTTCTACTTACTGAACTTTCCCAACTCAGTCTATCTCCCTAATGCATCTGGAGTACTCAAATACAAAACTACAATTGTGTCTACTATCAAGATTTTTTTTTCTTTGTGTTGATCAATGTTACTTTTATAGGTCTCTTTACAAGACAGCACCAAGAAAAAGATTTCATCTCATGAATAATTTGCATAGAATGTTTTCTTCCTCTTTCTTGCATATCACAAAGTTGAAAATTCAGTTTTGTAGCTTATAATTTGGATAGCATTTGTCTATTTGTGCATCCTACTCATACTAACTACTGGAGCTAACATAAATATACATCTTTGACAAACAACTTCCTGAAAGGTTTCATGTTTTAGATTCAAAGGGGGCATTGGGATGGATTATCTTTTTAGTAAAAGATTTATTAAAAGTAATTAATCCATAGACAGACAGCAACATAACAAAAACATTGAGTACAGTTCAGGCTCCTGTGTCAGAGTGAGGGTCCATTTTCATACATTTTAGAGGAAGGGGGAGGGGAAGTAGATTATAAAATTTTGTTTGTGGCCTGCAGTTAGCCATTGGTAAGGGCACCAGTTTAAAATATCAGGTGTCTAATAGACAATCAGTTTTTCTAGCTGGCTATGACTTGAGGCTGATGGGGCAGGAAAGTCTCAAACCAAGAAAAACAACTTAATTTTTTTCTAGAAACCAAAGTACCTTAGTTTCCAGATTTATAAATTTAGTCAAAATGAAGGAACTTCACAAAATGGCATTGTCTTACCTAACACTTGCCAATCCATTTCTCCAGAGATTAGGAATCAACATACTAGTGTTGACACAACTAATATCATAAAATTATCTTGCATAATGACAGTCACTTTGTGTTTACTCTGTTGCTTATTCAAGAGTGCCATGTTTCTTACTCACAAAAGGGTTCATTATCTTGGCAGTATATAAAACCTTTATATCAAATGCTAGCCTGCCTTTTCACCCATATCAGTTCCTGTTTCTTCTCTGCAGTGCCTGTATCATTGCAAACTGCTCATGGTTCTCCTGATGCACCATGGCATTTTTCTGTCTCTGGTTTGTCACAATGCTATATATTACACCTATAATCCTTCTTTCATCCAAGATGTCAGCCTTCCATAATAATATGTATGTATATGATCTTTTAGAATGAAATGAATATTTTTATTCATTTTTGTCATATCTGGTGATCAACTCAATACTTGATATAAATCCATGTTCATTGACTAATTATACAGTTGAATTTTGATCTGTGGAAATATGATATGATTGAAATATTGAAATAATTGATACAGAAAAGTTATACTATATAATGAATAACATATTTCATAACAATTAGTGAGTACTTATTATTTTAGCATCCTAAAATAAGTTAATTTACACCAGTTCTCCTAGACAGCTATTTGTCCTACAATTTCAACTTTGTTTTAGAAATGTGGACTGAAACCCAGGGAGATAAAACCATCTTCCCAAGAACACCCATCTAAAAAGAAATCAAACTCTGATTGAACCTTGTCTGTCTGGACATACAGATCATAATCCTCTGTTCCATTTAAATATTGAAAGTATATTTATAACAAATGATAATAACTAGTCCCTTCTGTGTGTAGTTTTAGTATTTCTCCTGAGAATGCTGACATTACTTTGGATTGTAACATTTGAAGAATAGATTAAGTTCTTTTAAAGTCTTAAGAAAACTGTTAGATAAGAGCATCTTAGAATGTTGTATGTGTATGTATTCACTTTGATTATTTAGCCAGGAATAAAATGGCCCAGAATATACCAATCAGTCTTCACAAGCATTATACAGTTCTCCCTTGATGTTTTTTGTTTGTTTGCTTGCTTGCTTTGCTTTGCTTTTTGAGACAAAGTCTTCCTAGTTGTCCTAGAACTCACAACGTAAAGCAAGTTGACCTTTAATTCACAGAGATCTACCTTCCTCTGTCTCCCAAATGCTCAGATTAAAGTCAAAAGATACATAAGTTCTGAAGTCACAGGCAAAGTTCACAAAGTAATATAAATAGGAGCTACAGAAAAGGTTTAATGATCAGAGAATTTGCCATGCAAACAGGAGGATCTGAGTTTTGATCCCAAACACCCATGGTAAAAGCCAGCCATGATAATATAGCTCTGTATCTATATTGCTAGGAGGGCAGAGATGGGGAAATCTTGCAGGCTTTCCTAGCCAAGACAGTGAGCAAAGGTTCAATGAAGACCCTGTCTTTAAAAACAAAATGGAGATTCATTGAGGAAGACACCTGATGTATACCTATATACACATGTGCACACACTAGCACATATGTATATACCAAACATACACAAACACAAAAGATGCTAACACATACCTAAAAAGTAGTGTTTGGAGGACTTAATGTGTTCACTGAATAAATTACCTCTTACACATTGAAAATCTCATTTTCTTTCATGTTTATGTCAATCAATTCAGAGCAGAGACTCTACTAATGCTATGTAAGTACACTATGACATATTTTTAGATATTTTGGCAGAGGTGATGAGATAAGAATAAGGAATGATCTATATTCACAATGTGGAAGATATTGTACATAGATATGAGACAGGCATCTATGAGTCATAATCTACCTAAAAATCTAATGCCCCCAAAAGCAAATCCCAGCTACTTTAATGCCCGTTGAGTGGCCTAGCAGGCCAGATGTTAGCATTGTACTCTTTAATGATTTGAGACAGGCTTTTACTAGCAGATAACATGTTTTTGTGCCTTAGATTATCTCAAAGATACATGTGACATGCCACATTCTAATGTATTTGACCTAGAAGACTTAGTTTCAATTAAGATGGCAGATTTGTTGGTCTGTTGGGGGCTCTCCTATTTTTATTGTATTATTGTGATAAAACATACCAACTAAAAGCAACTTAGAGAAACAAGGAGTTTATCTCATCTTATAAATCCATGTTATAATGGAGAAGTTAAAGCAGGAAGTTCACATAGCTAGTCATATCACCACACAGCCAAGAACAGAGAAAAACGAATGCATGTAAATTCACTTGCTTGCTTGTGCTAGCTTGATTTATCCAATTTCTCCATCCTAATATAGTTCAGGACAAACTGTCTAGGGGATGTTGCCACCCACAGTAGGCTTGTTTTTCCCACATCAATTAACTTAATTAACACAATCCCTCACAGACATGCCCATAGGATATCCCTAATTGAGACTATCTTCCTAGGTAATCTGCAGCTGTGTAAAGTTGACAAAGAAAAAGCTAACCATCACAGGGGACAAGCCAGGTTTGGAGCATTCCATTTTGCTTTTCCCACCACTTTATCTACTTTTCTTTGTGATCCCTCTTAGATGCTTAATCAGTGGAGCTCCATTTATTAATGAGAGAACTAAAAGGAGGGTATTTGGAGAACAGAAATTTAGTGGAAGGCTATTTATTTAGTCAGGTTCTTGTTAAAATCTGAGGTAGTATCATGTTGGAAGGAGGATCTCACACATCCCTGTGGGAGGGGCTCACCCTGCCTTTTGTTTCACTGTCTTTTATTGATCATTACATCTGTCATCTTTCCCATGAAAAGCATCTGAATTAATAAAATCCATTTCTCCTTGAGAAATTAACTCTTAGTGAAACAAATATATATATATATACATATATATATGTATGTACATATATATGTATATATATATAGGCATACTGAATACATTTATACTGCAGAAGTTATCATTTGATAACCCACCTCTTTTGGAAGGCATTTTCCATGTGCAATTATGACACATTTTATAACAATTAAACATAAATTCAACTTTGAGAGATTTTATTTTTTATTTAAATTATTGTTTTATATATATATATATATATATTTCTAAAATAAAATAGCACAGAACACAGCTTATTCATAACTGCTACAAAAATTAAACATCTTACAT
Source organism: Uromys caudimaculatus (assembly GCA_028551405.1). Taxonomy (NCBI): domain Eukaryota; kingdom Metazoa; phylum Chordata; class Mammalia; order Rodentia; family Muridae; genus Uromys; species Uromys caudimaculatus. The sequence goes on from CM052708.1 coordinate 671,880, forward strand.
AGTTTGCCACTAGGAGGTTAGGATTTTAAAGTTCTGGATACAGAGGGCAGTTTGATAGGTACCATGTTGTCATCAATGCTGAGGGTGATGATGATATGCTCAAGTAACCAGAATTGGAGCATGGAAGCAGACAACATCCTCAGCAATCATGGTTTCAGTGTCTGTTCCTTTGGAACAGGAACTCATGTGCAGCTCCTAGGACCAGCACCTGACAAGTCCAATGTTTATGACTTCAAAACCACATATGACCAGATATACAATGATCTCCTAAGGACAGACAAAGAACTCTATACACAAAATGAAATTTTGCTTATGTTGGACAGAAATAAAAGGATCAAGCCCCCTCCAGAAAGGTTTCAGAACTGCACAGACCTGTTTGACCTGATCTTCACTTGTGAAGACAGAGAGTGTCTAGGACCAGGTTGTGGAAGATCTGAACTCCAGAGATCAGGAGACCAGACAGCCAGTACATGTGGTCAATGTGGACATCCATGGACAACCATGAAGACGTCACTCTGGGAGGATTCCTTATCTACAAGTTCTGCCCATATATCAACCACACTGAGGATATGAAGAGTAAAATCAATGAGCAGGAGTTGGGGAAGAGTGGCCAGGCCTTTCTGCATACTGTCTGCTTCCACTGAGCCACCGTGCTTGGTGCATGGCCTATCCTGCACAGCCACCTTTGTTGAAGACACTTTTTCAGTGTGTTTTCCCTTCTGATATTTGTTTATACTGCTAGGTGTACATCAACAATGTACTGAACATGTGGAATGAGCACTACACAGAAATGCCAGATTCAAATCTGATGATTTTAATCAAAAGAAACAAAGGTGGTTTACTCTACAGTGTCCCCCACCACCAGAAATGAATTTTAAAGTTCTATTTAATTGAATGCTGTCAGAAATACTTGTAAGCTTTATTACTGTGCAGTCTTATAGATAAGTGTGAAATCATATTATTATTTATTTCAAAATAAGAGTTTCACAAAGATATAAAATCATCTGTGAAATATTTGTGATATTTATAATAATACTAAAGCTTTGTGCTGCTCACTGTTGAATGAGCATAATGGCATGAGTTTAAATCCGTTTAACACACTGTACTCTTTCCAAAACTGTTGGCTGGTTTTTAGTCAGGGCAGTATTTTGCTATTGATCTTCAAGAGTTTCAATAGGATTCAAAACCATGAAGTTGGGTGATTATTTCCAACTTCTATCAGCTAACATGATGTCTGGCCTCAGCTTGTCACACTCCAGTAGCTCGAGTACCATCTGATTGTCATGACTTTAGTTTGAGGGTTTAGTCTGTTCTTCAGTAGTATAAATTTGTCAGCCTGTAACACTAATTTACTTACAACTACAACTAATGTTACTTATTATAACAGCTGTCTACTTACTGTTACAATATTGCAGTTATTTCTGTGAAAATATAAGATATGGTATCTTAAATAGCTTTGTAAACTTTATCAGGAATAGATAGTGCCACACTAATGTGGTAAGTGGTTAGATGGTGATTGAATTGGGCTTTGATTAAGTGAAGGTACTCTATGATTCATTTCTCTTTGGGTTTTTATGATTTGATACAGGATGTTTCTATGGAGGTGTTGCTGTCCTGGAACTCACTGTGCTCAGCCTGTCCTCAAACCCACAGCAATCCTCCTGCCTCATCTTTCTGAATGTTCAAATTACAAGCATGGGCTACCATGCCTGGCTTACATTTTTGATTTCCTTATTAAAGCAGATACATCCTTGCATATATATTTCCACCAATTGTCGACTCTCCAAATTCCTTTGGTATTGAAAATTATGTATAGAGAGCTTCTGCATGCAGGAGGACTCAGTTCCAGCCACCCCTCAGTATGAGGGTTGCCTCCTCAGAGAAATCCATGTAGAACAAGTGGAAGCTTCTGCTCTCTACCTTAACTCTCTTTTCTTCTTTTCTCCCAATAGGAACTTTTTACCCCTGAATGCAAGTTTAAAGAATCTGTTTTTGAAAACTATTATGTAATCTACTCATCCATGCTGTACAGGCAACAGGAGTCTGGCAGAGCCTGGTTTTTGGGATTAAATAAGGAAGGGCAAGTTATGAAAGGAAACAGAGTAAAGAAAACCAAACCAGCAGCTCATTTTCTACCCAAGCCATTGGAAGGTGAGTATATCACATGCGTCATGCCCTTGGGTGCTGCTGTAGACTTTAATTTTCACATCTGGTATGGCCATAGGAACCTTCCAGAGACTGATAGAAATGTTCTTTATTAGAGTGGTGTTTCCTTATGCTGCTTTGCTAAGCTTCATGGAGTCACCAAGTGCAGTTTTGTGGTAGAACATGTGCTTAACATATGTAGGAGGAAGGATTTTCAGTTTTGGGCACCAAAGAGGGGGAAAAAGAAAAGAAAAAATGTTTCCCTCTATATACTTGACTGTGTGTATGTGCTGCCTGCACGTGTACATGAGTGCATGCATGTGTGTATGTGTGCTTGTGTATGTGTATGTGTAGCAGAAAACTTTCAATGTCACAAATCCTCATTATCCCAAATGCTCTAAGTACCTCATGACTTTCAATTATTTGAAAAATAAAAATCTATGTTCTTATGAATATATAATGATACATATATAAGAAAAGTATTTTCACATGGAACTTTAAGGATTGGTCTATTTTCAGATTATCTAGGTAAAATTTCTTCTGAATTATTATAGTTCTTGAAGATAACCCTTAAAGGACTCTATAAAGTTCCATGCTACATAAATCATTTTCCTTTTATTAAATTATTTCCCTTGTATTAAAGGAACTTACCTGCCCTCAACTCTAAATAATAGATCCTTCACATTTATTTTGATCAAATCCTTAGGCACAGGCTACCATGCTCTCTCTATTAATTAGAAAAAAATTAAACATGTACCTTGATCATTAATGATTCTGCCAGAAGGGCTATTTAGTGTTATTCATGTTAAAATTTAGAACTGAAAAGAATGACTTTAAGGCTATTCCAAAGTTTTCTGAAAGAGAGAAATGAGGAAATAACAAAGCCAGCAAGCTTACAGCCGTGGCCCAGCTTCCTGGGATAAAAGGCCACCAGGTCCCCCTAGAGACTGACATGATACTGGCAGGGATTTCTTGAAGGTTTGTTCTCCAGGCTTTGGAGTTCCTCAGTATTACCTCCAACCACTGAGCTGACCCCAGATTTGCTCCTTTAGATAGGTCAGGTTTAAGACATATAATAAAATCATGAGGGCCACAGAAAACATCAGAGATTCTCCCACTCTGGCATAAACAATATAATCACAAATAAATCCTACTTCTTGGTATTCCAGCTCTAAGCTGTATGCATATGGTATATACATACAAGGAAAGAAAAGTACTATTTTATCATGTTTTAAAATAACTCCTGGACAGAGGTACTCTAAGCAAAACAAGGTGGTATGTTTTATTCTTTTAAAGCATTTCTTCTGAAACACAATGCTTAACAGTGAAAATTACAAGACGGATATGAATTTCAAACTTTTAAAGCCCTGGTAGGGTATAAATTATATAACTGAACGCTTTAGGACAAGGCTAAACATTTCCACAGGACTACAATTGCTTCTGGATGCTCTGGGCAGTCATATCTCCCACTCAGCTTTATTTCATATGTGATGTAAGTCAAAGCTTTGATACTATTGGATCCTGATTTGAGTGGGAGTGAGAGACTGAAGGTGCTTCAAGAATGAAGACTGTTCTTTTTCTTTTTCTTTTTAAGTTAAAAAATAGATTTTTATTACAATATATTCTGATTATCGTTTCCTTTCCCCCAACTCTTCCCAATAGTCCCCACTTTCCTACCCACACATGTCCACACCCTTTCTTTTTCTCTATCTTTAGAAAAGAAACAGTCGTTTAAAATAATAAAATTAGATAAAATAAAATAAACCAAAATAGGAAACAAACAAACTAATATGAAAAAAGCCAAAGGAAGAGCTCAAGATACATGTACAGATGCAGAGACACACTCATTTACATACACAGAAATCCCATAAAAACACAAAACCAGCACATATTTACAAAGGACCTGTAAGGAAACAAAACAAAAAGCCTAAAGCCCTGAAAAAGCATTATAAGATAAAGAAGCTCTAATAAACACCACTGAGTTCATTTTGTGTTGGCCGTCTACTGCTGAGCATGGGGTTAGGCCTTAAGAGTGGTTTGTATAGCCAGTGAGACTTGATTGGAGAAAACTAAGTTTTCATTTGGGAGGGGTTATCAATTGGACACAGCTTCTTGGGTTAGAAACTGGCAACTTTCACATACTTTCCAAGTCATTTAGCTCAATATACATTTACTTTTGTAAGTATGCTAAGAAAAACCATGAGATGCTTTAATACAGATGCAAGACCCCTCCTTGGCACTTGTGGATTTGATCCTGATTCCACCTAGGGTCTTTTCTGCAACTAGTAAGCTTTTGAAACCCAAGAAGCTTGTTGGGCAGTTCAGCTGTAATTATATTTCTGGTGACAAATGACATTACATCAACTAATTTTTCCAAATGTCAGATACTCTTAAATATTCTCTCCCAGGACTCTGTCAAAGTATTTTCTAAAAATGTGACATGAAGCATGGTATTCATGTCACCAGGCACAACTCTCCAGTTCCTCAAATTTTTCTCAGGCATTAGTCTCAGTTGCTGTTACTGTTTTATACCTCCATCCTACTATTATTTGATTTTTAAATAATGAATCAAAAATAGATATAAATATATAAATGTCACACAGTTGCTTTTAGTTGTGTAAAGGCCTTTACTATGATAGTGGGAAAGGAATACAAACAATTATTCATAGAAGGCTTTGGTTTAAGCAAATGGAAGCCTTTATTACTAATGCTGGGTGTAGCTTTCAAGTGGAACCCAGTGTGACTGTATGTCTTTTAAACCACTGGAGAGAAAAATAGCTTAGTGATCTCAGGTGAAAATAGAATTTTCCTCCTGGAGAAAGGCACGCACACACATGCTCATGTGTGCTTAAATATTATGCGTGCTTTGCTTTATAGGTCTACAAAGAGGGCATAGCTTTAATTTAAACTTTCCTAGACAAAAAAAAAAAATCTGAGTACATATATTTGCACATATTTCATTGTATAGATTAGAGAATGCATTTAAAATGATGTTTGTCTTAAAACTGCTATCCTGTTATCAATGAGATTGGATTCATTCACAGAAAATAGACACAGACTGGCTGAGGTCTGTGCAAAAGTTGATGTGCCATTCTTGCATGGTTACCAAAACCCTCTTCCTTTCCTCTCCCTTTCTTCACATCCCTAGTTGCCATGTACCGAGAACCATCTTTGCATGATGTTGGTGAAACAGTTCCGAAAGCTGGGGTGACGCCAAGCAAAAGTACAAGTGCATCTGCAATAATGAATGGAGGCAAACCAGTCAACAAGTGCAAGACCACATAGCCAGATCCTCAGGTGTCCTGACTTACTTGTCCCGAGCACAGTGGAGCGATTTATCCTTAATAGACATTCCTGCTCCTGTGGCGGAAAAGCCCCAGCAAGCAAGCTGATGCTTGTCCTATGCTGTCTCAGACCTCCTTTGTTGCAAGTGGATAAATCTCAACCTGTGGTCCCCCTACACCAAGAAGACACCTGGACAAACCAGCTAAACTCAGACCATGGAATGCCCTACCAGATATGGAATGCCTTTTTAATATCTTTTCTGTGACTGTGACACTTCATGTGAATGACATACTTCACAAGTACACTCAATACCTTGCCTGCTGACAGCTACCCATAATCCTTTTTGAGTCCTGTTTCAGCGAAATCCATGTGTTTAAGTTCAATTTTGTAGCACACCAATAATATTGAGTAATTTCTAGTTAGATGCTGTAAACCTGTGCTATCATGGATTTCTCTTCTTTCCATTTTTACAGGGCTGCTCGCTCCACTGTCTGTGACCTTTAGCAGGGATTGTGTTCCTCTGAATCTTCAATGTTGCAGTTGGTTTGCTTAGGAGAACAATTAGGGAATCAGGAAGCCTTCTAAACCTATTACTACAACTAGTATCTATAAAGATTAAGATTGTTGTCTTTGGCTCACATTATCGATTAAACTCACATATATGCTCTGTCTAGTAGGAGACGCTGTGCTCCCGATGTAGGCATTGCCTGGGTGAACAAGGGTCAAACACAATCCATGGAAAGCTCTCTGATAGGTGTTTGGCATTCCCTCTTAGTTTCTTTATGTGTGTGTGTTTTATACATATCACAAGCTTACTGGTAATGGTAACATTTGCCTTGCCCAGCGAGCAAGACCCACTTAGTTTTTGAGAAAGTGGGTCCTAAGAATTCTGTAGGCCTTGTAGGCCTGATTAAGGTTCATTTTATTTTCATCGATTAATCCTCATTATTGGGAGAAAAGAATAAAAACCCAAATCACTACAACCTATAAGAAATATGCTACCTAAATCCATTTCCAGTCCACTCCTTCCTGTTTTTAATGAAGATAACTCAGTGCCACACCTGATTTGGGCTGCATTCCAGTTATCCTCATCCTCAGCCAAGCATGGGCAAGGCGGCTGTTGTGTTCTTTCCTGCAGCAGCAATGCACACGTTAGTATAAATTAGACTTTAACATTTTTGGTATTTAATGACAAGCTTTAAAACTGGACATATTCAGGGGCTTGTTTGATTTTTTTGTTTGGGGATTTTTTTGTTGTTTTGGTTTGGTTTTGGTTTGGTTTGGTTTTGGTTTGGTTTGGTTTGGTTTGGTTTGGTATTAGCTCATCATGGGGCCTGGTATCCTGGATGCCATCAATATACAGCTCTAACTCAGCTCTGTGAGGCCCAACAGGCTGGGTTAGAGATGACTTGTCAAGATTTCAGAATACAGTTTGTTGAGTATCCTAAATAAAACTAAAGACAATCCAACAAACACTCCAGTACTAGGGGTTTGGGCCATTTGATTTATTTAATTTTGTTTTATTGCTTTAATTTAATTTTGAATTGAATTCTGTAGAACTCCAAGTTTAGGGATACTTAGAAAGGCTGTGATTGCTGGAGATATACCTTGAAGATTTCATGCAAAATGTTCAATAACAGATATAAAAAGCTTCAAAATGTTTAGTACTAAACTGTTTGGAAAAATATTTGTTAACTGTATGCATACTTAATAAAAAATACCATGTTTTCTTCTCAGAAGAGTTCATTAAGACCAAACTGAACCTCTTTTATAGAAAACAATGGATGTGGGATCAATGTACTGGCCTCTTGTTATTATTTCCATGTGGCAGGATGACCCACTTGCCATTGCCCCCACCTGCACTGTAGTTACTGGAAAATTATTTTCTCATTGCTTTCATGAATCTCCATGACAGCTTTTGCCCAGTGTAGAAAAATTTTGTCCTGCTTAGCTAATTAAAGATTCAGTATAAATTTAAGTGTTTATGCTCATTTCATTTTCATACTAGATTCCATTTTAATAAATAAACATTAGCAAAATCTTGAGTAGATTTATTGTCAATAATGTTAAATCGCAAATACCACAAAATGACCCTTTGACCACTCCTGATTTGGTGTTTTGCATAGATACAACTCATTAGCTGATTATTTAGGGAAGACATACATCCATCGTATGTGGCGAAATATGAATAACTTGTAATTCCTATTAGTTGGGCTTATAGACATAGCTTATACCCCTCCACATGCACACACATCCCAAACCAGCCTACCTTTTTGTTTTTGATAATCAACACTACTTGAGATTTCTGTTCTCAAGACCTATTTAGTGGTTAAAATTGAGGCAAGATTTATTTTTGTAAATGACTAAGATTTATGTTAATGTTTCCTTCTGTTTTGTTTCCCAAGAGTTGTCTATAAGAGCATTTATTACTGTAAGTAGGTATTCAAGTGGTTTATTCTAACATATGTTTAGACACATTGCAATGGGGTCCTTGTTACCATTGATTTAGTTAGAACATTTCCTTTATGTCTGGTCTCACCTGTTGCATGGGAAGAGGAAAGCACCAAATGATCTGCATGTACTAGGACTCATGTATCCAGAAGAGCTGGTATGTATTATTCAATTTACATACAGAGAGATTGTATTGTACAATTTATGTTTCTTATCATTTGTTGTGTTCATAGCTATGACATATCAAATCAAATATGAAGGCATATGGAAACCATAAAATAATTTTGTGTAACAAAAAAGCATTGTATCACCCCAAATATAGAGAACTCTCATGTAAATAAGTTGATAAACTCAATTTTCCCCTTTACCATGCCAAAGAAAATTTTAGCTCCTTGATGATACCTCTCTTGCTACTTTTCTGGAACAAGGTCATCATTCCTTCCCTCAGAAATTAAGTTTGTTATCATTAAATGCAATCTGTCATCACTGATGTTCTGTATAGTAAATCTGATGGAACACATTTGTATTTATAGACTGTGTATTTTATAACTTCCTGTATGTATGTTCATTGTAACAAGTCTATAGAAGACCCATTCCTTCTGCATGCATATCCAGTGGGGTAGGGTTTAGTTCTATCACCTTAATATGGCACCTGATTGCTTTGCTTATCCATCAACAGTGCTCAATGTTTGTCCTTTGCATAATTCAAGTAACACCATTTTTGTTTTCAAATAAGTTTAGTTCCTGAAATTTCTTACTACTTTCTTGGAAATAATTATAAAAGACACACAAACAGTTTGTTCTGTATGGAGAGTAAAGAGAATTGAGCACTTTTCTTATTATTGTGGAGAATTCTGGGTGCTTTGGGTGAGGACTAGATCCATAATGGACACCAAGGCTTTTTTTCTAGTGTTTCTAGTTATTGTCTTTTTAGAAAGTAGGCAAAATGAATCATATCTAATTATTTAATTAATGATTCAACTGCTAAATCATCTTTTTTCTCTCTCTCTAGAGTGACCAATTTCAGATTTGGTTCTTTAGCAAAACTAAAACAACAACCACCACAAATTCTTTGTTGTTCCTTAAAGTGAATATGTATTACTTTGTTAAATTTTTTCCAAACATTACATGTATAATATGTGTTTGATATTTCTCAATGAATGTTAGTGAGACTAAACTGACAAAAGTTCAAATGAGAAGAAACAGAAAATAGTGGGAAATGATTTTCAATTTTATTTTAGAAAAAGACTATATCTGACAGTAACAATAGGCCAAATTTCTAAATATTTTCTGAAGCACAGGCTTAGTCGAATCCAGAATGTAAATTGTGTTGATCTGGATGAAGAGACATAGGTAGTTAAGGGTTTTACAAAGTGACACACAAGACTGGGTGAGTGTCTGGAAACTGAGTAGCTTTCAGAAAATTTGTGACAGTTGAGCTTGTAAATTAAGACTACACTGTATTTTTTTCTTTGTTCTAGGTACTCATTTAGTCTAATTCTGATGTTTACTGGTGAGCTGATAGAGATAAGTCATTTCTTCCCTGGTGCTGATAGAATCCAGATGAACTCAGGATTCCTGAAAGTCAGCAGGGACAATGGTTCTCTTCCTAAATTTAGAACTTTTGTTGACTTTTATAAGTCCCCTGGATGAATTCTTCAGTTATGGTTTGCTAAATAAGCAGGGTGAAAAGCATCACAATTGATGAACTTAATGTTTCCTTTTCAATTATCATGTATCCCTGTGTAATTTTTGAAAACCACAAGTAAGCCAAAGAGATTTGTTTATTTTCTTCTACTCATTACAAATTTGTCCTTGCTTGACATTCCCCCCAAAAGGGTAATTTCTGTCTTGGAGTCAAAGTATAGAAAAAGATTTAGATAGGAGATAGGTTATATATTTGCCTATCACCATGTTTTTGGTTTGGGTTTGATTTGGTTTCTCCTTCTTCTTCTTCTTCTTCTTCTTCTTCTTCTTCTTCTTCTTCTTCTTCTTCTTCTTCTTCTTCTTCTTCTTCTTCTCTTCTTCTTCTTCTTCTTCTCTATAAAAGTGTGTGAAATCTATCACTTCTTTATAGATATACTGATGTTGGCATGGCTAGGGCCAAATACAGAGAGATAGACAGATAGACACACAAATTATAGCAAAGAAAATTAACCTTTTTTTTAAAGTCCGTTTTCCAAGAAAAAGAACTGATTAGAGTTTAGGTTACTGTGAGGCATATACTACAACTTTCTTCCATAATCTGTAACAATGCACCCCGGAACAAGGTGACCTACAACATATTTTCATGTTCTCCAAAATTCAGGACATAGCATACTTTGATCTTCATGGAAAAATCATTTCTCCAATGTCTAAACTCTATTCTGAGAACACTTAAATGGTCAGGATATTTCAACAGTCTTTCTTATGGAAATATAAGAAAAGTAAGACATACTTTTATGATAGATGCTATTTATAGAAATGATAAAAACTAGAGAGGTAATTATAATAATAAAAAAGATGCACTTAATGAAAGGATCCATAAAGAACTGAAAATAATTCCAGGGAAGCAAAGTCTGGCAAACTACCACACATAGCTGTGATTAAAGACAGTCTACAATCAGTTTATGTATGATCTAAGAGTTCAGGATAGATTTTATTTATTTGTTACATTTTTAAAATATTAGACAATTAAAAAAGATGATTCCTCAGTGGTTTATCTAATAAGCATTGTACAGATCTTTATAGAAGGCTGAGTCCTGTAGTAAGAAAAGCTGAAGGCCATTTTACCATGATGAGAAGTTCAGTGACTCTTAATGTATAGAAGTCACCAAACACATCATTAGAACTGGAATTGAATTATTATAATTGTTTTTTCTGGTTTAAAATGTATTTGGAGAAATGGAAAATATATAGAGAAAAAAGAATGTAATCATCCATACTATACCTTAACTCCTTATATTTCCCTCATTTTACAAAACTGACATTGATTACCAGCTCAGTAATAAAAATACAACCAGTATGACTGGGTCCCCTAATCTCAGGATAGAGGCAAAAATTTTATAAATACATTAAATTCTGAGAACCTTATTATTATTATAAAACCAGCACCAGTAAAACTGACCCTTCAAATAATTCTCAGTATTTAGGTTTTAAGTAACACAGTGGAGGTTTGTTTTCTTTACATTTGGAGACTTGACTAATAAAGTCCAAGCCATGATTCTAAAATATTTACATTATTAGTATAAAATTTGCAAGTAAAACTTTCATCTTAAAACAAAACAGAAATGATTTTGCTATGTTATTTTGGATTTTACAAATAATTCACATTTAGGGAAAAGGTATTTTTTTAGCTCTAAATAATGGTTGATTCAACTATGTGTATAAGTAGATCTAACTGTATATATGCAAGAGAACCCCAAATATTGTACATTTTCATAATTCAATGTGAATTTCATACAAAGCAAAATTTCACCAAGAAAATAAACATTTTGTTCATATCATTGAGTGAATATTTGTAATTTTGATTTAAGCCATTTCTAGAATTTTGGGGTCTATTTCTGAACTTGTAAAATCGATGTCATCCTTGTTGACCCCACCATTTCTTTGAAGAGAAGAGGGCAATTTAAGAGAAATGAACGCAGAATGAAGATCCTCATGTTTCTAACTAGACACTGTTTTCTTCAAAGGATAAATAACATGAAGTAATTCAAATTTGAAAAGTCAGATTTCTTGTACATGTAACCCATGCCTAGTCTTAAAAACAAGATCTGCTAGTTCTTGGGATCTAAAGTGGTTATTTCAATTCATTCTTTTCTGTCATGTTTGTTTTCCGTGAGTAAATAGATATTGACATAGACTATAAACAACATGTCATTATTTATTAAAATGTCAAATTGTGCATTTTTTCATTTCTTCCTATAAGAAATTCTTGTGAATTTAAAGCCCTTGTGATCTGGCAAGCACCTAGCCCATCATCATACCTCATATGTGTCTGTCATTATCATCCCATATACAAATTCAGCGTCATATGGAATCCTGGAAAAATCTGACTGGTTGGTTTATGTGAGAATAAATATTATCCTTATATTCTGATACAGTGTTTCTGGTGTTGGGATGTGGAGTAGTAAATACCATGTGATTTAGCATTTTCCTACTACATGTTGGTAAACACTGGATGTCAGAAAATACTTTGTTGTAAGGGTCTTTCTATGTTCTGGAGAGTGTTCAGCATTGTCTGTGGCCACTATCTCTAATATTCCTATAACACAAATACTCCTACCTACCAAGTCTTACAAACAAATTTTCTGTAGACATTGCCAAATGTCTTGTGGGTTACAAAATTGCCCTCTTGTGAAACACTAATGTTAATTATGGGAGAACAATTCTTTATGATGTAACTTACATCAGTTTGCTAAAGTCATTTCGAATGAAGACCCATGCTTCATTTGGGCAATCAGAAATAGAAAAACACACAAATGTCTGTCCTAGTACTGTGTAACATGCTTTCCTCTGAATTTCTAAAATGGCCTAGAAATAAGAATCCAGTTGTCTCTCATGGGATCATTAAGGATATTCAGTACCAAGCCAGATTTCACATGCATTTCCATTCCATCCATCCCAACATTCACAGTTTCCACAGCTACAGATTCCATTCCCTGCAATAAAGTAAACACAGAAATCATGATTATGATTGGAATATACTATTAGAATATATAACTATAAACCATAGCTGTTCATGAGAAAACCATTTATCCTTTCTAAAGTGTCTTACCATATTATTATATTATTAGGCATCTGAGAGAAATACATCTTTAAGATAGTTAATGGCATCTCTTTGATTCCATAATATATTAATTGAACAGTACCTACCTTTCATCACTCAGCTGGACTCCCAAATCACAATTCTATCTTCTGTTAGTAGGCAAACCAATTATGGCTTGCAAATAAACATTGAAAGCATAAAGCCCCTTGATATGAAATTAGGCAGACCTGAGAGCTAGAAAACAATCCTTGTCTAGTAAGGTAGACAGAAACTGATTGTCTAATTTAATGTTATACCAAAATAATCATCTTTAACTGAACTAAAAATGTTTGATTACAAAAATATTTTGGGTTACTGAGAATGTTATCAATGGTATATTGAATCAGCTAGAAGTCTAATAAGTGGGCATATATTTTATAATTAAAAGAATAACTTCAGGAGAACACATACATAATTATTTAACTTTGCTCAATATTATTTATAGCCAATTATTAGAACTCAATAAATTAGGTTTGATGGCCATTATACAGTTAAACATTTAGTATACTCTGTTGTTATCTCTCATACAACACACACATTCATACATATATCCAGTTTCCTAAAAACAGCCAATACACCAACTTGTGGCATGTGAATGCTGCCTTAAATAATATCCCTTCCTGTCTGGACCATATTAAAATGAAATGGTTGTCAAGAGAATTTTGTATTTGTATAACTGTCTTTGTGTGAGTTTATAGAACAGGTTACCTTGCAGAAATTTTCCAAGAATCATATAATCTGGCTTCATTCCTTTGCATTCTTCTAAGGAAAATGTTGGTGTGTATTCACAGATGTTCACTTTTCCTTTCAGAGTTACTATACATGGGCATTGGTCATTTGAGTCTATGGAAGCTGCCCTTTCTGCTCTATGTAAAGCAGTATGTGGTGGGTGTCATTTTACTTTATTGCCATTTGTGGCACAAAACAATTACTGTAGTTCAATACTGCACCTGTGCAAATGAGACCGTCATGTTTGTCACAGTCTCTGTCATCACAGTCACAAAACTCTCCTGAAATATACCACTCTTCTCCAGAACAGATGCACTTTCCACAATGACAAGAACCTGAAATCACAAAGGGTGTTATTCACTGTCACCAGAGAAATAATGGTTTCCACCAAGAAGAAAGTATCATTGACATACTGACAATAGACTTGTAATAACCTATCTTCTAATGGAAAAAGTTTATTGAATAGCTGCTTCTCAGAGGGGAGCTTTACTTACTGTAATACATAAAGGTCATCCAGGAAAGCCTTCATTATAGATCTAGACAGTTGCAATTAGCCTTGAGCAAATGTTCCTTGGTCCAGTCTGGTTGAAATGTCAATGAAACAGGATGTGGCTTATCCTTAAAGATGCTCTCTCCAAAAGGTATTCAAAATAAATGTTTTATTTGTTTCTTTCCTTTTCAATTGAGTTGCATTTTAAGGTCTCTGTTATCTAAAGGAATATACTACTAAATTATAACAAATGAAGATTCATTTTATAATTAAATAATTGATAAATTATTGAGCTCATCATTTTAGAGTTTTATTTACATGCTTTTCTTGAAATAGGAACACACAAAATTCATACTGAGTGGCAGGGTGAAGTGTTAAAAATGCAAACTCAACCCCTTATGGCTGATTGATGCCTCAGGTTTGCCCTTTAGGATTAGCTATATAATCAGCAAGAGTTTTAAAAAATCCTGAATAGAGTCCAGTCAATTTTCCCACCTCTTACAAACTTCCTTTGTGGTTACCTCCAATTTCATTTAAAAACTATTTAGTTATTAAAATATTTTTGTGGTAACTGAGAATCTTACTAATGGCACACTTAAAATAAAAAAAAAAATAGTTTTGTGATGTCTCAAAAGGATTCTCTTGGTGTAAATGCCTTTCAAGACAGGCTTGAAAAATCATACAAATAAGCTACTTTTGCTACAGCTAGTAGGACAAATACAGAATTCAAAAGGACCTCTCCCATTTTTTTGGGGGGGGGGTTTGGTTTTTTTCATTGGACACAATTTCCTTTTACTACAAGATGCCAGTAGTTATTGCTAAGTTACTCAAGTAACCAATCATCTTGGGAGAATATGAAATAATAAAAGTTTTTAATGCAGTTAGAAAAACCCCAAACTCATTAAGCTTTAAATACACAGAGGAGATTCAGGGATAAATTCTGAGTACTTCTCATGATTGACAAATGATCAACGACCTGTGGGAATAGACAGCAGAAGATCTCAGATTTGGGAAATGGATGGCTATGATATACTGTCATGTATATCATGAAAGAATTCAAGTTAAAGTGTCTCAATCATTTGTAAGCTCATGCCATGGAAACAGGTACATGTATGCATTTTAGGTAAAAGAATCTCCCACAACGAAACTTCACTTTTGTCATTCCTCATCACACATCTCAAGGCGAGCAAGTAGTCAGACAGAGTCAGTTAAGAGATAATAAGTGCATTATCTTTATTTTACTTCATTGTTAAGTGCAGCACAATTTCACTTAATCTTGCTTTCCTGAGAGTCTGGCTGACTTTCAGGCTCTTTAGGGCAATATACGGAGATCTTCCAGTTTTGAGACATAATTGACAACCTGGTGGTTGCTCAGGCCCTTACTGCTAGTCTAGTGGGAAAGAAATAAAAGGTCCCTTGCATCCTCATCAATGCAAAGTGTATCCTCATTTTAGAATTTACTTTTTCCTAAATTTAAATATTTTCTTTAAAATTTCTAGGCATGGAAATATTAATAATCATTTGTTTAACAAATGATTTATGAAACACCTACATGGGAACTTAATTTTCTATCATAGAGATATTCTCCAAAGAACATCACATTTAGTGGCTGATTTCCCTCAGTGAAGGATTAACTATTTGAAGAATTAAGTTTTTTATTTGTTTTTAACATAGTATCTCTTACATCATGAAATTACTTCTACAATAGAAATATATGATTTTATATACTCATATTAATATATCATATCTAGGATGCCCTTTTATGTGCATCATAATTCTTACAAACTTCATATTTGAACTTATATCTTGCCTGGAAGTGATTATTATTAGTTTTTTGTTTCTGGACCCTTCAGCTGTGAAGAATAGCAAAGTATTTTCCTGAACTCAGCTAAAGTCCGTTTGGTTTATGTAGACTGAATATTTGACAATTTAGAGCTCTAGCTCCAAATATAGTAGATGTCATGAAATGGTTAGAATAAAACTGAAGTTTGATTTTGTGTATGTCATGGAAGCAATCTTCATGATCACCATAATTGCAGGTGTGTTGCTTTTCTGTTTGTTGATGGTAAGTAGGAATAATTTCTACTTCCTACATAAATAGGAACAGTATATACCTTGTAGTACTAATAGAGTGTATGTAGTCATTAGGACCTATTATAGACCTTTATTATAGAGAGCTCTGGCTGTTCTTACAATAACAGCGGTGAATTATCCCTCTCTAGAAAAGGCAAAAGCATGAGGAGAAGGTTCTGTCTAACAAATGTAAGCTTCCTAAACACTCAGAAATGAGCAACTGTTTGACTCAGTAGATTCGGACCCACTCCTATTGGAGGACCAGCCGAGCCATAGGCTGGCTGCAGCTGGCCCATCCTGTCAGAACCCTAGGATGATAAACCTGGAAAAACAACACCACTAATCCATTTGTTTTCATCCTCCAAAAGGACCTTTAACAATGTCTCTGTTTTGGTGGCTTTTATTATCGGGCAATTCTTTTCTCATCTATTCATAGAACATTTTAAAGACCTAAGGAGGAGAAAGCAAACAACAAAAACTTCCCTTGAAGATGAGAATGGAATAGCAGAGAGGGGGAATTGCCTCAGACCACTTTCTAAAAAACAGCTAAAGAGACTGTCTTTATCTGATTTAATCCACTACCTATTCACCTATCTGTGATGACTGTCACAGCAAAAACATCCATATAGTTTCATAAATGAGCAATCCTTTCCTACCGATCTGGCTAACAATCATCTGGGAATGGCAAATAGGATCCTAGGTTAAGGTTGGTCTTGAAAAGTACAGCATTTTCCCATTCTCTTTTCTGAACAGACAGAAAGGAGGTAGATGAAAAACATGAATGAATGAGGGTACCCTAAATTTACTAATGACATGAATGCAGCAATATCACCATGACAATTTAAAGATTCACTTAAACATGTGTTCCATAATCGTATCTCTAAAAATATGGAGTGATTACTTGAATCTAGGGTGCCATTGTTAAGATGAACACATTATTTATTGTGTCACCATGGAGCTAAATAAATAAATAAATAAAACCCTAAGTCAACAAATAAATATAAATCAATATAAATTTCACCATATATTCTGCAAAGGTAGCTAAGCTTGGGGGCAACATGGCCACTAAGCATATTTCTCTTGGTCATTTACAAAGCCAAATTCTGTCAGGGGTTAAGGCCCCATTCCATTACTGACTTTATTCTTCATACATCAAGCCTGACAAAATGCTGCAACCTGACACCCCAGCAGGCAGTTTTCACTATTGTACTAATGACACCATCTGTTATGAAGGTCACAACAATGTATCTTGTTTTAAATTTTTCTATGGAGTGATTTATTGTCTTGGCTATAAATTTGTAAGAAATAAAATGCTATTTCCTCATCGTCTCCTGAAGTGATGGCTTTATTCACAGTTCCTAGCAAGTGTGGAGTTCACACTTGTCATTTTAATGGGGGTAGGTTACAAAGTAGCATGGCATGCAATCACAAGACAATCTGTGACTCACACCTGTACCATGATAAGAGGGGAAATTCTCGATATACTTTGAGATCATCAGAATGTGGGTTTTCCTGTGTGGATTTGGGAAAAATTATACAGAATTCAGACAAGTCCATGACATTTATCAAGGATACAGAGAAGGAGGATGTGAGAACATCTTTCTCATTCACCATACTGAAGTTCCCCAGTCTCTCACATGCTATGGTTTTACTGTAGTTCTTGGGGTGAGCTGTGGGATGATATTCTCCATGGAGACCAGGAATAACATCCTTGTTATCCTTCTGGATACCACCAGAAAGGAAAAGAAATAATCTTTAACCAACTGCTGCCCATCATTAATGTGAGCTATGAAATTCAAAATGGAAAGCCTTGGGAAGCCTTTACATTCCTCTGAATTTAGCCACACCCAAGCACTCTATTCACTTAGAAAATTTAGATTCTCAACCTTCGTTGATAACTTTAGTTATCACTTAAAGTAGATAACTGGGAAAACATTAAGTAGCAATTCGTGTTTACTTTGGTTGTGAGGAAATACCTTTGTATCAATATTTAATCATTTTTTGTAACTTATTCAGTTTTGTAAAAAAGATTAATTTCATTAAAAATTATGTATGTGCAGATTCGGTGCACATGAAAGCAAGTGCCATGCAAGTAATAAGAGAGTATTTGATCCCCTCGATCTAGTAAACTGCTGCAGTTGTGAGCTACCCAATGTGGATGTTAGAAACAGCAAGTGCTCTTAATTGCTGAGCCCTCTTTCCATCATCTCTCAACTGTGGTTTTTTTTTTTGTTATTTTGTTTTTGTTTTAACATTTTCTATA
This sequence comes from Uromys caudimaculatus, assembly GCA_028551405.1. Taxonomy (NCBI): domain Eukaryota; kingdom Metazoa; phylum Chordata; class Mammalia; order Rodentia; family Muridae; genus Uromys; species Uromys caudimaculatus. Next base: position 690,102 of record CM052708.1, read on the forward strand.
TGCAAATTGCCTAGCTGAAAATTCTGAAACTCTAATGAGGATTCAATGTTTATAGTTTTTAGGGAGTAATTTTGCATAACTGTAACTCATTGTGTTGGTGAATATAGCTTTGTGCATTCTTATGGTATTTGCAACTGGGCATAACTCAGCAAAAGCCAATTTATGATGAAGTTCTAAACAAAATATATTTTAAAAACCACACCTGTGTTTTAGCATGAATGAAGTCTTCATTTGGTGAAGGATTTGTGAAAACTTGGGGAAGTGTTCCTTTCATCTTTTGCACAGACAAAAACTCAGCTCCCATATCTCCTGTTGCTAAACTCTCAGCTTTCAGGGTTCACACACAAGCCAAGTGGCTTTTTCTTAGACAAAGTTTATTCTGGAGGGACTGTTTGCTACCTGCTGTTCTGAGAAACCACATGTCTGAACAGGGATCCAGTCCAGGCTCTGGAAGTGATACTCACCTTTCCCTGAGCACAATGTGCCATCAGCTGACTCACACAGACTCCTGCTTTGTTCTTCTGTCATATTACACTTCCGCGGGTGTTGGCAGAGCTTACCAAACCATCCTTTCTCACAAACACAACGACCACAGGAGCACATGCCATGGCCTGTGTAGCAACCATAGGATGAGGTAAGGGGAGGATATGAATAAAGAGCCAGAAAAATCAGAATTTGTAAGATAGAAAGCTCAAATAATAGGAACTCATCTCTCGTTAGACATACTTTCCTTAAACATACCATCATTCTGACATATCTTTATTTAAAACAGTGTCCCAACAGACATCTAGCTTAACATGGCACATTTGGATGTGATATAGAAAAGAAGCTTGAAAGAAAGAAATATTGAAATTATTGGAAATGGAATTATGGCTCCTGTCTGGATATTAGTCCTTTCTCATTGTAATTCTGTCAGCAGCATGTGCTGGTGTCATTCTTCATGTGCACACCACAACACTCAGTTCAATCTTGAAGACTAGTCATGTCACTGCTTGCAGCATTTATTAATTGCTCTCCTGGGGCTTACTAATAATAACAAACAGCATTCCTAAGGATTGTACCTTTGTCCTTTTCTCTTCATGAACAAGAGTGGATAGAATATAAGTACTCATCCTTTTATTGATATACAAAAGTTAAAAATTGCATAGGGTTTGTGCTCACATTTGACCTTTTGTTTTTATCTTTTTGTTTCTCGTGTCTTTTCTTTGTTTTTGAGATGTTTATTCTGTGATATGCAATTTGTGACAACTATATAGGGGTATATAGTTTATGCATGAGGTATGTACTGTTTAACTGTGTACAAACTGCCAACTACTAGACTTCTGAATTTTCCAATTAACTTTCCTATCTCTACTTTAATGCTTTTTTTCCCCTGATAGTCACACTTTCTTACAGCTTGATCACTCTCTGACTTAGTTATTTGACTGGAATTTCTCAAGTATATATTATAAACTGAATGAATTGCCAGGAACCAGAGCATAGGAAATGAAAGAAAATGGGCAAAGTTATCCTGACATGTTCCCAAGAACATGTATTATTCTCATCTATACAGTGCTTCTGGCACTCTGACCACCATTCTCTCTTGACTCATCTCTGTACATGAAAAGGTTAATGGACACGACTCCCTTGTTGAGAACTCATTATTGTTAATTTAATGTAACCACTCATGAATCCAGGTAGTGATTTTCCATAACATTGGACAATCTAGAAATTAATAAAAAGTAGATGAGAGACCAATTTTTAAAAAAGTATTAAACAAATACACCAATTCACAAAAGCCTTTCCTCATGCATTAAATGTTGTATTGTCACAGCCAGTGAAGTTTGATGTTGTCTCTATCTTCTAAACAGGAAGCTGAACCTCTGAGGGCTCCAAGTTGCACTTCAAATCTTGTAGTCCAGACACACAGGACCAGAACTTGGCTCTAGTTCTCTGATTTCAAGGTCCACATGCCCCCCATAGCAGCACAGCATCTTTCATTTTGGGAAAGGAGTTGTCTGGCAATAATTTCTTAATATTTGTCTTTTTAACTCCTGCCTCATCTTCAAGCTTATTCTTAGCTCTTTCCCCTTCTAAGAACTCTTTCCTCTTCACAACTAGTTTACTCATGCTCTTTGATAATCCACATTGATTTTATTCTCCTGCTTGCTTTTATGATCCAATAGACGATTCCCACTACTTTTCTTTAATCATTACCACTTATCTATCTACAGTATCTGATAATGAATCAAACCATGAAATTTCTCTATTTCTGTCTCTATATTTTTGTCCCTTTGCCTCTGTCTCTCTGTCTTTCTCTATCTCTCTGTCTCTCTTTCTCTCTTTCTATCTTTCTCTGTCTCTGTCTCTCTGTCTCATCTCTGTCTCAGTCTCTGTATCTCTGTCTCTTTGTCTGTCTCTGTCTCTGTCTGTCTGTCTCTCTCTCTCTCTTTCTATGTGTGTGTGGGGGGTGTGGTATGCTGTGGTGTTCTGTGCCTAAAGAGACTGGAAAAGGGCATTAGATCATCTGGAGATAGATTTGTGAGGTGCTGACAATAGAATCTGGTCCCCTAGAAGAGTGCTTTTAACTAGTAGGCCATTTCTCCATCATTCATACCTGCACCTTACTTTTGAGACGGCTTATTTTGATTTCACACTGACCCTGGGGATGATTGACTTGGCTAGTTTGCTGGCCTGGAAAGCACAGTGATCCCTCTGTTTTTGCCTTTCATATAATGGTATATGTAACCATGTCTGCCTTTGACAAGGGTCATCATGCTTCCACAGCAAGTGCTTCATCAGTGGAGCCATGTCTTCAGCCCAAATCATGAGATTTCTGTTAACTATAAAGATCTCGGGACTATGCTTATAGCACGTAAATCTCCCAAGGCCTGTTCTTATGACATTCTACCTGCCTTTCTGTCACCCCATAACTGGAACCTTCTTAATCTCACCATATAATTTCTTTCCAAAAGTGATCCTTTGGTATTTTTTTTAAATTCTTTTAAATGTACAACTGTTATGCTCATTCAGTTCAAAATGTCTTAAATAATGATTGGATCTCTCTTCAACTCTCCCCATCAAGGGAGCTGTCAATTCCTATTAGTACTACTTGCAACATAGCATCATAAATCTTTGACATACTTCCCTACTGGGTCTTTTATATTCTTGCTCACACTGCCCTGTCCTATACTTCTCACATCATATCTTTCCTCCTAGTTCTGTGGGATTTCCTTTTGCTCAACCAGGAGGTCTTTGATATGATATAGATTCATAAAGGGTAGAGCTTCAAGCTTCTTTTTATAATTTTATTTCTTCTCTTCTTTCTTTAACCTCACTGACCCATTTCCTGTGCATTTCTTGTACTTGCTGAAGTGAAGTACATTTCTCTCTCAATGTATTCATGCTCTACCTAATCTACAAAACTCAGCAAATGAGTGAGTCAGTACACTTCCACAAAGAATTTTCCAAGTAGAACTCATTTAATCCCTTATGAATTTATTCTCTCTCTCTCTCTCTCTCTCTCTCTCTCTCTCTCTCTCTCTCTTTCTCTCTCTCTCTCTATTTGTATGTTTGTGTGTTTGTGTTACTTGGGTTCAAATCCAAGGTTGTGCATATTTGGTAGCATTTTACTCTAATCTGAGTTACATTTTGAAACTTCTATACAATTTTACTTCTCACTTTGCATGGAAATCTCTAATGTGAAGGAAGGCATTTTGCTATTACTTAAAGAATCAATGGCAGAATCAATGGTTTCTCACAGAAAATAATATAATAAGAAATTTGTGTGGGAGGAAAAAAGTTCATATTTGCCATTCATTAGCTCATTTGTCAAATACTTTTACAAAGTAAAATTGTCAACAATATCAGACAGTCATCATGCATCAATATTTACATTTTGATTTGTCATTTATATGCAACTTCCCTTTACTTAAAATATTACTCAATTTTAATAGCATATTCTTTATAAGTGACTATAAATTAGTCATCAACTCAAGAAATATTTGTTATGTATTGGGTATTTTATTAGCAGTTTGGAATATAGTAAAATAAAGCATGTATTAACCCTATTTTCATAGCACTTATAGTCTACCAGGGCTGAACACAAGTCAGAGCAAAATATACAGTTGGGTTACCGAAGCTTGAAGGGTCTGTTACTATATTCAATGGTGAAAACAGGGAAACAAGGGTACTCAGAGAAGTATTCAGTAAAACCAGGAATGAGAAGGTGCTAGGCAGTCAATGTTCTAGGAACGGAGCATAGAAATCCTTGGGACAAGAAAATAGCTGGTCATGTTTTAGGCAGTGAAGGCCAACTGATTAAACAATTAATCAAATGGGAATGAAGTTCAGAAATGAATACATAGTAAATTTCTTATTTTGAGTAAAAAATTTAAATCTGTCTGAAAGGAAGGGAGGAATTACAGAAGACATTAAGCCAGATGATGTGGCATAATTAACAATTTGCAACTTCACTGAAGAAACTGAGTGTGTTTGGGTGTGTTGGGGGACATGAGTTTGGAGAATGTGGAAGGCTATTGATGATCAAGTCAGGGGATAATGAAGAGACTGCTGTTTTGAGTTCTGTCTTGATGGTAGAACATGGGCCTATGGGATAAACTATGGGACTGGAGATTGCACATATGGGAAAAATTACTGATTTTCTGCCCTGAAAACTAGAATAAAATGCGTTTTATCAAATAAAGAAGTTTTAGGATGTTAAAGGAACAACATCAGCACTTTGTTAAATCTCCTGTGTTTAAAATCTCTTAAGACCTAACTGCATTCACATTAGAGCCCAGAGAGCAGTTTGGGGCTGATTCTAGGCAAATACACTGATGTTTACAATAGTGCACACTATTCTGAGTTTGAGAAATGAATGAGCCAACCCAGGGAGAATAAGCTCTGATAAACTCTAAGCTTTAAGGCTAGAACACAAAAGGAAAAGCCAGACAAAGAGTAAAATCCAGCAAAGAAGGAAAATACTATAACAGAAAAGAGTGTCTCAGAAATGAAGCCTACTGAGCAGTTTCTGAAAATTTTAGTTAAAACAATAAAAGCACACAAGTAGCCAATTGGCTTCAAGTCAACTTTTTTCTAGCAAGCCTTACTACATTGCCACTGATGGTTACAGAGTAAAGTAGCAGAATTCTAGAAAAATAGTATATGCTGATAACTCACTGAGAACATCACTGCTAATGGTAAGAATAGTAGTGATGCCACCTTCATAGAAGGAACATTCTGGAATTATCTCTAGGGATTGAGCTTAATGACTATTCACAAGGCTCTGAAACTGCTTTTGTCTGCCTTCTTTAGTCTTTGTACAGATGGCCAACTTTTTACAGGCAAAAAATCATTCATCTTGTCTGACATGTTCACCTCTTCTCATTGCATTCATTTCCACACTAAAATATGCACTGAGAATACTCTGAACCTCACTGTCTAGTGTAATACAATATTCACTGCAAGTGGGTATTCGTATTTAGTAAGACTAGGTAATTTTTAAAAATTAGTTAGGCATAGGACAAGTACTCAATAGTCACATAGGTCCATTGGTATTGTAAATAATTCAGATGTCAGAAACTTCTGCCAACTGTGCAAGATTTGTTGAATGTGTCTACTTGAGATAATAACCTTTTCCAATGCAACTTAACTTGCCAGCTCTGTTAGATTGCTCCTTAAACCATTGGACTGATATTCTTAATTGGTAAACTAATTCATTTTATCTTTTATTGATTAAAATAAACACTACAAACACTTTTCATGTCTGAATTTACAATCACAGATATATGATTTCCTTCAAATTGCAGCCATGACCTGGCGAAGTCCCAGAAGAAATGGGAACTGATTGTGTAATTAAGAGGTGGCTCTTCATTATCCTTTCTCACTTCTTAAATTGGACTCCTGGGCAGCTATTCTAGGAACAAGGGGGAATGAGTAAAAGTAACCCGCAGTCTATTTCTCATTCTCACTCTGGGCACATAGGAAGGAAGCCTCTGATTAAGCTTGTATTCACTAAAATAATTAAACACACGTGAACCAGCATCTGAATATATTCTTTCTTTATGGAATTAGAAAAATTATGCATTGCTGAAAATGAATAAATCTTAGGAACTATCACTTGGACAAAGCATTTTTAAATAGTGACTTATTTTAAAAGAAATTCATGCCAATTATCAGTTACATCCATTTTATTTGCTAACAAAAAAACATTTAGAGAAAATCTGCATACCCTTTATGCTGATGGAACATGACTCACACAGAAGCTAATTAAATGAAGAATGGTCCTATATCACACTGATATTCTTTTCACCATTTTTGTGACTCATTTTGAGTTTGCAATTTTGGTTCAATCAAAACTGAACTGTTTAAAATTATGAAATTAGTTACATTCACCTTTGAGTACAATTGCTAATTTAACCTGCCAGAGTGGGTTTAATCATCTTTAGTTTTATTGTTAGGAGAGTGGATAAATATTGGCTCTTAGTTTCTACATGCTTGCTGATTAGGTAGACATGTAGTTGTTTGGGGTTTACATATTTGTTTGATAATATGCTCAAGCAGTCCCTGCTTTTGAGTTAGAAGCTGTATTTAGTTCTCTGGCCACACCTTGAATATGCATAGTTCTAACTAAATGTCAAAGTGAACCAACAAATCAGTGTGGTGGTAAACTGAGCACATGATCCAAATTTAAAATGTTCACTTTATTCTATTCTATAAGCCTAACTTAGAAGAAGAATATCCAAATGTTTCATACTTACTTAGTAATGGTGTGCCCATCACTGGCTTCCTGTAACTGGAGCACTAACTTCCTAGTTAACCTTAACTCTCAACTTGACACAGCACAAGTTCATCTGAGAAGGAAGCCTCAATTAAGGGATTGTCAGGATCAGACTGGCCCATTAACTTGTCTGTGGGAGTTGTCTTGATTTTTAATTGACGTAAGAGGGCCCCTCTCTATAATCAGTGCAATTTAATGTACTGGAGAATTTGGAGTTTTCCTAGCTATATTACCAAACTATTTCAATGGAGTTAATGAACTTATATTTGAAAAGAATTCTATCTCTTAAAGGAAAACTAGAAAGAAATACAATAAAATGCCATATATATATGGCATATATATATATATATATATATATATATATATATATATATATCACTATATATGATATATAATCACACACACACACACACACACATGTGTGTGTGTGTGTGTGTGTGTGTGTGTGTGTGTGTGTGTGTGTGTCTTTTCAATACTGGGTTTCACTGTGTAACTGTGTAGCCTTGGCTGTCCTGGAACTCACTCTGTAGACCAGACTTGTTTAAAGCTCAGAGATCCATCTGCCTATGTCTACCAAATACTGGAATTAAAGGTGTAAGCCATCACTATCCAACTTGATGATTTTTTTAATGTTTTTTTATTTGATGATTTTTTTTATCAATGAATTTCATTTTGTTTTTTGCTCTACTCTTTACTTAAACATTTCAAAGGAAATGATCAATTAAAATAATTTTAGTATCTATTATTTGTTGGAAAATTAAATAATCAAATCTGCAGGCAACAAATGGAACTGAAATATATTATTGTATTAGTAAGATAACCCAGACTCAGAAATATACATACTATCTTTTTCCTCTTTATGCTGTTAGCGTCTAACTTTTGCTTGTGTGTTTTTGTGAGAGTGAGTATGGTTATAAGCACAGGAACAACTAAAAATAGGTCCAATAGATGGGAAAAGTTGGAGTAGATAGATTAGGAAGAATAAAATAACATAGGCTGAGTAAAAATAAAATATGAAAGTAGAAATACTGAGGGTGAAAGAATGGATCAGAAAAAAGGAGCTTTAAAAAAAACTCTTAAGTACATATAAAGATGCTGCAAGATATTTTGTCGCTTTGCATGCTGATTAAAAATGAATTAAAATGAAAATTCCTTGTTTCCACCACAAGAAGCAATATCTCTGACAAACAACATATAACAAATAGAGGCAAAATACTTTGTATTGAAAATAATATCTGGGTAAAGAACTCCAAGCAAAGCATTTCAACATGTTCAAGATCAACTAAGAATTATTTAAAGATTCAAGAAAATGTGGCTGTCAGGATAGCTCAGCGGTTAAGAGCACTCACTGCTCTTGTGGAGGACCAAGGTTTGGTTCAGAGCACCCAGGTCAGCCCTCATAACTACCTACAACTCTTGCCCTTTTCTGGTAGCTGAGGATACCTGCATGCATTGGGTACACATACAGACATTCAGGCATACTCACATATACATTAATAAGCAAATATTTTTAGAAGTCACAAGAAAAAAGTATCTTTCCTCAATATAACCAAAACTTTATTCACTATGATTTTGTTTAGGCTTCTCAGATCTAAATACTTTCACATTAAACACCACACACCCAACGCTGTTGTAAATTCAATCCAAGTCTACTCAAACTCGAAGAATTCTATACTCCAAAATTCTATGCTCACAAATTCTGAGACTCTCTTAACTTCTAATTTATTTGAAGGATGCTTTTTTGCTAAGTTTGAAATTAACTTGAAGTGTGGAATATGATGAGGGAGAAGAGAGGAAGAGAGTTTGATAATATCTACGTGCACAGCACCTCACTGAGTCATGTACCCCTTGGGGGCATTGCACACAGAGGGAATATATAACAGTTTTCTGGAGGAGGTCATCTGGAAGCAGATCTGGTAAGATTATTCAAAAGAATGTGAGAAGATAAAGAGCAGAATGCTAGGTAAAGGGGGCAGAATCATGATATATCCCAGCTTCTCCATCTCAGTTGCACTTGATGAAGAAACCCATTTTTTCCAATAAGGAGATAACTGGTAAATGCAAAGTGTAAGTTCCTCCATCCATCTAACACTGCAAAGAAACCTAGTAGTCACCGGGCTATCACTAATATCATCCATTATATCAGGAATGTTTATAAATGCTGCTTATCACCTGGAGTAAGAGCTCTTTCTGGTTCAATTAAATGTTCACACCTTTGTTTCAGACTAGCCTCCTTTCAAGGCTATGCAGCAGAAACCAACATCTTCCCATCATCAGAGATGGGCATTCTGCTTCACAGAGGTTCATATACTCCTGTGACTGTCTTCTCTTCAGATCATAGGCCAGACACACAGAGGTGAGCTCTAACAGTGCTGACTGATATTTCTATCTCAGAAGAACTTTTGTAATCACCTAAGTCTCACTCTATGATTTCTCAAATAGGGATTTTAGGTATTCTACAAAGGGTTTTTGTGAGTTATAAAAGTCATGAGAACTTTTGACTTCCTTACAGAATGTTTGCTCTACTGTGCACTTTATTACCACAACTGGTTCAGGTTCAAAAGTCTTCTACAATGGAAGGTCTCCTGTGTTTTAAGACCAGTCAAGAAATAGAAATAGTGATATTAAAACAGCCAAGGTCTGTGTAATCTCTTCCATAAAGCATGATCATAAAATACAGGAATTAAAACCACATTAATTGTATTCACTTCTTTAATGAAACCACTATGTGAAGGTTGCAAAGCTAAGGTAGGAAGCATTGTTCACCTTTCTAGTGGCATTTAAAATGAACTATAGATAATTTGCACTAATCCTCATTTTTTCAGACTCACTTATTTCTAAGTTTATTTACAGCTCCAATCTCAATGTGTACAGAGTGAAAGGAGCATATGTGTGCAATGGTGGAAAATACCATGGTTCAAATTTGTAGACACAGCTAAGGTAAAAATGTCATTACTTTCTTTCGTTTTTAGCTTTCATATACTAAACAAGTATTTCTTACATAGTTTCTTAAGTGCCACATTCTGTTCATTTTATTCTTCTTCTTGTTGTTACCAATTTTAATGATTTAAAGACTGTCTGGGACAGTGTTGAAAAGTTCTTTTGTTTTTGTTTGTTTTTCTGAGTACAAGAGGATATAATAGGTCTTATAAAAAATATACATATTAGATGAGGTTTGATTAGACATGATCAGATCTTGAGATCAATATTAATTGTTCAATTATATTCAAATGAAGTATGCTTGAACAAAATAAATAAAACAAAGTGGTATATGAATAGTCATTGAAAATATTGTAGCCAAAGGAAGAATCTAATTCCACACTTCTATTGTGTCAGATGATTCTGCATGTGTTAATTCAGTGTTCAGGGTGGTCTTGTAGAACATAACTGCCACACATACAAAGGACTGACTATATATTGGCCTTCATAATTGGGATATGTTATCAGACAGAGAACTAGGGATGGCTAGTTAGCTATATTTAATGTTTTTGGCTCTTTATTCTTACTTATAACATGACCAAGCCATTGTACAAAGATCCCTCCCTGAAAGAACTGCCCCTAATTGAGCAATAAGACTCTGAGATGTATAATGCTGTGGAATACACTTGCCCTGGATACAGGCCTGTGGCAGAAAATCAGGCCCTAAACTGTAAGCTGAATAGTTCACAGGTGGCCCAGGTGAAAGAGGAAGGAACAAGGTAAAACAGGTGTTGTTATGTATTTAAACCCCATTTAAATTTCTCATGACATCATTTAAACATCAAAGTAAATTTTAGTAATAAAAGCATACTATTTTACAAGAAGAACCTTAAAGACTTATTTTGTACAAACTGATCAGTGTTCAAAGATCATTTAATAAATACAATGCTTTTAATAAATATCAAAATAGGAAAGTAGATGAGCATGCAATTCCTTAGTTCTAGAAAAACAGACTATGAATTAAATCTGATGAAAATGATTAAATATGAACTTGCTGCCTGCTTATGGTTTCTCCATCACTGTGAGGAAAAGCATCCTGGTATATTTATGCCTCAGCAAAGTCCTAGCCAAATTTGAATCTTCATGAAAAACACAATCAGGGACTAAATTTTTTTCATGTCTTAGTAATTGTTCTACTGTCGTGAAGAAGCATGACCAAGGAAATTCTTATAAAAGAAAGCATCTACTTGGACGCTTGCTTATTGGTTCAGAGGGTTCGTCTATTTTCATCATGGCATGAAGCATGGTGGAAAGCAGGCAGGCAAACATGAGACAGGGATACTATATCCTGATCCACAAGGTGCCAGCAAAGTGAGTGACTTGGGTTTAGTCTCAAGGTCCACTCCTAGGGTCTCCTCCAACCCAGCCACACCTCCTATTCCTTTCCAAACAGGGAACCTTTCAAACTAAACACACAACTTTATGGGGACAATCTTCATTCAAACTACCACACTAGGCATTATTACATTGAGTGAGGAACACAGTAAGAAATCTAAATGTCTATAAAGGTCTCCTAGAAGGAATTGGGTAGTGTTCCTTCTGTTTCTATTTTGTGGAATAGATTGAAGAGTATTGGTATTAGGTCTTCTTTGAAGGTCTGATAGAATTCTGCAGTGAACCCATCTGGACCCAGGCTTTTTTTGGTTGGAAGACTTTTAATGACTGCCTCTATTTCTTTAGGTATTATGGGA
>CM052708.1:708051-732707 GCA_028551405.1 Uromys caudimaculatus
GGTACCTCACTCTCAGTCCAGCGGTTACTGTTAAGTGAAACTTGGACATTCTGAACTTTTGGGCTAATATCCGCTTATCAGTGAGTACATACCATGTTCGTTCTTTTGTGACTGAGTTACCTCGCTCAGGACGATATTTTCAAGTTCCATCCATTTGCCTGCAAATTTCATTAAGTCATTGTTTTTTATAGCTGAGTAGCACTCCATTGTGTAAATATACCACATTTTCTGTATCCATTCCTCTGACAAAACGGCAACCAACAGATTGGGAAAAGATCTTAACCAATCCTATGTCCGATAGAGGGCTAATATCCAATATTTACAAAGAACTCAAGAAGTTAGACTCTAAAAAACCAAATAACCCTATCAAAAAATGGGGAACAGAACTAAGCAGAGAATTTTCAACTGAGGAAATTCTCAGGGCTGAGAAACACCTAAAGAAATGCTCAACTTCCCTAGTCATCAGGGAAATGCAAATCAAAACAAGTCTGAGATTCCACATCACACCAGTCAGAACGGCCAAGATCAAAAACTCAGGTGACAGCAGATGCTGGCGAGGATGTGGAGAAAGAGGAACACTCCTCCATTGCTGGTGGGATTGCAAGCTGGTACAACCACTCTGGAAATCAGTGTGGCGGAGCCTCAGAAAAATGGACATAATACTACCTGAGGACCCAGCTATACCTCTCCTGGGTATATACCCAGAAGATGCCCCAACATGTAACAAAGATACATGCTCCACTATGTTCATAGCAGCCATATTTATAATAGCCAGAAGCTGGAAACAACCCAGATGTCCCTCATCAGAGGAATATAAAACATTTTCTTTCAAAGATGTGCATATGTTAGTCTTAGACCACATTTTTTTTCATAAGAACTAAATAACAAAGACACTGACTTAGGCTGTGGATGGATCTTCCTGGGTAAAACTTACCTAGCATTCATAATACCAGCATCACAAAATAAAATACAAGTCTAATATGTTCTAATAAATTACCAGATATTTATTGAGATTTGATTTGCATAAGGTTCCTGATTAAATATAGGAATATTTTGCCAAAAAAAGAGCCAAATCTATATTTTCTGCTTCTCTAAAGAAGTTGCCTCATTTCACTAAATATTGACTTCAAATAAGGTAGTTAGAGAAGGAGCACATTACCAAATATTAAATAATTTTTGGATCATGTTTTCTGACTCTAAAAATGATCATTAGTATGAAACAAATTTGATTAATATTTGTATATGGAAAGCCAAATGTTTTCATTAGTTGCTTTATTAAAGAGAGAAAGTTGAATTTTTCTAGGGCTTTCTTTCTCTTTAGGTCCAACTATATGTAAAACTATCTCAAAAACCTTAAAACAGTCATTAATAAAGGAAGCATAAAATTTTACATTGTTATGAATATTTCTGTCCATTTTAGATATGACAAGGTATTTGTCATAAGCTCTGTTCTATGTTTATCAAAGAATCAGTACTTGAATATTGGTTTGTACCCATTCCTAATCCTGTCTACATAAATCCTTACATACTCTCTGTTCTGGCTAGTTTTGTGTGTCAACTTGACACAAACTGGAGTTATCACAGAGAAAGGAGCTTCAGTTGAAAAAAAAAAAAATGCCTCTATGAGATCCAGGTGTAAGGCATTTTCTTAATTAATGATCAAGGAGGGAGGGCCCCTTGTGGGAGGTACCATCTGTGGGTGAAGAGTTAAAATAAAGATGCAGGCAGGCTAAGATAAGTCCAGACTGACCCAGATACTCCCGCCTTCCCCCTCCCCTCCTTCCAGCCCAGACACTCCCACCTTCCCCCTCCCCTCCTCCCGTTCTGGTCAGCACGTCGGCCTGCCCAGACGCTCCCGCTTTCCCCCCTCCCCTCCTTTCATTCTGGTCAGCACATTTTACATCGTTACTCCCCTGATACAGGGGCAGCTTAACTCAGGGGCAGTTTAACCAAGGACATCCTGTCTTCCCTGCCATAAGATAAGAATGAGCCACAAGGACATTCGATATCTATGTAACTGCGACCCTGTATTTTTCCCTGATGCATGAAAAATTCCATTTGCTCTATGATTTTTTCTATAAATACTCTTAATTTTAGCTGGTAGAGGTCGACTCCTCTTGTCTCTGTATAGACTATGAGTCGGCCCTAGTGCACTAGATTAGGCTCAAATAAACCTCTTGTATTTACATCAAGAACGGTCTCTCGTGCGTTACTGGGGGAGTTCGCTATCCCGAGACTTGAGTGAGGGTCTCCCCGGATCGGAGGTCCTACATGGGCTGTTAGTTTTGGGTTCTATAAGAAAGCAGACTGAGCAAGTCAGGGGAAGCAAGCCATCTCTCCATGGCCTCTGCATCAGCTCCTGCTACCTGACCTGCTTGAGTTCCAGTCCTGACTTCCTTTGGTGATGAACAGCAGCATGGAAGTGTAAGCTCAATAAACCCTTTCCTCCCCATCTTGCTTCTTGGTCAGGATGTTTGTGCAGTAATAGAAACCCTGACTAAGACACTCTCCCATAAGCAAATGCACTGCTTTTTTAAAGCCAGGGTCTTATGTGGGTCCCCCAGAAACTGGAGTGGGGACTGTCCCTAAAGCTGTTGCCTGTCTGTGGAATCTGTTCCCCAACTGAGCTGCATTGTTTGGCCTCAGTGGGAGAGGATTCTCCTAACCCTGCAGAGACTTGATGTGCCAAGCTGGAGGGGGGGGGGGGAACCCTCTCAGAAGAGAAGGGAGGAAGTAGAGGGGGAGGGACTCTGTGAAGGGGTGCTTGGAGAGGGCAAAAATTGGGGTGTAAATAAATAAATAAAATATTTAATTTATAATGAACAAAAAATCATGATCTTTGAAAACACGGTATCATGTTTTTCTCTGTAAATAAGTAGGCTGTGGGAAGGATTGAATATCAAAGTAAGGCGAAGGATGAACCAATATCTTCCTAATAGGAGAATGTAAGCCTGGTGATTGTGGTTGGGAGGAATATGTATGAGCTATAAGAAAACACAGATGAGTAAGAGAAAGAAAACATCTTAGGTTGCAAATGAGCAGCTCAGCAGTACAAGGCAGAGCAAGCAACTCAAAAGAGATTGTTGTTCTTGTAATTCCATTCTCATCTTGACCTGCTGCAATTCTCTTGACATACCACTAATTAGCAATCTCTTCAGTGACCAGACTGGTTTGTTTCCTAAATCATCTTGTTCTGTAGCTCAGAAGTCATAGAGAGTCAGCTCTCTGTCTTTTTTTTTTTTTTTTTTTTTTCTTCATATTTCCAAGAGCTGTTGTTAGGTTTTTCCCGTTTTGTTAAGTATATCCTGGTAGCTTTTCATCTTTATACAGATGCTGAATCTTGAATTGTCTCCAAATCCATTCTTTGAAACATGTCTTTCTTCTATATGTTCCCAAATACCATCTATTTATATTTTAAAACTATCTCACATGAAGAACTTACATGACATGGAACTAGACCCAGCCTCTGTGAAGACTTTTGTATTCCTTGATAAAACAATAATTTGATTAGTTCTATAAAATGATCCACTCAAACTAAAAAACATCCTACATCATGATTAATAAGGAGTATCATGGTTAATACAGAGTAATCAAAATCAGATAGTAGAAAGAAACATGCCTATTATAGCCATTGTTATTAAAAGTGCAAATGAAAAAATAAAATCAGACAGAAAAAGGAATATTATCAAATGGTATGTTTTATATAAAAATAAAATTATAATACCAATAAAATACAAAGACATGTTAAAAACATATACTAAACGAGTAATTTTTTTGTATTCCAAAAGAAACTAAATCTAGCATGATGGAAATTGTATTATATACAAGAATATTAACACAAAATGAACAAATTTAAACTGCATTAATGCATAGAGACATCTTGAAGACCCTTAGAGTTTATCATTTTATAAGGACATATTTAATTGAAGAATTACAAGGAAGGAATTTTCATGAATATGCTAAATTAATGTGGTGTAAGTTGAAATGTGATAGATTTGTTTGCTTAAATTCTCAAGTAAATATTCAGGTGTCCTATGAAACAAAATAGATAACTGTGTGTACACGTGTGCATCTTGTGAAAAAAGTAAATAAGGTAGTCTCCTATAAGAATCATATGAATCATATCAAGTCATATGAATCATATCAAGTCATATGAATCATATCAAGTCATATGAATCATATCAAGTCATATGAATCATATGACACCAAATGAGATATGATCTAAATATAATGTCTCCCTACTATAGTAACTGAACTATTAATATTGGAAAATTAAGAAACAAAAGAGGAAAACAAATAAAATACATTACCTTAATGATAATAATTGCTTAATACTATCTATTAAGCTTGAAGAGCTAAGATTACAAAGATAAACATTATATCAATTCTGCTCATATTCACACTGGAAAACTTTGCCAGTGAAATATGATATGAAAGAAAAAAAACATAAGTAATACACACACACACACACACACACACACACACACACAAACACAAATCCCAAAATAAATAGTATTGCTTCATAGGATAATAAAGGCAGAAATACAAAATATGCAAACACTACTAAAATAAGTTTGATTATGATCAGAGTATATAAGTTACTATACATCAAGTATTTATAAAAACAAATCGCATATATTAGCTCAAAAAACAAAATCTTTAATATTTTATTCTTTAAATTTTTTTTAAAATTGGAAATTGCATTTTAAAAACAACAGTGAGTATAAAACATCTCACAACAAATTTAATCAAATCCAAATGCTTTATAATGCAACAAACTATTCAGTTAGGATTCCCATTCAAAGCAAGCTGTGGAGCTTCACAGTGGATATTATACCTTCTTTTTTTCATTTTTTATTGGTTATTTTATTTATTTATATTTCAAGTGTTATCTCCCTTCCCAGCATATCCTCCACAAGTCCCCTATCCTCTCCTCCCTCCCCCTGCCTCTATGAGGGTGCTCCCCCACTTTCCCACCCTCTCCTAGTTCAGTGCCCTAGCATTCCCCTATCCTGGGTCATCAAGCCTCCACAAGACCAAGAGGCTCCCCTGCCAGTGATGCCAGTTAAGGTAATCCTCTGCTACATATCCAGCTGGAGCCATGAGTACCCCTGGGGACTCTTTGGTTGTTGGTTTAGTCCCTGGGAGCTTTGGAGGGCCTGGTTGGTTGATATTGTTATTCTTCCTGTGAGGTTACAAACCCCTTCAGCTCCTACAGTCCTTTCCCTAAATTCTCCATTGAAGTTCCTGCACTCAGTCCAATGTTTGGTTGTACATCTGCATCTGTATTGGTCTGGCTCTGGCAGAGCCTCTCAGGGGACAGCTATACTGGACTCTTGTCAATAAGCACTTCTTGGCATAAGCAATAGTGTCTGGGTTTGGTGTCAACAGATAGGATGGATCCCAAGTTGGGGCAGTCTCTGGATGGCCTTTCCTTAAGTCTCTGCTCCAATTTTTGTCCTTGCATCTCCATTTGACAGGAGGAATTCTGGATTGATATTTTTGAGGTGAGTGGGTGGTCCCATCCCTCAACTGTGGGCCATGCCTATCCACTGGGCATGGTCTCTACAGGTTTTATATCTAAAATGTACAAAGAACTCAAGAAGTTAGACTCCAGAGAACCAAATAATCCTATTAAAATGGGGTACAGAGCTAAACAGAGAATTCTCAGCTGAGGAATATCGAATGGCTGAGAAACACTTAAAGAAATGTTCAAGATCCTTAGTCATCAGGGAAAAGTAAATCAAAACAACCATGAGATTCCACCTCACGCCAGTCAGAATGGCTAAGATCAAAGCCTCAGGTGACAGCAGATGCTGGCAAGGATATAGAGAAAGAGGAACACTGACTGCTCCATTGCTGGTGGGATTGCAAGCTGGTATAGCCACTCTGGAAATCAGTCTGGGGTTTCCTCAGAAAATTGGAAATAGTTTTACCTGAGGACCCAGCTATACCACTTTTGGACATATACCCAAAAGATGTTTCAACATATAACAAGGACCCATGCTCCACTATGTTCATAGCAACCTTATTTATAATAGCCAGAAGCTGGAAACAACCCAGATGTCCCTCAACAGAGGAATAGATACAGAAAATGTGGTACATATACACTATAGAGTACTACTCAGCTATTAAAAACAATTTCATGAAATTCACAAGCAAACAGATGAAACTTGAAAATATCATCCTGAGTGAGGTAACCCAGTTCCAAAAGAACACACCATAGTATATACTCACTGATAAGTGGATATTAGCCAAAATACCCATGATACAACTCACAGACCATATGAAACCTAAGAAAGAAGATCACACCAAAATGTGGATGCTACAGCCCTACTCAGTAGGGGTAAGAGAATAATCTCTGGGAAGTAGAGGGAGAGAGGGATCTGAGGGGGAGAAAAGAGGGGAAGGAAAAGGGGGGGCCAGTTCAGATGAGGTAGAAATATAGAGGGACAGGAATTTGAAAGTAGGTGTGTAGCAGTGTGTGGGGGAGAACTGGGGGTAGCCACTAGAAAGTTCCAGATGTCAGGGACCCAAGAGGTTCCCAGGACCCAACAGGGAGGACATAAGTAATATTTTAAAAGTAATGAAATAACACAACATTCAATACCATTGCCTCAGTAGAGTTATTTTTTTTAAATTTAATCATAAACAAAATCTCACCAGGACTTCTGTACATATTGTAAACCAAGATATTTTTATGAATGAGAAGTAATAGTAATAAAAACATTGTTGAACAAGAAAGCAAAAAAAAAAAAAAACAAAAAACAAAACATTTTCTAAGATGCTATGGCTTATTTAAAGGAAGTTGCTGATAAGTGGATATTAGGCAAAAAGCTTGGAATACCCATGATACAACTCACAGACAGATCAAGAAGAAGGAAGACCAAAGTGTGGATGCTTCAGTCCTTCTTAAAGGAAGTTGCATTTGAAAGAAAAAAGAGACCAACCGAAGCAGCACAAAGAATAGAGAGGAAAAGTCTAGAACATCGGACATTATATTAGGATGAGATGGCACCATGGAACATAAAGGAAAGATAATCTTCCACATACATGGTGTGTGGGTAAATGACTATAAAAGAAAATATTAACAATTTGATTCAGAGCCTTATATTCACTAAAAAATAAATATTGGTAGAGCAAAAGAGAGACTCAGAATAAGAGATATCAACAAAACCACAAATCAGACAATTATCTCATATCCCAATGCACAGAGAATTATAAAATGACATCCAACACATACAATCATTAAATATGTGGACAACTGAGCTGAAAGGGTACTTCTGCAAGTGGGAAGTTGCTATGGACAATACATACATGAAAAGAACCTCCTCTTACTTAAACTGAACTTCAATGATGTTCTACCACAGACTAGTCAGGTTAACAAGAACTTAAAAACAAATCACAATAAGCACTGGAGATGACTTTGAAAATGGAAGTCTTGTACGGAGGATGCTTGTATAAACAGGTAGAATCTTGGGGTTGTTTGACATTATTAAGTAGTGTTGATATGAAGATTTTAGAAATCAGTAATTTGATTCTTGGTTATATTAGTTAGAGAAAAATATACATCTTTACACCAGGGGATATTTCAGAACACTTTCAGTAACACTCTCCCTTATGATATCAAAGGAGAAATATCCAAATGTTCCATAATTATAGACTATTTATACACCTTATATGTAACATCACAGAGATTTTATGGGTGTGTACATGTATGTCTTTATGTGTATATTCACACACACACACACACACACACACACACACACACACACACACACACACACAAATGCAATTGTCCATGAAGACCAGAGGAATCAGAGTTTCAGTAGCTGGAGTTATAGACAGTAGTTTTGAGCTTCCTGGTGTGAGTGCTGAAAGCCCAACTTGTATCCTTTGCAGGAGTAATAGGTAAATATCATAACTAGTATAAGGTAACATAATAATCTTTAAATCTAGAAGACATCTGTAAAATCACACATACACTTTGATACTGTCCTTCCCAAACAAGCAAGTTTAAATATTACAGTACTTAAACATAGACTTAGGAGAAAAACTTGAATGAAAGCACACTTGTGATTACTGTAAAAGAAATAATATCATCTTCACGGAAGAGGAAGCATGTGCCTGGGAGCAGAGGGAAAGGACCAGTAGCATGAAGGCATTATTGTATTTCCAGACTTAAGTGTGTTTTTACTAATTCACAATGCCATAAGTAAATATCATATATCTTATGGGCTTAATATTTTATTTTTAAATTTTAAAAATTACTTTTAAGAGTAAGATTGTTTGACTGTATTTATGTATATTTAAAAAACATGGTCTTGGTAGAAGTCCCCTTAGAGGCTAAAAGAGAGCATCGGTTCTTCTGCAACTTGATATGCAGATGATTTTTGATCTGCCATGCTGGTACTTAGAACCAAATTCAGATCCTTTGCAAAAGTAGCAAATGCTTTTAATCAAGGATCCATCTCTCCACCCCTTAATAGGTTATTTTTAAAAGTTGACTTTAGCCTAAGTCATCTTTTAAAATGTTTAGTTCCTTTATTGAACAACCTTTAACTAAAATCAATTAATCTAGTAGATTCCTCATTTAAATCTAAAAGTTTGAATCATAAAGTACTGAGAGGAGAATAGGATGGAATTTGCCTAAACATTAGATGGAAAAGGTTGTTCCAAACATGACATGTATAGATTTCCACACCAAAAAGGTAAAGGAAAGTATTGATAAATTGGATTTTAAAATGCCACTACTTTATTTAAAGCAAACCATAACATAAGCAAGAAATTTGCATAAATGAAACATACAGTAAATTAGCATCCTGCTAGGTAAACATTAAGTATATTATAATATACAATATATATTATATGTATAATATATATTATATTATACATATTACTGTATAATATGCACATATATATGACTTCATGAAAAAAAAAATATATATATATATAATCAAACTAAATGATGACTAGTGAACCAAAATAGGGTACATTCAGCAGAAATATTTCCCACTGCTGAAAATGGAGAGCTGTCTGGAAGTATTGCTCTTGAATAGTTCACCTCAGAAGTTAGAAGCCTAAAACTTGCATAAGGTTGACTGTAAAATTATGAAAGCAAATTTTGTTTCTCAGCCTATAATCCCTCATCCTTTCTTCCTTTCCCTCCTCCTCCTCCTCTGCAGTTCCGTTTGATTCTCTTTTCTCCTCCTTTCTCTTGTAATAATTCTCCACAGCACCCACACTGATGCATCCAAACCCACATATAATTTCTACTCCTCATTTCACTTGTTTTTTGTGTGATTAGAATTATCTTCCTTAAGACAGTATGACATAGAGAACACACGTGACCTTATTCAAGGATGGACTCAACAAGACACAACACTCTTGAATATCAGTATTCTTGTGATTACAACTCTGTTGTTAGGGTAACACACAACAAAAATATCAAGTAATATGCCAGCTACTGAAGATACAATATTAAGAAGAATGTTTAAATACCATTAATAAATAAAGGTAATATGTATAAGTAGCCATACTCTACAGGGCTAGCAAAAGTTTCTTTTTTTTTTTTTTTTTTTCTTTTTTTTTTTTATTGGATATTTTTTTATTTACATTTCAAATGTGATCTCCTTTCCTGATCCCTCCCCCCAAAACCCTCTATACCATACCCCTCCCACTCTTCTATGAGGGTGTTCTCCCACCTACCCATCCACTCCCACCTCGCCATCCTCACATTCCCCTACACTGGGGCTTCGAGCCTTCACAAGACCAAGGGCCTCTTCGCCACTGATGCCCGACAAGGCCATCCTCTGCTACATATGTGGTTGGGGCAATGAGTCCCTCCATGTGTTCTCCTTGGTTGGTGGCTTAGTCCCTAGGAGCACTAGGGGATCTGGTTGGTTAATGCAGGGTTGAGCTTTACAGTGCTGAGTGAAGTGTTAGGAAGGGACACAAAAATATATTAGATATAAATAGAGGTAGAGATAGACATAGACATAGAAGACAGATAGATGGTAGGTAGATAAACACACAGATGATAGATAGATAGATAGATAGATAGATAGATAGATAGATAGATAGATAGACAGATAGATAGATAGAGATAGAGAGATAGAAATTATGTGTCACTGTGTTTGTGTGTAAGTAGATATGTGCCCTTGAGTGCAGGTGATTGTAGAAATCATGAAAGGCCATTGCATCTCCTGCAGCTAGAGTTTACATGCACTTGTGATTCCCCCAACAGTCAGACTTTTAACTTTAAATAGGGCTGGCCTTTGATCTTGATATATCTGCCAGTAAACATGATTATTTTGAAGAGTAAGTTAGAGCTCATTCATCACCATTTTCAAAATGGGCACATTACCCAGAATTACTGTAAAAGCTAAAAGGTGTAATGGATACAAAGGTACAAAAGACATTTCCAAGGCTCTGTGCCCAATAGATGTTCCACAGACATCACACATTATCATTATATTACAGTACCATTATCACTGCATATATTTTTAATAATAAAACATGTTGGGGGTATATACTTCATTTACTTAGATATAATTTGCCCACTTCTTTCCTCACTTCATTTTTCAATTAAACTAACCAAAATTTGTACTTCCTGCTCTAGAATGAGATTATTTAAGAAGAGGCTCTTTATGCTGACTGCACCTGCCAGGATGGTAACAGCAAGCACACAGTCTATGACCTTATTTTTCTCCTTTTATAAAATGGTGTAAACCATGCTTGCAGTACATGCTCAATAGTTGGAGAGTAATTAGAGGCTCACATAAAACAGAAAAGAGATTAGCACTTTACTAACATAGTCCTGCTTTGCCTAAAATAATAGGTTTACCATAGCAACCTGATTGCACTAGAAAAAAAGTGCCTGCCAAATACATCCTAAGTTCCCTTGAAATTTCTATGAGAAGAAATTAAGCATTTGAAAACTATAATATTCTGTACCATTTCTCTAAGTACAAATATTTTTTTCTGGGGAAATGAAATGGTCTTGCCTCAGAGATTTGAAGGTGAAATAGTACTTCTGCCTTTCATTTCAAAACAAGCAGGAAAAAAAAAAAAAACCTTTGAATAAAAACCCACATTGACATCACACATCAAGTTTTACACAAGGAAATTTACTCCTGATTTTAAAGTATAAATAATGGCAGGCCTTCTATTTGGACATTTTCTTGTTTTCCCTAAACTCTCTAAAATTGAAAACCGAAAAGGAGTAATAGGCCTTACTCATGTTGAATTTTTTTAGGCACGAAGAAAAACATCACAGGGGCAATCATCTAGCCCACCAAAGGAGGCTATCTCATTACTTCAACCTTATATAGTTTCTAAAAATAACAAAATATTATTCAAGCCTCATTTTCTTTCTAACTAAAACCTTAGATTTTGGGTAGAAATATATTACTCACAAGAAGGTACCTCAAAACTTGCAGGTGCAAGGTTAAAATGTCAGGAATGATTAAATCAGGAAATGTGGAGTTTAATCAAGAAGTGTAACTCACCATGAAGCAACCTATAAAATTAAAACTGGAATTGTCATTGCCCAGAAGGAGTATTCCATATTCTGCTCACTGAAGGACAGAAGCCACTTGGTCAAGAGGCAATTTAGGTAAGGTGAGAACCTTAACATAATAAACTAGCTGCTTGGAAGATGGCTATTATTTAAGGAGTGTTTGTGTAAGAGATGTTGAATGTCAGTGCCAGCTGGAGGAGGATATCCTACAGGTGATGATATATAACCAAGTGGCATGTTTCTGATCCTAATCACACAGCCATGAGATATTGCTCAGTTCTGTAAATCTCTAGAACATAGTTGGTCCATGTGTCATACCTAATAAATGGTGCATGCTAAAGAATGGACAGGCTAGAGGTGTATCAGATTTTCAGAGAATCCTTTGCTGATTACCAAAATCACAGAAATGAAAAATACGCAAATTAACAACAAAAAAATCATGCCTCACCCGATTATTGTAGAAGACATGGGTCAGAGCAAGCAAATAGTTGTCACATGTAAGGTCTGGCCTGCATCAGTGAACAGTGTTAAAATTTCCTACTTAGTTGGTATGGGCCATTGGAGAACGATTCTTTACAGGATTAAGGTTTGGGGTATCTGCACACATGAGGCCTTTGTATTTCATGACACCACAGATTCCATAAAGAGCATGTGCAACTGTCTATGGGATGAATACCAAGAGCAGGGTACAAGGAATGAATGCTGCTGCCTAATGGGAGATGCTGTAACAATGGAAATGATAGACAAATGTTTCTTGCAGATAAATTTATTTGTGCAAAGGAGTGGAGCAAACTCAGGTTAGAATCACTTTCAATTTGTTATTTTGACACAAAATTAAAAAGTGTGAGTGAATGGATCACTCCTTAATACACATCTCTGTAGTCTCACGTGACCATATTCACACTTTTCAACTCAGGAGTAACTAGCAAGCATGTTTGTAACAGATGAGACATCATAATGCAGCACATTCTAATGATTTTATGCGTTGTTTTAGGGTCTACCAGCATCAAGTCCCCATCTCATACAACCAGAAAGAACACTGCATATATGAAAGTGTCCACATGTAGAAGAACATATGTGGACATGTAGGCAAGTTTAGAAAGAGTGGGACTTTTCAACCAGTTCATGTCAAAAAGCTTTTTGTCAGTCCTGGGGAGACAGCTTAGCACTTAAAGGCACCCAGCACCCAGGTCAGACAGCTTGCAAGCACCTGTAATTTCAGTTTCAGGCGATCCAATGCCTACTTCTAGTGTCTGTGGGCACCTGCCCACATGTAGCATATATTCAAACAGATACACTCACATACACATAAATAAAAATAAAACCTTTGATGAAAATGAAAAATCTATGTACTATTCTTAAATCTTCTGGAGTTTGGAATTAATTATTTTAAAACATTTATTTTTAGTATTTTTAATTATGTGTAGGTATGTGTGACTGCAGATAGGTATTAGCATGTGAGACTGGAGTTACAGATGCTTGTAGGCTATATGACACATATGACATGAGTGTTGGGAACTAAACTTGAGACCTCTGCAAGAGCAGGTGCTCTTAACCACTGAACTATTTCTTCAGCTATTTTAAATTTTTTTTAAAAAAATCACAACTTCAAAATGTAAAATTAAAGTTTGAACATAATTTATCCAGTATCTCAATATCATTATGAATATAATTATAATTATTCATTTCATTCAGGTTTATAACATTCCTATGTACTTTATGTCCAAATTTGAGAAATTACCCATCTCATAATATCCAAGATGAAGGCTGGTTTTGGGTTTTGTTCTTATTCTTTGAAGAATGTCATCAATCACACCTCAAGCCCAGGAACTTGGAAATGTCAGGAACCGAATAAGCTTAAATTTAAGGACATGATTGACTTGCGCTCAGACTTCAGACGGGAGGGCATGCTGGTTGAGAAGATCTGGCACTACTTTAGGTAAGTTCTCACATTTCCCATGAGAGAGCATGGCCATTTCCTTGAAATGAAAGGGAATTTACGGTCCCATTTTATTATAAGATTAACTGTACTATGTGTATCGTTCATAGCTTCTAAAAAAAATCGCAGGATTTAATATCAGAAAATAAAATAAAAACAAGGAAAACCAGAACAAATTACATGGAAACATGGTTTCTCCAGAGTTCCTATGTCATTGTTTGAAGTGTAATGTATTCTTTGAAGTGACAGGAAGTCAAAAGGAAATAATGACATTGATTCCTGGGTAAAAAGAGTTGCTTTCACATGATGCTTATCAAAATGAATAGACAATTCACTCTAAATAATGACACTAACATCATCTTGTAAAAGAATTTAGAAAATGAAATGAATATATTAAAAGAGAACAAAGAAAGGCTAAACGCCCATATGCTTTACACAATGATGATTCTATATCATACAAAGCAGTTTTGGATAAAACCTGATTACTTTTGTCTTGAATCGTCCTCAGTTTAAACTCATCTGATTGCCTGAAAATCCGAGAATGTACTGCTTACCCACAGCAAGCTAGTAATGAGTCACTACAATAACTCCAGTGTGAATTTTAATTTACAGATTCACTTCTTTCTCTTATAAAACAACAACTGTTTTGGGGAAAGAATAATTAATAAACATTCTAAACATAATATCTTCTAAGTTTCCTATTTATCTTCCACTTCAATTTATTATTTTTTCTCCAGGAATATGACATTTTGTTGTTTTAAGTGTTGTTGACTATATAAGAAGACTTTGAACTTACATTCCTTCTGGCTCAACATACAAATCCTTAGCCATAATGCCAAATAGAGATGTGACTTTATATATATATGAAAATTTTAATAATTGTCATTTAAAAACATAACATGAAGATAGATTACAAAAAAATCTAATATTTATGTTTTAGCTTCTAGCAACTCAAAACTCAAACAATATCTAAATACCTTCAATACTCTTCTCATAGGAAGTAATGTAATTCTTTAGAATGCTCAGATTCAAAATCTGGATGAAACAAGAGAGATACAACAAACTTTTGAAAAGGTTGCCCAGAAGGTAAAAGCCTGCACAGGTGCTTCAAGCATTGTAAGTAGAAAAGATACAGCTGTGTCTATATGAGTAACCCAGGAGAAAGGGGCCTAAGAACAGCAATTTTACCCTCAAAATTAAGTGTTATCATTGCTTAAAAGAGGCTGATTCTGAGCCTCAAGAGCATTTAGCATTAAGTAGAAATCATAGACACATTAAAGTAAAAGATTAACAGAGACATGCAAAGGAAACAAATCACCAAGAGTCAAAGTCAGCAGAAACAGCAATCTTTCAGCTCTCCATGTTCACACAGGGTATTAACTAATAGTCTATCTTGTCAAATTTCTCTTGATAATGTTGCTTATACCATTTTATGTATTATTTATAAACAAATAACTTGATCATTTATAACCAATAGGAATCTGTTGGTTTTATCTTTAGTCTTGCCTCCCCCTCCCTTTTATTGGATCTCAGAAATAGTATAAGAAACAATCATTGGGCCTTCGGATTGTAATCGTCCCCTAAAATGTTTCTCTTCTTAAAAGCAGGCAGAGTAGTGTTTCTGCCTAAAGATCTTCATCAATATCTTGAGACACTGTTAGATACAACAATGGGAGAGACATGCTACTGCCATGCAATAGATGACTGTCACTCAAAATTCTACAATTAAAAGGGCCGTTCTTTCAAAGGTAACTGTCAGGCCCAAATATTAACCATTCTGCTGTTGGGGCACCCTGAGACAAGCGAGCATAGATTGCCTTAAATTATGCAATAAGTGTTTAAAGAGGCTGAGTTATGTTTAGTCTCTTTTTATCCTCTTACCTAGAGGTTCAAATAGGTAAAATGTGTACATGCACATGCTGATGTGAAACCTACCTTACCAAATCTCTTTGTCCTTTGAGATTAATTATTTTCACCCCCTCTAATAAGCACTTTTTCTATCCCTGACTTAATTACCACTTTAGTGACAGGTAGTTATCACTGTGATTCTTAAGATAGAAATTTGGTAATGCTCTGGTCTAAGAAGTATCAACAGATCTGAAATGTGATTTATTGTTTCAAAGTTCATTTAATATAAAGTATTTATTATATACTTTTATATATTAAATATACATATGTACTTATTAATCTAGGCTTCCAACTTGTACCCTGAAATCAGTGATTGATTATACCAGTAAGTAACTACTTTATTCTATTCTTCAAAAATTCCATCTACTACATACACACACACACACACACACACACACACAAATGCAAACACAACAAAACAAACAGGTAAATGAACAAAAACTGTGTTGGTCAATTATGCTTGAACATGGAGCCTGCCCCAGAGTATTTGATAAATCCAATGTCAGACCATTGGAGAAATCTGATTTTCCCTCTCTCAGCATGTATAAATGAAAGTTCAGTTCACAAATTATTATTAACTCAATATATAAATAATATCAAAACAATAAAAGATCACTATAAACTGTAAAAAATATAAGAATAAAAGGCAGAATATTCTCCCAATTAAATTCAGTTTCAGAGAAAAATACTGTTAATATGTTAATTTTCTTTCTTGTCTTTTTATCTAGAATTACATATACAATTATTAGTAAAAAATGCAGCATAAATTTAAGTTTTCACCAAAAATTGTGAAATCTGTTTTAGTGAGGAGTACTCTGAAGTTCAATTTTAATCAATTCTTCAACTATTACTTTTCATAACCAGAACTATGGCTTGACTTTACCTTCAAATATGGTAATTTCTTAAAAGAATCAAGTAATTCTAGTGCCAGTCCAAATTCTGCTAACAGAATTTCAAGTATACATCAATTTACTTAACACTTGACCTTCTCCCCCAGTGAAGAAAGAATACTGGTTTATTCATCAACTTTATCATTTCTAGATTATGAACCTCAAGTCTCTATTTGGTGGCAGTTTGAAGAAGTTATGGAACCCTTAGTTCCATAACTACCACCAAGATCCTGCTTTGCTAGAGGAAGTATGTCACCAGAGGTGGCTGTGAGTGTTTATGGTCTTGTCCAACTTCCTGTTCACTCTCTCTGTTTCCTGATGTCATATTTCCCTTATCATTATGGACAGTTCCTCTGGACCCTCATATCAAAATAAATATCTTTTTCCATGTGCCATGGTGTTTATCACAATAACAAAAAAATTAACTGACATACTTCCCAACATGTCCCCATCTCAATAACATGTCATCCTTATTGTTATTGTTATGGTTGTTGTTTGGTTGGTTGGTTTTGCTTGATAATATACTACTGCTTTAAGTGTTGTTAAAGATGTAAAGTCTAATATGGACTTCATAGTAAGAGAAATGGAGTTTGGGTTCATAGTCATATAAATATTAATAACCAGAGAGAAGGAGAATATTAAACTTATCAATGATTCCTTCTGTTTATGCCAACTGGCTCTTGGTTTCTAGTCTTGTGGTTTTGCTGTATTATCATTGTGCTTACATATGTGAGAAAGAATTAACAGGAATTTGCAACTCCTGAGGAAAAATTATTAGTGCATTAATTTGACTAAATTTATCTTGTCTACCACCTAGATTTTTGCTGTATTTACATAGGCATGTCTAGCAACTGCTTTTTGCAATATGTCCACTCCTCCTACACATGAAAGCAGATAAGAGAAAGAAAACAGCTATTTTATGTCATCAGTACAGCTGGGATACAACAGCAATGTGTTGGCATTTCACATGCAAAAGAATTTTGGTGAACTTTCTCTTCTTTGCCAAGAGCCCCAACTCTTTTTCTTTTGAACAAGCCCACTATTCATGCATCACTTTCACCAAAATCATTTGCAGAAATCCAAGTTCAAAGATCATATGACATGAAGGAAAATTTATATGTATTCTGCTTTGTGAATCATGATTCTATCATCCCTGGAGCCCTACATGACATTTTTTGGAGTGAAATCTTTGACATTCATATTTAACCATATGCTTTTCTCTGAGACTTGTTTTGCCTCTTTCTCTAAGTGCAAACCAATTGCTCTGCAGAACCCTCCAAATCTCCTCCTCTTGGTTTCCTTGGTCCTCCCAAATGATTGCCTTTTACTAAGGTTTACTTACAACTTTACACAGTCTTTGGTCTCATCAAATCTCAGGACTTCCTATCTGTCTGCAACTCTCTTCCAGATTTGTGCATGAGTGGTCTTATCAATTTGTGTCACAAGGAACTAAACCTTAATAGCATATACTCACTCACTCTACTATTTAAACTGGTCCTCAAAGCCCTTCTTTCTTTTATAATTATACACATACAAACCTAATAACTCATAACAAGTTACCTCTATTCTTCGACTCAGATTACCAAACCAAACTTTTAGCAAGTTAGATCCCACAAAAATAGAATTATAGCATTTGTACAACTACCCATCTACAGTCCCCTTCACGGACCTTCATTGCATTCTTGTTCTGGTGCTTTTTCGACTTTTGCATCCTACACTATGATAGCCAGTGACCTTTCAAAGGAAACAAAAATAGTCTACCACCCCTCCCCCATTGCTTTAAAACTTCTAGTAACCTCCTTTATTTTAAAATAAAATAAAATTTGTTCTTCCAGACCTTGTTTTGTCAGTCTGAGATCAAGGTCTGAACTCATCTCTCTCTACTCCTTGGCCTCAGCCTTTATGATATTTTGATTGCTTAACCTGTAACTATAAATGAACTCTTTGTACCCTATGTTGTACATATTTAAAATTTAGACACATCAAATATTATTAGCATATGTCTAATAAAACATAAAAGGTGGTATAAGGCTTCAAGTACATTTACTTTAACCAAAAAACATTTGGGCATTTGATGATCTAATGAGAATCTTGATACTTGGTTATGTTTTCATATCAGAGGACATGCAATTAACAAAACAAAACAACACCATATAATTTCTCCCCCTAGCACTCTCATTCTTACTCTTTCTGGGGCAACAGACACTTCACTAGGCAGAGCAAACAAACCATCCTTCCTGGTCGGGAACAATTTGATAAGAGTGAAATCAGAGTGTAGAATTGAGCTCTGGGTAACAAGTTTTCACAATTTCTTGAAACAAAGATCCTCAGTGAGTTGAAGCTGATTAAAGTGGGTGTGGCAGACGACCAGAATATGTAATTATTCCTAAGCCTTCATAAACCTTAAGTTAAAAAGTTATAAAATTGAATTTGGATTTTTGTCAAGATTATCTTGGAAGCAATTTGAAGAATACATACATCAAAGCTCACAGGAGGTGCAGAGGAAAGGTTGACCTGGAGGACAAACTGTGATGTTCTTAGAGCCAGGAGACTGAGAGGCGAAGATCTGCAATGAGGTTGTGGCAAAGGTGGGCAGGAGATCAGACATTACCTCATTTGACTGGAAAAGACTGTGTCTAAACAAGTGCAGATGCCCATGAGAAATATCATCCACAAGGCCACAACCTTGAAAATAATTTTAACAAACTCTTTCTAATTCTAAAAGTAACAAAGATTGGCACTCTTAAATTTCTGCAATCATTTCTTTGCAGACTTCACTTATATGAATCCCATAGTCCAATTGAAAAAGAAAGAAAGAAAGAAAGAAAGAAAGAAAGAAAGAAAGAAAGAAAGAAAGAAACTAAGAAAGAAAGAAAGAAAGAATCAAGAATACAAAAGTAAATATTTAATATGATTTCTTGCATATGCAAGCACCAATACAAGATTCTGATTCCAGGACTATAATGAGCTCTTTCTTTAAATGAAACAAAGATACCTTCTGGAGTTCTGAATTGTCTCCCAGTTCACAATGAAAATATGTATTATGGAAACAGATGTTTTCATATTTGAATTTCAATAAAAATTAAAAATCTATAAACAAAAGAAGTGAGCAGATGTTCAAAAGCCAACAATATCCTAAAATGGACATTATCATTCTTATTAAGAGGAAAATATGTAAGTCATAATTTTAGTCGTGTTTCATCTTAAAGTATTTAAATTTTAGATAGCTGTCTCATTTCTAACATGTTAATCTTAAGACATACACATTTATAATAGATACATAAGACAAGTGGCAGGGACAGCTCTCTCACACTCATACCCTAGGGAGCAGTCAGCTCACTTGCAACTCCTGAAATGTGTAAGACTGTTCTCTGGAGTACTAAAGCTGGTTAGGTTAGCTCTCTTGCTCTCATGCATCCAGAGCTGGCTCTCTCATGATGTCCACTTGAGGTATGGGGCCACTTCTGTATCATTCTCAGACATCTGCCTGGCCTTTGGTGGTTACACATCTCTGCTGCTGAAGGGCCACAGATCCAGATGTGGCCCCACATGTCAGCACAGGCTATGAACCCACCATGGGCCCAGGTGGCATCACCAGCTACATGCATCAAGATTTTCCTCACTACCCTCAAATATCCAGTTCTGCCTCTCTTCACTGTGCACATATCCTTCTGTTCCTCTTCCATTTATCTACTACTTACTTGCTCTTTTTAGTGGCGCCTAGAGTCTCTGAGTGTCTGGGGATGAACCAGAGTGAACTCAGGTGTGCTATGTCCTGCATTATGGCACTGGGCAGGGATCATCTTGGGTATGGTCTGCCCCTGCCCCAGGCATACACAGCACCAGACTGCTAGCTCCATGTCTGGGACCCATTACACAGGTCTGATGGTTTTCTTGAGCTCACTTTTTTCAGGGAGTGGTAGACTACTGATCATTGAGATGTTCATGGGTCAGAACACTAAATATAGATATAGCCTCTCTCTGTGTCACCTTCTGATGCACATGTGACACAGGAGCCACACCTGCAACACTTCTAGGGCAGCTTCATTTCTTTTAAGAAAGCTTTTAATATTGATCATTAAATATGTCTATATTTTTAATGATTTTCTTCTCATATGGTCAATCTGCTTTAAGATCTAACGCTTGAGTTCTTCCTACATTACCCAAATCTCATCCAATTCACATTGATTCTAAATATCTGTTGAAATTCTAAAGCTGACTATTTGTTTGTTCAAATATTAATTGTGCACACATAATAATTACAACATTTCAGAAACACATGTGTCTGTTTCTAACACCTTAACAGGCTTAGCAGGTTTTTGCCTTGTTTGTTTTTTCAACTTGTATTTATTGTTATTGGATGTAGGATACTGTAAGGACTCTGGATGGTTCAATGATTCTCTTGCAATAATTGATCTCAATATATGGTACTTATGTCTAGATCTCCTCTCTGCATTCAACAAGTAGGTGACTGTTGCCAGACTGCTGTCTTCATTAGGATTGATCTGTCTCTGAATAGCAACATAACTCCAACACTCAGATTCTACCAGGTTACAAATCTTTACTTATCCCCCCCTTTTTTCCTCCAATCCAATCTCCAGTCTCATCCCCAGCTCAGTAGCAGAACACATAGTATAGTCTATGCTTTCTCTCTGACTTCAATATCCAATGAATCATGTGCATCTTATTTTTCATCCTTCTACCTTGTCATTTATCTCATATCTCATTATCCCAGCCTCTGACACTGGCAGTCATTCCCTGGACATGACAGCCAAGCCTCACAGAGAAACCAGAAGACAAGCTGAGTTTCATATTCTCTCTCTCTCAAAACACAAGCCCAACAAAGATAAGACTGGATATCATCACCTAGAATTATAATAGTTTCAAACATAGATACCAGTGTAAAAACACAATCATCAACACCCAAGACAGTGTCTCTCCTACAGCTCAGCAGCCCTACCACAGCAGGCCCTGAGTATTGTAGTGTATTTGAAGCACAAGACAAAGATCCTAAAATAGCCTTTGTGAATATGATAGCCGTCTTTAAAGAGAAAATGAATAATTTAAAGAAATCTATGAAAACACAAACAAATAGAGGAAGAAAATGAATAAAACAGTGAAAGACCTGAAAGTAGAAATTGAATCAATTAGGAAAACCCAAACCAAGGGAAATCTTGAAAAGAAATATTTTGGAACTTGAATAGGAAATTCAGAGGCAAGCCCCACCAACAGAATACAAGAGAGGAAGAAAGAATCTCAGGCAGTGAAGACAATAGAATAAATGGATATTTTGATCCAAAAAAGTATTAAGTCTAAAATAAACCTGGGAGAAAAATATCCAGTAAACCTGGGATACTAGGGAAAGACTGAACCTAAGAATAACAGGAATAGAGAGAGGAGATGAAACCCAGGTCAAAATCCAGAAAATATTTTCAACAAAATCATGGAAGAAAATTGCCCTAATCTAAAGAAGAAGATGTCTATCAACATACAAGAAGCATACAGAACACCAAACATACTGGACTAGAAAATAAATTCCCCTCAGCACATAATAATCAAAGCATTAAACATACAAAACAAAGAAATTATATCAAAAGCAGCAAGGGGAAAATACCATGTAACATATAACAGCATACCTATTAGAATAACACTTGATTTCTCAATGAAGGCTCTAAAAATTAGGGAGACCTTGACAGATGTTCTGTAGACTCTAAGAGACTATAGATGCAACCCCAGACTCCTGTGCCCAGCAAAACTTTCAGTAACAATGGATGAATAAAATAGGCATTCTGTAATAAAGCCAAATTTAAGCATTACTGGGGACTTCTTGCATCTAGTTCCCTGAGGAAAGCAGCTGAGGGGTATGGAGTCAGTGATTTCATTGCCAAAAGCTGCTTACTCATAACAATTTAACTTTTTCCTTAACTCTTTGCCATTCTGTGTCCAAAAGCTGCTGGGTTCTGACAATTTAACTCTTGATGATAGCAACAGGGGATTTTTTTTTTTAAAGGCTTCTTTATCTGGGCTCTTTTTTTCCCTGACTCATGGGCTCCTTACTGGCCAGGCTAGAGGCTCAGAGTTTGTTAACTCTTTGTGAGCCAGAGAGAAAAGAAAAGAAAGAAAGGAAGAAAGCAGGGCACGTGCACACACACACACACACACACACACACACACACACACATACACATACATACACCTTGGCCAGGCCCAACCACCTGTTTCATCAATTTCACAAGTGCACATGAATACTTACATATATAGATTGACAGACATATATAAATATATACATTTGGTGGATGGAGCAGAGTCCCAAACTCACACTATATTTCTTCTCTGGCAATTTATACCTTTGTAGACAAAAGCTCTTTATAAAATTACCTCATAGATAAAAGGTTACAAAGAAGGGGAGTTACAGAAGGATATTGATATTAAGTTCAAAGCAGTGTTTCATTCTGTAAGCTCATTGTAAGTTCAAAGCAACAGTTCCACACAGCCTTGCTTTATCATAGTGCACACCTGTGCCTTTATCCTTGGACCTGACCTAGAGTGAATGTTTTTCCATGATAAAAAATTTGTCCCAAGCCTAACTCCTTTCTTAAAGCAATTTATGAAAGCCCATTGTATTCCTTACTATGAAGCCTTTACTTACTATTCTATGAGGGGGCAAATTCTATTCTTGATTCTAACTTTATTATATCTTTTTGGCAAAACAACTAAAACCATCTCCTTAAACTTTCTTCCTAAAATTATTTGAATCAAATTAGGAATTCTCTGAAGCCATTAATTCATCTACACGGCTTTAATTTATGAAAGTTCATCTTCATGTTGATCTGCAGGAAATTTGCCCAATAGGGTGAGCTGATTCCCAAGAATCATTAGAGTATGTCGTAGTGGCATGAAGGGCATATAAGCAGTGAGAAGCAATCCTGGGATGAAATCTCTGAGCTGTTCCCCTCCAGAGTGCACCAATTGAATTCATGCAAAATGGTAGACCATCTCCTGAAAACTCACTTGCTGGTTCTAGCCTTTCCTAAATGGTGTCTGTCACAATATCTATCTATAAATCCTACCCTACCAAGGCAATAGAATACTGGTTCTCAACCTGTGGGTCCAAACCCCTTTGCTGCATATCAAATATTTATATTACAATTCATAACAGTAGCAAAATTACTGTTCTATAGTAGCAATGAAAATAATTTTATTGTTGGGTCACCAGAATACAAGACACTATATGCTAAAGGATTGCAGCATTTAGGGAGGTTGAAACCCACTGTACTAGAAGAAAAATTCAACCTAAAGAGTTAAGTCACACTCAAGAAAACACTGTGAATAAATAATCCCAGACTAGGGATGCTGCCTAGGGCCATGTTGATATCCAAGGTGGCCCCATCCCTCATGTGTATAGCTTGGGAGAGCTGTCCCTGAGGGCATAAGAGTATGATAGTGACCCTCCCAGGAGCTTGGAAAAGCCATGAGTGGGGTTAAGGGGAGCAACACCTCTCACCCAGACCCGCCCGGATCTGCTGGGATCCAGGGCCTGAGAACCCGAGGACAGAAAACCTCCGAACCCTCCAGTTTTCACCTGTGGGTGGAGACCTCTGCCTGGGCCACCAGGAGTCCATAGCCAACCAGCTCCGGAGAAAGATATCCTCCCAGGAGCTTGGGAAAGCCATGAGTGGGGTTAAGGGGAGCAACACCTTTCACCCAGACCTGCCCGGATCCACCGGGATCCAGGGCCTGAGAACCTGGGGCCAGGAAACCTCTGAACCTTCCAGTTTCATCTGCAGGTGGAGACCTCTGCCTGGGCCACCAGGGGCCTGTGCCTGGGGACCTCAGCCTGGGCCACAAGACTCCAGGAGAGAGCGAATATCCCAGGAGTGCTGACACACCTTTGAGCACAGGCAAAACCACCACTTCTGTTCAAACTCACTGGATCAAGAGGGACCCTTGCAGAGCCTTCAGGGCATAGGAACCAAGGGACAGCTGGGGACAAGATCCTTCTGATTTCTTTCTGCACCCCAGAGCAGACCCTGTGTGACAGCTCTCCAAACCCAAACACCTCTCAGAGAGAGCTGGTCTTCAAGCAGTACTGACACAGAGGCCTGCAGGAGGGGCAAGCCACAACCAGACAGAATAAGATCAGCTAACATCAGAGTCAACAAGATGGCAAAAGGCAAGGGTAAGTAAGAACATAAAGAACAGAAACCAAGAGAACTCGGCACCATCAGAACCCAGCTCTACCACCACAGCAAGCCCTGGATACCCCAACACACCAGAAAAGCAAGACTCAGATTTTAAATCATTTCTCATGATGATGATAGAAGACGTGAAGAAAGAAATGAATAATACCCTTAAAGAAATACAAGAGAACAGAGATAAACAACTAGAAGCCTTTCAA
>CM052708.1:733207-743385 GCA_028551405.1 Uromys caudimaculatus
ATACAGAAAATGTGGTACATCTACACAATGGAGTACTACTCAGCTATTAAAAACAATGACTTAATGAAATTTGCAGGCAAATGGATGGAACTTGAAAATATCATCCTGAGCGAGGTAACTCAGTCACAAAAGAAGGAACATGGTATGTACTCACTGATAAGCAGATATTAGCCCAAAAGTTCAGAATGCCTAAGTTTCACTTCACAGTAACCGCTGGACTGAGAGTGAGGTCCCAGATGGAGGAGTTGGAGGAAGGTCTGAAGGAGCTGAGGGAATTTGCAGCTCCATGGAGGGAGCAAGAGCGTCAATGGGCCTGAACCCCCACCCGGTCGACCTGGAGTTTGGACAACCAACCAAAGAATACACATCTATGGACCATGGTTTGGACCACATATGTGGCAGAGGATGACCTCGATGGCCATCAGGGAAAGAGGAGAGGCCCTTGGGCCTGAGGATGTTAGAGGCTCCAGTAAAGGGGAATGTCAAGGCAGGAATATGGGGATGGGTGGGCGGGTAGGTGGGAGGAGGAATTCCCTCACAGAGGTGGGGCGGGGGAGGGGATAGGGGTTTTCCAAAGAGGAGACCCAGAAAAGGGGAAACGTTGGAAATGTAAATTAAGTATTAAAAAAAAAAAAAAAAAAAAAGAGTATGATAGCAGGTGAGCTGGCCTTACCAGCTCCTTACCATCTGTAGCATTTAGGATAGCCAGCACTGAACCTCACTTGGGTAGCACAGTAGAGTTGGTTTTGGTAGTGTGAACAAAGGTGAGCCTCTCTGAGTGTGTGAGAGCTGGAGAGCAGGCCACATTTCTTGCCAGCTGTGGTACTTAGGTAAGCTGGCCATGGCCCTCACCTCAGCAGTGGAAAGCTATTAGCCTGACAAACTCAGCTAATACCACCCAGGCCTGGATCTAGGGCTTTGAGTTGACCCACCCCAACATCTGCATGATCTATGAACTGCTGTAGCACATGAAGGGGCCATTCATTCACAACCAAAACTGCAAGAGATCTAAGACAGAGGACAGCATCAGTATATCTGAGAGGAGTCCTGGTGAGGATCCAATATTGGTGGTACAGTGGAAGCTAGAGGCTCAAATAGACCAATAACTCACTGCACTGAACATTTGCAAAAAAAAAAAAAAAGCTGTTTGAGCTAAAGGATATAGTGCATGACACACCATGATACTTCCACAGTTAGATTTTCTTTTCCTTTCTTTTCTTTTCCTTTCATTTCTTTTCTTTCCTTTTCTTTTCTCTTCTTTTCTTTTCTTGTTTGTTTGTGTGTGTGTGTTTGTTTCTTTCTTTCTTAAGGGCCCAGAGGTTGCAGTGGTAGAGGGCAGATGTGAAGAGACAGGGAGATATGTGGGATCAGAAGGCATGATGTGAAATTTGCAAAGACTCAATAAAACAGTTTTAAAAAATTACTAGACTAGCAGATCAAAAGAGATGAAACATACACACACACACACACACACACACACACGCACACACACACACATATGCAAGCACATACATGCACACACACTACCACCACCATTTCCACCACCACTAGCAGCACAAACAACAACATGAAAATAAGAATCAACAAATACCACTTATTGTATCTTTCAACATCAATGGCCTCAATTCCTTAATTAAAAAAACACAGACTAAAAGAGTGGAAGTAAAAAGAGAATCTATTCTGATGCATGCAAGAGAAACCTTTTTCATCAAGAATAAATGACACCTTAGTTTAAAAAAATGGGAAACAATACTCTAGGCAAATGCCCCTAAAAAGTAAGATGTGTAGCTATTTTAATACCTGAAAAAATAGACTTCAAATGAAAATTAATAAAAAGAGACAGAGAATGACTCTATATAGTCACCAAGAAAAAAATTCCACATAGAGGACATTGAAATTCTTAATATCTATGCACCAAACACAAGAGCACACAAATTCAAAAAAGAAACAAATCAACAGCTTAAATCAAATATTGACCCTCAAACACTGATATTGAGAGACATCAATATCTCAATTTTGCCAACAGACAGGTCATCTAGACAAAACCTAAACAGAGAAATGCTGTAACTAACTGACTGAATGGACCTAACCTATATTTATAGAACATTTGACCAAATACAAAAGGATATACATTCTTCTCAGAACCGCATGGAACTTTCTCCAAAACTAAAACCATACTCAGGCACAAAGAAAGTCTCAAAAGATAGAAATACATTGAAATAACACTCTGCGTCCTACCTGACCACCATGGATTAAAACTGGGTATCAAATAGAAACAAAAGAAAGCTTATAAATGCATGGAAACTGGACAACTCACTACTGAATGAAAAATGTGTTAAGGCAGAATTTAATAAAGAAATTAAAACTTTCTAGAATTGAATGAAAATGAATACATAATAACACAAAACTTATGGAACACAAAGAAGGCAGTGCTAAGAGTCAAGTTCACAGCACTAAGTAACTTCAAAAAAAAAATTGGGGAGATTTCATTCTAATAATGTAATAGTATACCCTAAAGTATAAACAAAAGGAAAATAAAAACTCTCATCTAAAAGGCTTAGATGAAAAGAAATAATCAAACTCAGGGTTGAAAGAAATAAAATAGAAATAACAACAAAACAAGACAAAGAATCAGTGAAACAAAGACTTGGTTCTTTGAGAAAAATTGACAGACCTTTATCTATATAAACTACAAACCAAATGAAACTTCCAATTCTGTGAATAGGTTACATCTGATTAAGATGTTGGTCATAGGGGGTCCATGCA
Organism: Uromys caudimaculatus; assembly: GCA_028551405.1. Classification (NCBI taxonomy): domain Eukaryota; kingdom Metazoa; phylum Chordata; class Mammalia; order Rodentia; family Muridae; genus Uromys; species Uromys caudimaculatus. Next base: position 735,974 of record CM052708.1, read on the forward strand.
AACTCCCAAACAATCCAGGCTTTTGCCAAGAATATGGATTGCTCTCCACAAACTGACAGCAAGGCCTCATTGCTGAAGACAACATCTGCACAATTAATTGAACTTGGAGAAGTTGAGTGTCTACATAAAGCCTTCGCCCTTGTATTCTAGTGTCTTTTTGGTACAGGAAGGTATTCTGCATGATACCAAAGGAGAAATGTAAACACCAACACAGCAGCAAACCCTTTGATTTGCACTGGTGTCCTGCCTGCAAGATATGCTAATATAATAGTGGCACAATGCTTGTGGGAGTGATCAACCAATGTCTTATGTGACTTAAGTCCCACTCCATGAAATGGAACCCGTATCTGATAGTTCTTGTGTGACCAAGAACCTGAGACTAGGTAGCCCAGTGACCCTGGGTTAAACCAAATACTATGGTTCTTTAAAGAAAAAAACAATGAAGTGAATCTTACTGACATTCTGCTATACTCATAGATCAGTGTTTTGCTCAGTCATCATCAGAGAAACTTCATCCTCCAGCAGATGGGAACAGAAACAAAGAAACAGAGTCAGACATTATACAGAGAACATGAGACCCTGGAACACTCTGTCTTAAATGGGATATCTCCATCAAATCCCTACCCTCGGGGCTTAGGGAACCCCATTGAAGAGATGGTGGAAGGAATGTAAGAGCTAGAAGGAAGGAGGACACCAAGAAACCACCATGATCAAAGTTCATATGAGCTCACAGAGTCTGAGGCAGCATGCACAGGGTCTGCACAGGTCTGCTTCAGATGGTATCTTAAAACTGAAAGGAGACATGAACACATGACCCCATCCCTAAGTCAGAAAAAATTTTCCAATTGATAACCACATATAAATGGATATTTAGTTTTCTACAAGGGAATGTCACTGAGAAAACAAACTACTTTTAAGTTTAGGTTGCATGCCCAACAGAAAAGGAACTCAAGACCATCTTGGAAGGTTTCTTGTCTCATAACATCCTGCCAGAACTTTTCTTGTGGGTTTTTTTTTTTATCATATTACTTTTATTTATTCATATATATGAATACACATATCCTCTCTTGCTCCCCACTCCCTTTATCCTACAGATCTTTTGAGTATTTTATGACTTTTAGTTTAATGCTTTTATCGGGATTCTTGAAGGTGTGAATGATTAGGTTTCCAGTCTTGGCTCTTTTCATTCTGTTTATTTTGTCCTATCCCAGAGTGTTAGTTTTTGTTTTGCCTTTTTAAAACTTTTATTTTATCACTTAATTTAATTATATTATTTTATTATTATTCCTTAGAAGCCTGTTTATTTTCTAATGACATACAAGAAAATGGGTAGACCTAGATGGGAGTGGAGAGGAGGAAGAAACTGGGTAAAATAGGGGGAGAAGAAGTCATAATCAGAATATATTATGTAAGAAAAACATTTTTCAATAGAAGGGAAATTTTTTAAAAAGAAAAGAAAATATCTTCACTGACAAAAAGATTTGTAGTGGAAAGTCCTGCAGTGATTGCCAAACATGTCATCAAAAACATCATTGATGAAATGTGCTTGGTAGCAACATAAATGCAAAATTAAACAAACCAAGTAACTAGATTTTATTCAATCATTCAGATAGTCATCAACTATTCATTAAGATATTATAGTAGTTCAAACACAATAAGGCATAAGATCATGGAGATAAATAACTAAATTGCACTTTATTCTACAATATCATTTGAAGGGGTGAAACAGGTGTTTAGAAGTAAATACACAAACGTTAAGAAATGTAAATGCAGCAGACATTATTATAAAAGACTAAGGAATAAATTTGTGTTGCCCATATACTCATTGGCCAAATGTCTTTTTAAGGAATAGAGTGCATTGATAATCTTCTACTTGTCTTTTTGAAAGTTGATTCAAAAATTAGTGTGTAAAGTTCCTGCCTTCAAATATACTCATTTTCACTTGTGAATATGAGAAGAGAAGATTATAAGCTGTCAAGAATCTTCAGAGTTCCTGCCCATGGAAAAATGATGGGTCCACATACTGCATTTAAAACCCGGCTGAATGGATAAAAGTAGTATTTAACTTTTATAGTTGTTATGAGCTGAAGCAATTTATTGAACTCTTCAATCAGGAAAGAAAACAAAAGACAGAGAATGGACAGATGAGACATTTTTTTTCATGTGTTATCTACATAGTGCTATTCTGGTAATTAGATGATCTGAAGTTTAAAGGAAATTGCATTAATGTCTTTTAGAGACAAGGCAAGCACAGAACTTTTCAAAATGAAACAAAATGCTGTAAAAGGCTAATGAATGAAAAAATGACACCATGTAATTAGAAACAGAGGCTTTGAGCATGATAATGAAGACTACAACATGACAAAATACATTTAAAATGAAAGAGAAAAGGCTTCCTTATACTTAAAACTCTAATTGGAGTCTTGCATCTATAGTAAACCAGTTTGTTTTGGAAAAAAAGCTTTAAAGTAAATATTTGATTCCTTTTAAAAATATTTGAAAGTATAATGATTTCAGGAATTTTTGTGGGCTGTAATTTACACAACTGGCTAGATTTTATTTCAGATGAAATCATTTGGAATGACTCACCCTGCTCCAAATGACAATGGCATATGTGTATTTTGCTTCTTTTAAAATGTTTTCAGTATGTTCAAAGAATGCTTAATCAAGTCACTTTATTCTTCCATTTTAGAACAAAAAATATTTGGCCTTAAGATTCTGTTGACCACCAGGTTATAGAATATAAACATCTATGAGATGTCAAAATTAACTTATAACGCATCTTTGACTATCACCTTTAAAATGAATACTTAAAACACCATCTTTCTAATGTAAACAGACAATTGGTGTCCTGACTTGAGGAAAGAAGATGCTTGTGTATGGGACCCTGGGAGAAGTGGAAATATAGTCTGAGGATGTTATAGGTAACATTTCACTAGAAGCAGTCCACCAACATGCAAAGAACATAGTGTTTAGGCATTTTCTCCTTTTTATCATGTTCATTAGAATTTTTTTAATGTTTCAAAGGGCTAGTGCAAACCAGGAACAAAAAAATGGCTCAGTGAGTAAAGGCTCTTACAGAAAAGCTCCCAAGAAGTTGAGTTTAACTCCAGGAACACACATTTTGGAAGAAGAAGAAGAAGAAGAAGAAGAAGAAGAAGAAGAAGAAGAAGAAGAAGAAGAAGAAGAAGAAGAAGAAGAAGAAGAAGAAGAAGAGGAGGAGGAGGAGGAGGAGGAGGAGGAGGAGGAGGAGGAGGAGGAAGAAGAAGAATCCTATACATTGTCTTCTTACCTCTACATATATGCTGTGGCAAGCACTCACAAACACACAAATACACATGAACACACACACATACACACAAATACACACAAATCACTTATCTAAAATAGGCGATATTAGAATTTCAGTTGATTATGAAAAGGAAAAAATACTACTTCATCAATGCAAATGGCTGAGTGATATTGACTTCTACTTGTCTTTTGTTTTTGATTATAAATATTCTGAATTGTTAGGCACCCTCATCCCCTCCCAAACAAACCCCAACAAGTAGGAAAGATGATTCACAGGAGGTGAAGGTGAAACTAAGGCAGTGCCATCTTTACAAACACTAGTTCATTCATCAAGAGTCTGACCTCTTCGTTTTTCTTACACATTTAAAAATAGTAAAACTTGTGACCTGTGACTTTTACAATAAGAATTAATTTTATTGATTGATAAACAGGTTAAAGGCCAAAGGAAGGAACTATAATAAGCATAGAGATAGATTCTATTGGTGAAGACTACAATTTGGGCTTCTTTCATAGAGTTGTGTTTTATTCACTGAAGAATTAGGGCCTCAACACTCCTCAGGATTTTGGGTGAATTCAGGTGGAGGCTGGTTCCTAACAGAATAGCAAAGAATCATTAGGTTGACTGACCAATTTTCACTCTGGCATTTCAAGTAAATGGATATCATTTATTTTCTTCCCTTGAAGAAAATAGGCCAGTGTGATTGACAATTATGATTTTCCAGTGCTTGCTCCAAACACCAAATAATAACAAAAGTTTTTGTTTGTTTTTAATAAAGAAGATTAACAAATATTAACATCCTGGAATATTTCAAGAATTTAATCCTAAAATCATATCTAAAAGTAGTAGGATACATTTTCCCTTTGCATTTCAAATGCTGTCACTTAAGGACAACACCAACCTGCAGCATACACCATATGTAGTGATGATAAGAAGGATGTCTTGGCTTTTATTAGGTAATAGATTTTTACATCTCCTTACATTGAACTTCATTTTGTTTCTGTTAAACCATTTAAAGATAATATCATCAGCTCTCTTTTAAAAGAACTGAGCTTCTAAAAGATGACTGTTACACTTCCATCAGACACTCATAGCATTCTAAAGCCATGTTTAATGACAAATAAATGCTTTTCTGATATACTCTTATTAGACATACTTTCTTTATTTCAGCTTCATGTTAATATATTATAATATATTTCAGTTTACCCTGAATTTTCCTTTCAAGTGAAGTCTAATTCTACTTCTGACCTGAACAATAACAACACAAATTGATATGCCAATATGGATAAGGAAAATCCTGAGATCCCAAACCTATATTAAGCTAGATTTAGAGCTGTAAGTAGCTAATAGTTGCTGAGAAAGGGAAAATAATTTTTCTCCAAAGAAAAGCTCTCTGATAGGTTATGTAGTCTCAGTCCATCAGCCTTGCCATATAAATATATGAGCAACACTAAATGAACTTAGCAGGCTGTATTTGTAAATTTACACACACACACACACACACACACACACACACACACACACAAACATGCACACACATAGCAATATTAATTAAAGAATGCAAGATCATGAATTTGAGGTGGATTAGAAAGTAGGGGAGAGTGGGTGGGTGGAGAGAGGAGGATAGGGAAAATGATGCAGATATATATCCATATATGAAATTCTCAAAAAACAAATATAAAAGATATTTAATTAAAAAGGATTTACATTTAAACAACAATCTGCTAATAAATGGGGTCAACACAAGAAAGGATTTATTTTAGATCTAGATCTAAGGCTTCCTAAATAAAATCAATTCAGTCACGAACCATTGACTAGCATCAGATTAGTAAAAATGTCTGTAGTATTGTAAAAAGTGCAATACTAAGTCTTGGAAGCATGTTCTGTAAGCCAGATAGACAGATATGGTACTTCCATGCACACAAAGGATAAAGAGGCACTTGCTTTCACAATGATGGGAATATTTTTTTCTGGATGTGTGATTTAGTCACAATAATAGTAACTGATACTTTAGAATTACTGTACTAACTAGTTGCTGTGTCCTAGTCACCAACTAGAGCAGATATCCCTTGCTCAGGGTCAGGCTATGCCAGCCATAAGAACATGACAAGCCAACCAGAAGAACAGTTGAGATGCTTTACTTTGGAACTCTTCCTTCCAGTCTCTCAGTGCTCTCCTACACTAGTCCCAGTGTCCTTTCCCTGCTCACTACCATATCCCAGACCTCAACTCAGGCAAAGACCTCATGCTCAACAAAAGGCCATGTTGGCTTCCAGACGTCCATCCCCTAACACAGGCTCAGAACCCCTGCTTGACTATAGGCTACACAGACCATAAGACCAGAAGAAAAAACAGAAACTAAGAACAAAATACCAATGCAACAAAGACAAACTCAAAAATTGGCACCTAAAACTATAATTACCCCCAAACCAAGATGCCTAAACACCAGCATAAGAAGAAAACCAGCAAGAACAATGTGCTGCCACCAGAGTCCAGCTATGTGACTACAGCAAGCCCTGAATATTCCAAAACAGCTGAAGCACAAGATAATGACGTTAAAACCAATTTTCTGAGAATGATAAAGTCTCTTAAAGAGGAAATGAATAAATCCATTCTCCTAGAGACTAGATCACCAACCAAGGAATGTACCTGGAGAGATTCATGGCTCCAGATACAGATGTAGCAGATGATGGCCTTACCTGACAGCAATGGAAGGGGAGGCCTTTGGTCCTGGGAAGGTTAGATGCCCCAGCATAGGAGATGCTGGAGCAGTGGGGTGGGAGAGTGTGGATGGGTGGGGAAACACACTCATACTGGCAAAAGGGGGACAGATGTAGGTGGAGGGTTAGTGGAAGAGTAACTAGGAAGTGGGATATCATTTGAGATGTAAACAAATGGAATGATTAATTTAAAAAATGGAACAACATCAAAAAAAGAAAGTGAAGAAGAAACAAACATATAATTGGAAGAAATGAATATATCTTGAAGCTTAATAAAAGGCTGAGTTTAGCTACGAATCTGGAGGTTTTTATATTTGTAGACAAACCTTTATCCAGAGAAGAGAGAATATCCAAATTAACAAAATCAGAAATAAAAAGGGGAATAAAAAACAGACACCAAGCAAATCCAAAGAGTAATTGGTTACATCTACCAGTATCAAGTAGGCTTCATCCCAGAGATGCAGAGATGGCTCAACATATCAAAATCAGTCAATGTAATCCATCATTTAAATAAACTAAAAGAAAAAAATAACATGATCATCTTATTAGATGCTGAAAAATTCTTTGGAAAAAACCCTGCATCCCTTCATGATAAATGTCTTAAAGAGATCTGGGATACAAGGAAAATACTTAAATGTAATTAAGGCAATTTACAGCAGTCCAATAGCCAACATCAAATTAAATGGTGAGAAACTCAAAACAAGTCCTCTAAAATCAGGAACAAGACAAAGATGTCTATTCTCTCCTTATTTATTTGATAGTTTTAGCTAGAGCAATTAGACAACTGAAGGAGAACAAGAGGATACAAATAGAAAAGAAGTTAAAGTATGGTTGTTTGTAGATGATAGTGTATATGTAAGTAATCCCAAAATTCTGCCAGGGAACTCCTACAGCTGATAAGCACATTCAGTGAAGTGGATGGTTACAAGATTAACTCAAAAAATATCAGTAGACCTCCTATAAACAAATGTCAAATGGACTGAAAAAGAAATGTGTGAAACAACACTCTTCATAATAGCCACAAAATACATAAAGTGTCTTGGAGTAACTCTGACCAAGCGAATGAAAGGTTCTTTGAGAAAATCAACAAGATAGATAAACCCTTAGCCAGACTAACCAGAGACCACAGAGACAGGATCCAAATTAACAAAATTAGAAATGAAAAGGGAGACATAACAACAGATTCTGAGGAAATTCAAAATATCATCAGATCCTACTACAAAAGCCTATACTCGACAAAACTTCAAAATCTGGATGAAATGGACAATTTTCTAGACAGGTATCAAATACCAAAGTTAAGTCAGGATCAGATAAATCATCTAAACAGTCCCATAATGCCTAAAGAAATCGAAGCAGTCATTAAAAGTCTCCCAACCAAAAAAAGCCCAGGTCCATGGGTTCAC
>CM052708.1:743485-771011 GCA_028551405.1 Uromys caudimaculatus
AATTCTATCAGACCTTCAAAGAAGAACTAATTCCAATACTCTTCAATCTATTTCACAAAATAGAAACAGAAGGAGCACTACCCAATTCCTTCTATGAGGCCACAGTTACACTGTTACCAAAACCTCACAAAGACCCAACAAAGAAAGAAAACTTCAGACCAATTTCCCTTATGAATATCGATGCAAAAATACTCAATAAAATTCTCGCAAACCGAATCCAAGAACACATCAAAACGATCATTCATCATGATCAAGTAGGCTTCATCCCAGGGATGCAGGGATGGTTCAATACCCAGAAATCCATCAATGTAATCCACTACATAAACAATCTCAAAGAAAAAACTACATGATCATATCATTAGATGCTGAAAAAGCATTTGACAAAATTCAGCATCCCTTCATGATAAAAGTCTTGGAAAGATCAGGAATTCAAGGCCCATACCTAAATATAGTAAAAGCAATATACAGCAAACCAGTAGCCAACATCAAACTAAATGGAGAGAAACTTGAAGCAGTTCCATAATTAAAACTTCAAATCTTTAAAGAAAGAAATTGAAGAAGATATCAGAAGATACAAAGATCTCTCATGCTCGTGGATCAGGAAGACTGACATAGTATAAATGATCATCCCGCCAAAAGCAATCTACAGATTCAATACAATCCCCATCAAAATTCCAACACAATTCTTTTCAAACCTTTAAAGAACAATACTCAACTTCAAATGCATAGGGAAAACAAAAAACACAGGATAGCTAAATAATTCTGTACAATAAAAGAACTTCTGGAGTTATCATCATCCTCATTTTGAAGATGTACTACAGAGCCATAGAAATAAAACCACATGATATTGGCATTAAAACAGACATGTTGATCAATGGAATCGAATTAATGATCCAGTCATAAATTCACATATCTACTGACCACTGATTTTAATAAAGAAGCCATAATTACAAAATGGGATAAAAAAAAGCATCTTCAATAAATGGTACTGGTATAACTGGATGTCTACATGTAGGAGAATCCAAATATATTCATATCTTTCACATTGCACAAAATTCAAATCCAAGTGAATCAAAGACCCCAACATAAAACCAGATACATTGGCTGGGCAGTGGTGGTGCACGCCTTTAATCCCAGCACTTGGGAGGCAGAGGCAGGCAGATTTCTGAGTTCGAGGCCAGCCTGGTCTACGAGTGAGTTCCAGGACAGCCAGGGCTACACAGAGAAACCCTGTCTCAAAAAACCAAAAAAAAAAAAAAAAAAAACAGATACACTGAACCTAATAGGATAGAAAGTGGGGAATCTCCTGGAACACATTGCCACAGGAGACAACTACATGAACAGAACACAACAACTCAATCACTCAGATCAACAATTAACAATGGGAACTCATGAAGCTGAATATCTCTGTAAGGCAAAAGACACTGTTAACAGGACAAAAATTACAGTCTAAAGAATAGAAAAAGGTTTTTTACAACTCCACATCTGACTGAAGGATACTATCCAAAATATATAAAATACTCAAGAAACTAGATATCAATAAATCTAATTCTATTTTAAAATGGGGTATAGATCTAAACAAATGATTTTCAATAGAGAAATCCAAAATGGCAGAGAAGTAGCACTTAAAGAAACATTCTACATCCTTAGCCATCTGGAAAGTGCAAATCAAAACTCCTTTAAGATTCCCCAGTAAAGGAGAATGTTAAGGTGGGAATATGGGAGTGGGTGAGTGGGTGGGTGGGAGGTGGAATTCCCTCATAGAGATGGGGGAGGGGGAAGGGATAGGTGGTCTCCAAAGAGGAGACCTAGAAAAAGGGAAACATTGGAAATGAAAGTAAAGTATCAAAAAACAAAAAAAAGAAGATGTAATAATTAAAATTATATGTGCACCAAAAAAAAAAAAAAAAGATTCCATCTTATACCTATCAGAATAGCTAAGATCAAAATCACAAATGAGAGCTCATGTTGGCAAGATTATGGTATAAAGAGAACACTCCTCCATTGCTGGTGGGAATGCAAACTTGGATAGTCACTATAGAAATCAATATGGAGATCCCTAAGAAAAATGAAAATCAATCTACCTCAAGACCCAGCTATACCACTTTTAGACAAATACCTAAAGGATGCCCTATCCTACTACAAGGACTCTTTAACAACTATGTTCATAGCAGCTTTATTTATAATAACCAGAAACTGGAAATGACCTACAAGTCCTTCAACCAAAGAACTGGCATAAAAATGGAGTAAAACAAGGAATATTTATTAGCTGATAAAAACAATGACATTATGAAATTTGCAGGTAAATTGACAGACAGAAAAATTCATTCTGAGTGAGGCAATTCAGATTCTGGAAGACAATATGATATGTACTTACTTATACATGGATATCAACTGTTAAGTAAAGGATAATCATGCTAAAATCCACAGACATAGATAAACTAAATAATAAGGACTATTTTGCAGTATGCATAGATCTCCATGGGAAGGGGTAATAGAATAAACTTTGGGAGTGTATTGGGTTATAAGTGGGAATGGTAACAAATAGGAAAGATCAGGTGTTGGGGCAGAGGGAGAGTGCAGAAAGAGATAAGTTGAATGGTGGTGACGTTTGGGTGGTAATGTGGCAACCTAGTAAGGCAGAATGAGTATCACTGGTAAATAAGTAAGAAAGTAAGTAAATTGAGAATTCTTTGTTTAGCTCTGTACCCCATTTTTAATAGGGTTATTTGGTTCTCTGGAGTCTAACTTCTTAAGTTCTTTGTATATACTAGATAGTAGCCCTTTATTGGATGTAGAGTTGGTAAAGATCTTTTCCCAATCTGTTGGTTTCCATTTTGTCCTATTGACAGTGTCCTTTGCCTTACAGAAGCTTTGCAATTTTATGAGGTCCCATTTGTCTATTTTTGATCTTAGAGCATAAGTCATTGGTGTTCTGTTCAGGAAAATTTCCCCTGTGCCCATGTGTTCCAGGCTCTTCCTACTTTCTCGTCTATTAGTTTCAGTGTATCTGGTATTATGTGGAGGTCCTTGATCCACTTGGACTTGAATTTTGTACAAGGAGATAAGAATGATCCATGTGCATTCTTCTACATGTTGACCACCAGTTGAACTAGCACCATTTGTTGAAAATGCTGTCTTTTTTCCACTGGATGATTTTAGCTCTTTTGTCAAAGATCAAGTGATCATAGGTGTGTGGGTTCATTTCTGGGTCTTCAACTCTGTTCCATTGATCTACCTGCCTGTCTCTGAAGAATATGCCTGAGAAGCACCTAAGGAAATGTTCAACATCCTTAGTTATCAGGGAAATGCAAATCAAAACGACCTTGAGATTCCACCTCATACCAATCAGAAGGGCTAAGATCAAAACCTAAGGTGACAGCAGATGCTGGCAAGGATGTGGAGAAAGATGAAGACTCCTCCATTGTTGGTGGGATTGCAAGCTGGTACAACCACTCTGGAAATCAGTCTGGTGGTTCCTCAGAATATTGGACATTGTATTATCTGAGGACCCAGCTATACCACTCCTGGACATATACCCAAAAGATTGCCCAACATATAACAAGGACATATGCTCCACTAAGTTCATAGCAGCCTTATTTATAATAGCCAGAACCTGGAAACAACCCAGATGTTCCTCAACAGAGGCATGGATACAGAAAATGTGGTACATTTACTCAATGGAGTACTTACTACTCAGCTATTAAAAACAATGACTTCATGAAATTTTTAGGCAAATGGATGAAACTAGAAAATATCATCCTGAGTGAAGTAACCCAATCCCAAAAGAACAAATATGGTATGCACTCACTGATAGGTGGATATTAGCCCCCAAACTCCAAATACCCAAGATACAATTCACAGATCACATGAAGTTCAAGAAGGAAGACCAAAGTGTGAATGCTTCAATCTTTCTTAGAAGGGGGAAGAAAATACTTACAGGAAGAAATATGGAGACAAAATGTGGATTAGAGAACTGGAGGAAAGGCCAGCCAGAGAAACCAAACCCATACACTATTGTGGATGCCAAGAAGTGCTTGCTGGCAGAGCCTGATATAGCTGTCTCCTGAGAGGCTCTGCCAGAGCTTGACAATTACATAGGCAGATGCTTGCAGCCAACAATTGGACTGAGCATGGGGTCCCCAATGGAGGAGTTAGAGAAAGGACTGAAGGAGCTGAAGGGGTCTGTAACCCCATAGGAAGAACTACAATATCAACCAACCAGACCCCCCCCCAAAGCTCCAAGGGACTAAACTACCAACCAAAGAGAACACAGGGGGGCACTCATGGCTCCAGCTGCATATGTAGCAGAGTATGGCCTTGTTGGGCATCAATGGGAGGAGAGGTCCTTGGTCCTGTGAAGGCTTGATGCCCCAGTGTAGAGGAATTCATGGGAGGGGAGCTAAGAGTGGGTGGGTGGGTGGGGAAGCACCCTCATAGAAGCAGGGGAAGGGAGGATGGGATAGGGGGTTTCCGGGAGGGAAAACTGGAAAAGGGGATAAGATTTGAAATGTAAACAAAGAAAATATCCAATAAAAATAAAAATAAAGAAAGTAAGAAAATGAAAAAAGTTGATGAAATGATTTCTAATGATATTCTGTCACCCATAGATTAATGTCTAGCCCAATTGCTATCAGAGATGCTTCATTGAACAATTGATGGGAGCAGATGTACAGATATACTATCATTAGGCAGTTTAGGTAATTCCACTGCAGAAGCTGAGGAAGGACTGTAGTAGACAAAGAATTTGAGGACACCAGGAAAACATGATCCACAGAAACAACTTATCAGGGCTCATAGGTGCTTTCAGAACTTGAAGTGACAATAACAGGCCCACTTGTGTCTGTGCTAGGACCTATGCATGTATCTTATGGTTGTGTAGCTTGGTGTTCTTGTGAGATTCTTAACATGGAAGTGGGAGATATCTCTGACTCTTTTGCCTGTTCTTAGGACCCTTTACCTCCTACTAGATTGCCTTGTCCAGTCTTGATATTGATAAAATACATTAACTCAGCATTGGAAAATTCAGAGGTATCAAGACATTGAAGTGTTGGGAAGCACAGTCAACACTTTATGGCAAACTGAGAGTAAGAGACAATCATATTCCCTGGCATACCTTTTTCTTTTCTGTGAGTGATGAACTGTGGTTATTTTTGAGTAATGCAAGATCCTTAAAACCCTCATCTAGGACTAGAACTCATTGCCTTCAAAGTCATTAAAAGGTTCTAATTAATTTAAAATAGTTTGATCTTATAATGCCAAAGGAATATCAGCAACAAACTTATATTTAAATAATCTGTAGATATTTGAAAGGCTTTTAACAAATATAAAGATTGTATTCTTAGTAAAAGTACCCTATTAGTCCTGATGAAATGATGTCATGTAATTTTCTAACACAGTCTGCTTGACATGAATCAGAGGATTAAATGGTAATACATTCCCACTCTTTGCTGTGTATCTGATGATTCTCCTGGATTCTTGCCACTGTCTAATTAGAAAGAAGCCCTATTCTGAAAACTCTTCGTACAAGATTGCTTAAAATCATATTTCTGGATCCTGATACTATTCTATTCTGAGTGGCCATTGTCAATTTTGCGGCTGACATTTAAGACAAAATGAAAAAGCAGAACATACTCTGACATTTTCATAATGTATTGTGAGCAAGAATAAAATGGAAGGAAACCATCAAAGATGATCTCTTGAACAAGGAAGGAGGTTTTTGTCAATTTTAATTCTTAGAATTCTTCATGGGTTGTGTTTTCAGAGCACTGGAAAATAAGTCATTTAAAATCACAGATAGGTTCATTTTGTGGTTCTTGTCAGGCAAATCCTTTTTTATTCCTCTCTGTTTTCTTTACATATCTGTTGAGTTATAAAAAATTGAGCTATGATGGATATAAATGGTGAAATAACTTATGGTTTGAATTTTCTTTAGTTTTACACAAGAGGGGAAATTACCTCAGGACGGAGAGTGTTTTGAACAACTTAATCTGTACACAATAACAAATATACACTTGGTTAAGGATCTCATTAGCTACCAGAACTGAGTACTTACTCTTCTCTGAGCTCATTCAGAATTAAACATATTATCTTTCCCCACCATAATTACTGCACATCTCTGTTGAAACAGGGCCACATTTTACATATGTCTAATCCTTTCAACAAATGACAAATTTGTATCCCTTTTAATGATCTTTGAGAGGGATATTTTTCATCCCGTTAGGCCACAATATGGACTATTTTTAGGACTCATATAAACAATTTGATTATGAATGATTTGGAATTTCACATTGAAGAGACTATATGTTTATTTGTTCTCTTAAAATGAACAGTATTTTAGTTGTTTTATTTGGTTATTTAATGGATTCAGATAGAAAACATGATAGGAGTAACAAGGGTGGAAGTAAGCTGCTAACTAATATTTTACTTCATAAAATATTGTATATCTCAAAAGATTAAGAAATTCTGTGTTGGTTTGTATATGCTTGGCCCAGAGAGTGGCACTATTACAAGGTGTGGACCTGTTGGAGTAGGTGTGACCTTATTGGAGTAGGTGTGTCACTGTGGATGTGGGTTTTAAGACTCTCATCCATTGCTCATAGCCAACTATTGGACTGAACTGGGATCCCGGATGGAGGAGGAGATGGAGAAGGGACTAAAGAGCTGATGGGGGTTGCAGCTCCATAGAGGGAGCAACTCTGTCAACTGGCCAGACATCCTGGAGCTCCTGGAGACTGGACCACCAACCAAAGAATACACATGGAGGGACCCATGGTGCTAGCCACATATGTGGCAAAGGAGGGCCTTGTTGGACATCAGTGGAAGGAGAGGCCCTTGGATCTGAGGGTGTTTGATGCCCCAGTGTAGGGGAATGCTAGGGAGGGAAGATGGGAGTGGGTGGGTAGGTGGAGGAGCACCCTCATAGAGGCATGGGGGGGGGGGCTGAATAGGGGATTTCCAAAAGGGGAAACATTTGAAATGTAAATAAAGTAAATATCAAAAAAAAATTTTTTTAAAATGACTCTCATCTGAGCTGCCTGGAAGTCAGTATTCTGCTAGCAGCCTTCAGATGAAGATGTAGACCTCTCAGCTCCTCCTGCACCATACCTGCCTGGATGCTTCCATGTTCCTGCCTTGATGATAATGGACTGAACTTCTGAACCTGTAAGTCAGCCCCAATTAAATGTTGTCCTTATAAGAGTTGCCTTGGTCATGGTGTCTGTTCACAGGAGTAAAACCCTAAGACAAATTCTAAAATGTGGTTGGAGCTTTTTTTTTCCCCCCACAGGCTGCCTCCCTCTAAGGCTGGACTTGAGAAGTCAGCATTGGACATGAGCTAAACAAAGTTTTTATAGATCAGGGGTATGGGGTTTCCACATGGAGGATTTGGTGGGAAAAATAGGCAGGGTTACAAAAACAGAACATACACAGTGATTTTAACAAGGTAGTCATAACAACAGCTGGCTACAATAACCATGAAATAAAGGAATGGTTACTGTTTCCTGGAGCAATCAGAACAAAATCATTTATAGTTAAGGCTATGGATGGGCATGACCAAATCTTTAAAAAACAGAGGTTTAATGATAAACAAGAATGAGACTACATTGTCTTTAGTATAAGATAGTTTGTAAGGCTAAGATGGAGTTAGGCTAATTCATCAGAAGATGAATGGGAAGAAGAGTTTGAGTGTTGATTTGAAGCAGGCAGAGGTGGCAATTGTTATGGGAATGGCAGATGAGGTGATCAGAAAATAGAGCTGGTGAGTATCTTATGTCTGATATGAGACTATCGCATAAACTAAAAATACACAAATACTCTTTGGAAGATTGGAAAAGAATGTGTGTGTATTGTTCTTCTTTTGTATAATTAGCCTGATAGACAGGTATACTCCATTTAAATTTCAATTTTTCAATTTAATAAAACACAGAACATGGAATCAACCACCACCCTTAGTCCATTAGCTCCTACCCACAAAGACCATCATGCAATATTCTCATCAGCTGCCACCACCAACATTAACTAGGAAGGTTGAAAGGAAAGTACACTCAAAGACTCGAGTCCTATCCTCCATGTCAAAATTCAGAAACCCTGTTGAACATAGAGGTTTAGCAATAGTGGCAATTCTCAGATGAAAGCAATGTTACCAGATGAAGCTTAAGATTGAATTTAGCTACAAGGAGTTTTTTATTTTGTTTTATTTTCTGAAACACCACTTCAGAAGAACAGCATTCCTGTCTCCAAACCTAGAAACCTGATCATCTTGTTTAAGGGAAAGAAAGAAAGCAAGCATCTCCACACAAACTTTGGTACATTTGGACAAATGAATTTAAAGTAACGCTTGTCTAAATTCACAGTGTTGTACATGTCACTTATTTGTGTTTAATATTGAGTGACATTATATTATATGGAATTCCATTATGTAACTGCCCAAGAATAATTTAAATTTTTAAGTCTTTTAGTAATAATAGAGATTGAACCTAGGGTCTTATGCAAGGCAGAAAAGTGCTTGACCAGTGTGCTTGACAAAAGTGCTTGAGAGCACCAGAGATCATTCGTTATATATGTATCTGCAAACTTAGTTCTTGAGTTCACCTCTAAGAGGCGCTGTTGGTCATGGACTAGGTGAATCCTTCCTCTTTTTTTTTTCTTTTTGAATCAGAGATCCCATTTTATACTTCCAGTAGGGGTTTGTAACCCCATAGGAAGAACAACAATATCAACTAACCCACCCCGCCTCCCCGCCCAGAGCTCCCAGGGACTAAGCCACCAACCAAAGAATGCACATGGAGAAACCCATGGCTCTAGCTGCATGTGTAGCAGAGAATGGCCTTGTCGGGCGTCAATGGCACGGGAGGCCCTTGGTCCTGTGAAAGCTTGATACCCCAACATAGGGGAATGCTAGGGCAGTGAGGCAGGACTGGGTTGGTGGGTTGGGGAGAACCCTCATAGAAGCAGGGGGAAAGGATGGGATGGAAGTTTGCGGAGGAGAAACTGGTAAGTGGGATAACATTTGAATGTGAATATATAAAATAACCAATAAAAAAATTTTAAAAAGAAAAATGTACAGGAGTTCCAGGCACAGCATACAGTGATTTTATTCTTATGAATTTTCTTCATTCTGATGACTATGCAGAGATAACTTACTGAGCTTTTATTTTCTACTTTCTTGATCATGATATCAGGCAATTCTATGTTGTTACTGACCAAGCAGTTCTTTTGTGATATCTGTCCTTTTCTCATGCAATCGTGATGTATATATTATTATTGTAGAGAAAAGGTTATTTATAAATGTAAGGTACAAACTGAAATATGTACTGAGAATATTCTGTCTTAATACATGGTGTGTTCATTTTCTTAGTAGGGTTCTTTGAGATTAGAAGGATATCATCCTTACAAAGAAGTCCAGTGTATCAACGTATTTTTATCAGTTGTGCTTTTTGTATGCCTTATAAAAATCTTGGCTTAACTCAAAAGCAAAAGAGTACTGTGTCCCATTTTCCTCTACATTATTTTTAGGTTTATCTACTACATTTAGCTGTGTATACTGGGGGTGAAGGGACCATCTTTTTCTTCAAACATTTATTACTTATCCTAGCATCTTTTGTTGAAAGGTTTTCATTCCTATTTGGTGTGCCCTGGGGACCAGCAGGCAGCTGCTGAGACCCTCTTCACTCTCTTGTATGCTTGGAGTAATCATCTTTTTATATTCCACATGGTTATAAAAACAGAGATAGGTTTTACAATAAACAACAATTATTCACTGACACTGCAATAAGCCTTGTAAAGTTTTTAAAACTGGATTTTAGGCAAATATGTGATTTCGCATCTTGTAATATGACTTTAACATCTTCTTGTGATATTATGTCAGAATGTATAATAGTAGAAGTAGCACAGATATTATTTGTACTTTTTTTCTGTAAAATATTTGTTGAATCTTGGTATATGTCTTCTAAAAACTAATTAAATAATTTATGACATATTTAAAGAACTGTAACATATACTAAATAGCTACATGTTACTTTTGCATTGAAGCAACAATTCGGGAATTGTAAATCTTGCTTGTTTTTATAGTATATGATGTATAATTAAAATGAAATAAAGTAATCTGGCTTCATAATGCAAATGAATATTTGGTAATTATTATAGTAAAGACTTCATGTTGTTACTTATCAATTATAAGTTAATATTCTTAACTTTTTGTAGTCAAATATTATTTTATAACAGTAATTTTGTGAGATATTTCATGGGAAGAGGTGTTCTATTGTTATTTAATTTTAGAATACTGTACTAGTCAAAGCTAAGGAATTTCTCAGTATGTTTATATTAGAGTCACCAGATAGTGGAAATACATATCTTTAAGCAAATGATAACTAAAGGTAAATTCTTCAGAAATTTAGAGCAACTATAGAAGTGACAACTTGAGAAATCCAGTTTGAGAAAATATATAACAGAAACACTAAAAAATTACTTTTTCTTATTGATCATAGAAGAGGTATTGCTTCAATTAATTAAAAAAATATACCATCCAGAGGTGGGAGAGCAACAGAGAAAGAGAGAGAGAACTATTAGAAGACAAGAGGTGACAAAGAGAGAACAAACCAAGCGAGTATTCTAAAATTAAAATTTGCACTAAAAGCGGTAGGCAACACTTACAGATAGCAATGCAACGGTCGTATAGAACAGCAATTTGTTAGAGAAAATACCTACAGCAGACAATGATGGATATAGAAACAGTCATCCTTAACCATGGGTCTTCCTCAGAATGAGCTGAGCTCAACAGTACCAGAAGTAATTCTGGACTAATTATGCTCTACTTAAACTCTGATGTCAATTAAAAAAAACTTACTGTATTCCACAGAAGGATGTTAGATTGGCTACACCACCCCAAATGCACACGATAGAGGCTGACAGAATTTTTGATTTATGGAATTAGATAAATAAAATTAAATTATGGTCACCTTATAATGCTATCTCAAGGAGGATTTTAACATTTTCACTGAATTGTGTAACTGTGTTTACAGTATTTATCAAATGAATTTTGGGTAAAATGGTATTTTATACTCCTCCAATTTTCTACTTCCCTATGTTTTTGATGCTATATATTGACATTTGTCTGTTATCTATTTGAAGTAAATATTTCAAGAATGTGTATATAGAGACATGGAAGCTAGAGAGTGTTGATGTTTAATTTAAACAAGATCATCTTTAAAACAATTGCATTAATAATAAATAAATAAAAATGGAAGAATTATTTCTTTTTGGTTTTTCAAGACAGGGTTTCTCTGTGTAGCCCTGGCTGTCCTAGAACTCACTCTGTAGACCAGGCTGGCCTCAAACTCAGAAATCCACCTGCCTCTGCCTCCCAAGTGCTGTACTGCTTCATTTTAAATAGATGAAAGCTAAATTACATTTAATATGAGAGTTTTATAATTGAAAAATATTAACAATGTTTATAAAATATCACAAGGTAGTCCAGGTATAATATTATAACTTTTTAACCCAAGTACTTGTACACCGGAAGCAGAAGCAGGCAGATCTATGCAAGTTCAATGCTAGTCAGAGCTATACAATGAGGTCTTGTTTCAAAATTAAATAAGACAATTTAAGCTTAAGAGTAAGAAAAAAGATATGTTTATTTTTAAGTTTCTTGAGAGAAAATTTTACACAATGTTTTTATACAGAAATTTCAAAGAGTACAGAAGAACTGGCATGAAGAAAGGATAAAAGAAGTTGGAAGAAATTAAATGAGTGGCTTCAATTATTGTAAATTAAAATAGATTCATCTCATCACCTCACTATAAAAATCATATTAGGGTAAGAAATAAAACTGTAAGTTGAACTTTGATATTGAAGAGATAAATTTCACCAGAATTCTGGAGAATAATAAAGATGATGAAGCAAAGAAATAGTAAGATGAAAGGTATGGCAAAGATTTATCAAGCATAGAGAAGACATTTGTCACATAAATTCCAGGCTCCATAGAACTTAACATGAAACCAAATTAGACAAGAAAATCTTAGTCTTTTGACCGATTTGAATATTAGTGAATATTGAAATAGTAATTTTTTTCAGCCTTGGGCATTATCATTTCCAGAAAACCTATTAGAAACCAAATAAGAAATTCATTATGTTCATAAGAATGTTCAGCATTCTACTTCTCTCTTGGATAGATAAGATCCAAGTTGGATACAGCATTTCAGTAAGATAAATTCATAAGGATAATAGGCATGTTGTCTTCTGCTGTAATTAAACTTCTTTAAAGTATCCATAGAACATTTGCCAAAATTAGTTATATGTGTCATATGTGCATATTACAACAAATATTGATACCTCAAGAAAATAAAAAGAGAAAGCAGGAATTGGTAGTATATACCTGTAAAACACATCTCTGAAAAGACCAACCACTCAAGCACACTTAAACCTAAATTAAAACAAAGACAATGTCCAAACCTTTGTATTAAAGAAGATATAAATATGGCAAAAATACCTAATAAAAGACATGATGGTATAGATGAATACTGTACATATGAATGAAAACTAACACAGTAACTCTGGAAGGCAGTCTGTTGCTGCTGTTTATAAAACTGTGCACTATATTATCGACAAATCATGTGCTTACCCAAAGGAGTTGACAATTTGTGACCCTACAAAATACTCTCACAGAGATGTTTATTCATAGTTATAAGATGGAAGTAAACAACTACTTCTTCCTTCAGAAAATGGAAAAATGAACAGGTACATCCAGGCAATGCAACTGTGTAGAATGCCAAAGACAAATGAGCTATTACACTATGAACATGCATCAGATACACTTGAATGCATATTACAAAGAAAAAAAGGCTTATCTGAAAAGTTTTCAGCTCCATGATTCCATCTATATGCCAGAGTGAAAGACAAAACTATGGTCAGAGAGTTGTTAGGGGAGGGAAGAATGAGCAAGGAGGACAGAGGACTTGATCAGTGCAACTATTTTGTATGACATTATCACATCTATGTCCAAAGACACAGAATGCACACCAAAAGTAAGCTTTAAAGTAAACGTGGAGAGTTCCTCTACTTTATGCTCAATATTGTTCAATGTGCAACTCCTACAAGCTATATCCAGTAATCATACAAATAGAAAGAAATGTCAAAAATGTAAATTTAAATGAAGGCTTGCAACTCACTCTAGCTTCACTGTGGGAAGCAGTGGAAAGGAAAACAAAGCATGACACTTTTCATGGGGATTAGTGAAGCAGAAAATTCCAGCATTTAATCTTCAGCTAATCCTAAAGCCTTTTCCTCCTCTGCAGATGATGGGAAGACTCTGAAAGGTTGAATGACCTATGCAGTCATATATGCAATAACTAGCTGAACCAAGACATGAGGTCCTCCACAGCTGGTCTAGAGAGCTTCTTCCTATGTGATAAATTCATGTGATAATTGAAGAATACTTAACTACAATTCTTTGCCTCTAAATGTTTCTGTACTTTAAAGTTTCTGAAACTTGGGTGTATGTTAAAATAGTTTCTTAAAAGAAGAGATAATGAGACTAGAAATATGTCTCAATGGATAGCTACATAAACATTAGAAGCTGAGTTCAGATCACAGAACCCACATGAATGAGGTAGAGTTACAGCAGGACACACACTATCCTCCTCAGCTCTTCTGTAACATCTGGGAGCATGCACATAGACCCAATCCCACATATATGAAGATCTGCTATACACATATATACTGCATTCACATACACTTACACGAGAGAAAGAGAGAGAAAGAGAGAGAGAGAGAGAGAGAGAGAGAGAGAGAGAGAATTACAATTCTCTAAATAGGTAAAATATGATCAGTATAAATTATCCACTGAATAGACTATATTCTGAGTTAAAGTTTTTACAGTATACACTTAGATTTTCACTTAGTACATAGATATAATTAAAAAGTATGGAAGCTCAAAATTATTGTGACATTGCAGGGCCACTGTCACAAAAATAATTTTCCTAAGAAGAGCGATGAGGTGAAGATAAAGACAATGGTCAGGCTTCCTGTAATATGTCCATTTAATTAATTATAAGGTTTTTGTTTGATCCTGTTTAGTTCTGTTTTGGTTTTGTAAAGCTAGTGACTAAAGTTGGGAGCTTAAGTATGTGAAAAACATGATTCTTCACTAAGGCCCATGGCAAGACAACTATCATCTACAAATAAACTGGTATCTGTTGTAGTTTGGATTTTCTCTTTTTTTTATGGCAATGAGAATAGAAATCTCCTGTCACTGAGCTACATTTGCATAGGTAGACTGATAACTCACCAATGTCTGTTCAGTATTTTGAGCCTATATTAGAAGTCCATGTGCAGAATGTTTTGTCCTCGAAGTGGTACTAATAAGAGGTGAGGCCTATGGGATGTCATTAGATTGTTAGGTATACACCTACAAAAAGATTATGTGCTGTGGATCCTGACTGTTGTTTTTCTCTTTAACTTTCATGCCAAAGGTAAGCTTTCTTTTGCTGAATTATTCCTGATTTTGCCTCCTGACTCCCCTACCAGATTTCTAAATGAAATGGTTCTAATTTATTAGATAATCCCATAACAATGAATCTGGTAGGGGAGTTTTATTTTCAGGATTTGGGTTTTTGTTGCCATCATGTATCTTCTAGGGTTTGTTATAAATACCAAAGGGAAATGCTACCTGAGGACAGACTATCATCCTCAATGAACTTCCAGACTCCTCTGATAATTAATGCAAATGTTCAAACAAACAAACAAAAGGTAATTTCATTTTAAATGTAAAATTGTCAAACACACAAATATCAACTTTGTTTCATGTTAAGAAAATATTTCAGAACTTGTGAAGATTAAATGTATCACTTGTGTAACTTTTATACGTTTGAATTTCCTATAAACATTATCACTTATATGAATCTAAACAGCAACTTAACTTTATCAATCATAAATATCACATTTTCATAGTGATCTATAAATGTGTCTTCCATAGAGAAGTACACACATGAATAGTGTGCTCAATAACAAAAAGATTTCATGATATAGCATGAGATGATTTTAATTTTTTAAAATGCTTTTGTACCTCAAAATATCTTTTCAATTTTACCAGCATTATTTTCTTGTGGAATTTCACAAGACAGTTTCTTTGGCCACCTTCCATTAGAAGAACTTATTATATTCCTCTCATGCTAAAAGTAATCTCAACCTATAGTTGCAACTATCCATAAGTCCTCCAAGTATGTTTCTGTCAGTCTTATATGTTGGCAAACCTTAGAATGTAGATACTGATCAAGTAAGTCTAGGATTGGGTGTAAAAAGATCTGTCTTTTAATAATAGCACTGTCCCAGAGACCACAAATCAAACAGCAAAGAGATAATGATGAACAGGACTGATACTGGAGTTGCACATGACTGAGTCAGATCCCCACTGTTTATTACCTATGCAATCTTGCAATTCTATGATTTCTAACTTTTCCTTGGTAAATGTTTCTGTTTACCTCAAGGCCCAGAGAGATATGTGGAAGAAGAGGCAGAAGGTTATAGAATCTAGAATGGTGGATGTCAAAGGAAATATTGTCTTCCAGGCACAAGACTGATACCCATGTGAACTCACAGAGACTTCAGTAACATGCATAAGACCTCCATAGGTTTAAGCCACAAGGATTCTCAGTACTGAAAAGGGGCATGTATACAGGGGTCCTGCTTCTAGTCAAGAAGCTCTCTGAACTTGATATTCACTTGCAAAGAGAAAATCAGTTTTCTCTAATGGAGTCTTGCTGGGTACATTAACCACACTTCAGGGAAGGCCTCATTCCTGGGAGTAGTTGGTCAACAAACTAACAAACAAAATTCATGTTTATTTGAAGAAGCATTTTGTTTTGTTTTATCATGTTTTGTCTTTTTTTTTTTTTTGCTTTGATTTTTTAAGAGGATGGCAAGAAGTTGGGCAGGTAGGGAACTAGGAAGAATCGGGTGTACTCAACATCAAAATATGTCATATGAAAAAAATAAAATAAAAATGATAGTACTGGCCTCACATTTTTTTTTTTTAACATTTTGGGATTGTTGCAAACTTCATGTGAAATTCTTAAAACAATGTGACTAACAATTGCAAATGCCCAGCAGAATTTAGCTCTGGCTTTACTGTGTCTGATGAGCTTTCACACACAGTAAAGTTACAAAACCACCCATGCTCAAGTAACTCATTTCCACAGGAAGGAATGTTATACTCTGATATCCTCTTATTTTGTACTGGCTAACCAGTATTTCATTGAGAACAGTTATATTAAGCTCATTGAAGAAATAACTAACTTATAATATGAGACCCATAATCATACATTTATACTTAAGCAGTTCTTTAATGTTTAAAATCTCTGTCAAGAGTATTCACTAAGTCAGTCTTGTGTACAGCATGGCTATCATAACTTAGCTTTTTTTTTGTCATCTTGTGATACCGGCCCTCTATTAGATATAATTATTAAATCTACAACCTTTTCCTTGATAAAACAGGAAAGATGACTTCCAGGATGCTTTGGCATCACTAGAAGAGGCTTCTTGCTTTAAAAATTAATATTCTGCCTTTCCCTCTGTGTTTATCTTACTAGCTGCAACCTGGTAGGCAGACAGTGCTCTGTTTCAGAAGCATTCTCTTCAGTCAGCTGCTTCTCTCTCTAGGATACTATGCATGCAGAACTTCCTTTAACGTGGCAGATAGGATTGACATTGCACATTATTGATGCAAAAACTACCTTTTCGCACCCTACAAAGTGCAAATAAACCATTCTTTTGTGATCTAAGCTGACATTCAGTTCACTTGAAGCCATCTGATGAGGAGATTCACTTCCCTTCTGAACAGATAATCTCAAAGAGAATCTGTGGAGTACAATAGCTGTCTGCAGAGACCAGAACTGGAAAGTAAAAGTCTCTGATACTAGGCTGTCCTGATTAACTGAGTAAAAACAGGATTTCCACAGAAATACAAAGTAAAGGTATGAGTGGTGAGTGAGGGCTGGACAATGGAAATGCACAGATATGTACCTACTCTCTCTTACACTCGGCTCATTCTTCCTCATGTTTCTTTTATACTCAACCCCAGATCACCAGGTAAATCTCTATGGAAGCCACCTTAGCCCTTTCAATGGATGATCGTTTCATTTAGAGTTATGGGCATTTCAAATCCTTTCAAGTGAACATTTCAAGGCTCCAAGCTGGGGGAAATAAATAGGACTGTCGTTACTGGAGCATAGAATATAAATGTTCATCTAGGGAGGAATTGTTAGCTAGGGGATGTGATCCAGGAAATAATGGTGGCTGTCTTCACTAAGGGAAGCTAATACAGATAGACAATTAAGAACAAAATAACAAAAGCTCTTATTCAAAAAATGAATTAGTCATAGATTGTTGCCAATTAAAACATGCTTAAGTGAAATCTGCCTGTAGGAAGCAGAAGCCTGGGCAGTTAAGTTCTAACAGGGCCATTTTGTTTTCAACTTGTAAAGCTACCTCTAGGATGCTTTGGAGACTCCGAGTCATCCTGTAAGGTCATTACCATAAACAGATATGATAGAAGGCATATCTTATTATTTTAGGTATATAAGAGAATCTTTTTTACATTTAAAAATAAGATTAAAACAGACATGGAAAACTTGGGTATGTGCTCCAAATGAAATTTAATCCATTCAAAAATGTTCACAATATGCATATTCACTTCACTGTTATGGTAACCTAACCAAATGAAAAAAAGTTTGTGTGTTTTAATTATACATGACCAAACCACACACCATCCTTTAAATCCTCATGTGTGGATGTCAGGTTCATCTATATCTGATATCTTTTGGTGACCTTATTACTCTTCAGATGAAGTCACCAACACAATGAGCACATATAATTTTATAAGATTGCCATGTAAAGAATCTATACATGAGCCATTCACAAAAGTATAGCTTCATTTACCAACCTTTCTTAAAATAACCACAAAATATATCTCTACATGTGGAGAGAAAAGAAAGATAACTGTATATTATATCTTTTGGGAGAAATAGAAACTAATTTTAGCATAAGAAAATATGAGGTGTGTGTAGTATGTTGGTATGCTTATAACTCCAGTGCTTGGATGGGGGAGGCATGAGGGTAAGGAGTTCAAGACTAGCCCCAACTTAATGAGTTTTAAACTAGTTTAGCCTATGAACCATGTCTCAAAAAATCTTGATAAATGAGAGACTTTAGTTTTAAAAGTAAGTTATTATTAGTTTAGAAAAACATAAGAGGTAACCTTTAAAATATTCTCATAAGTTATTGATTATATACCAATGTTGGCTTGCTTTGTCATAGAATCAAGTAAAAGTAATTAACAATAGATAATATATTATCTTCATTTTTCTATTTTAATTTTCAATGATTTATTTTGATTAAAAAATTAAACACACAAAAATTAATCAAAAATAGCATCTTTATAATAGTAACAACTATCAGTGATTTACAAAATTAAAGATTATCAATGAATTAAAGCATTGTCTGTAAAATGTGAATATATTGTCATTCATAAAAAGTAGTATAAATAAAGAAAACACTCACATTACTTTTGGCATTTGCCCGCAAGTTTAGAGAACACACACACACACATACACACACACACACACACACACACACACACACACACACACACACACAGCACTTCAACATTATTTCAGATTCAATTTTCTTTTTCCTTTATAGAGTCCTGCTGATGAACCTAGAATTTAACTCATGGAACAACTCCCAAGAGTGTATTTTCCATTCAAAGATCTGGAACCAGAGAAGAACCCATGCTGTGAACCAGGTCTTGGATTCCCTATAAGTGGCCTTTAGTTAAAAGTGACTGATCTTGCATGGAACCTTCTAGTACCAGAAAGTTTGACTTTTCCAGAGAAAAGTCACACCAATTTGCTGTTCAATGCCAAATAGCCCTAAAAACACACATACAGGTAGCACTATATAAACTTAACAGGATATCTATGTATATAACATATATACATATACTATTATACATATACATATACATATGCTATTACACATATCTATAATTGCTAATAATTGTTATTGGTGAAAACAAAGGCTATCCATGTATTTGTAGAAGATCTGGGAGAGGCATATATGAGGATATGTGTGCATGTTTGTGTGTATGCATGTAGAGGTCATAGGTCAATGTCTTTCTCCATACCTTTCTCTTTTATGAGACAGGGTCTCAAACTGAATGTGGAGCTTAGTGATTGACTAGGTGGGCTGTCTAGTAAGCCCTAGGAATCTTTTCTCTACCTCCTTAACACTGGGATTCAGACCTACTCAACCATGCTAGCCTATTGCATGAATAAGGGATCTGGCTGAGTTCTTTATATTTTCTTAGCAAGCACTTTATAGAGTGAGCCCATCACATTATGCCTTTGAAGATTAACTTCCATGCATATCTATAAGATGGCAGCAGGTATTCTATGTAGAAGGAAGTGTATATTAGGAACTTAGTATTGATGAAAATAGAAATAAATGGTTGGATTTAGAGAGAAAGCCAGATTATCTTAAAAATTAGCTGTTGAGAAATGTTCATGATACCACTGTCATGAGATTGATGAGTATTAAATAAGGCTTTGTAAGTATTAAATAAACCCTTAGTACAGTGCCTAGGACCAAATAAGTACTCATTAAATATTAAGTACTATTACTTATTAAATCTTCAATATAATAGAAAAATTGCACAAAAATGTTTGATCATATAACTTCTTAAAATGTGTGAGAAAAGACTAGTTTAATCAACGATAAGCATCTAGCAATTGTATAGACAAAGGGAACACAAGAAAACAGAAAACATAAACTATACCTGTTTTCTCGCATGCCACAGTTATCAACAAATGAAATTATTCCTTTCCATTTCTCTTTGCTCTATTACTTTGATGACCCAATCTCAGCCCTTGAAGTGAGGGCACACACACATCTACACCGAAGTCTATGCTTGCCACTGTCTTATTTTTGTCTGATCCAGGATTTGGGGATAAGCTACCTAACTTTCCCTCTTCCTTATTTCAATTATCCCCTCAAACCTTAATTTGTCATTGCTGACACACTCATTTCCTTTGACTAAAATAAAGATCCACCTTTCCCCAAGAGAAGTCCAGAGAGTTTTAAAGAATTGAAGCAGCTTTCTTTTTTGTATTATCTTTATTCTAGTGCTCAAAGTCTAGAAGACTCTTGCTGCCAAGATCTTGTGAAGAGATGGACAAGTGCATTTTAAAATGTGGAAGAAAGATGTTCAAAGGTGGGAACTCATTTCAATGAGTATGCAAGGATCACCTCAGGCTTAGCAAAGATCCTGGCTGGATCAGCTCCCTTATCCCTTTTTAAATGAGAAAAAAATCATTGGGAGTACTCTAGTTCCACATTTTTAAACTAAAAGTTTAGCTTTGGTGGGCTGTGAAACTAAGACTCAAATTTATGTCTTCATCTTGGTGGGATATCTGCAAGGGATTCAGATAAGAAGGAGGATTCTGTATAACCAACGAAACAGACATGCAGAAGACCAAGAGTAAATATTTCTGGACTTAAAAAAGGGTTTTTGACAGCTGATAATTTGACAAATATCTCCACTGCTACACATGTTCATGGCATGGAAGGATGCCTGGGCTATGGTCAGCCTGGACAAAGGTATCAGAGATACTTTGCTGTTAAACATTCAGCCCCAGACTTGATAGTAACATCACCATTATGTCAGGATATAATGTGTTCACAGCTATAGATGGACCTCACCTGGAACAGGGACAAAAAAAGCCTCATGAACATCATCTGTTCCACTTTGGTGGATGTTTGGCTTACTGTTCTGTTGAAATGTCAGTAAAAGTTGAGATGGAGAAAGTCACTCTTCTATACTTTGGGTACATCCACAGGTATTTAAAGGTATTTTTCTCACCATTTTAACAAAATACCTGATAGTAGAAAATTATAGGAAGGCAGAGTTATTTTGACCCATAGTTCCAGTCCATCACAGTGAAAAGCTTAGTAGGGTTTCTTAACAGCTGCAGCATACAGAGGAAGCTCCCCTTATATTGTTGGATCAGGAAAAGTGTTTGTGATGGAAATGTGTATGGGCTATCATCCTTTGCCCACCATGCATCACACCAGCAAGTTCTACACCAAGAGCATCACCAGCCTGAAACTCCTGTTGAAGCAGAGGAGCATGTAGAAGAAACTGCACATTCAAATCATAACTTGTAGATGAGGGAAAGATATATGCTCAGCCGTGCGCAATACAGAATTACAGAAACAAGAAAACTCACACAATGCCGAGATCTTATAATTATGTTCATGGACAATTTAAATAAAATAATAGATCCAATGATGGACTAATAATGCATATTATGCTTGGTCAAAATACCTTAAGATGAAACCATTAAAAACAATGGATCATGATTATATTACAATGTCCAAGAAGTGAAAATGTAAGATATAAGGTAATGTTTAAAAACTAGTTTCAATTATTTTAAAATAATTCAAGGAGAAAATCAAGATGAAATTTACACCTCAGTTAATCTCTGTATGTATTCTTGGATGTTTAATATTAATAGTAAAAGGAGTAATCTATTCAACACTGTTCTTTTTCATACTTATATAAAAATTTTCAAAATCTACAATTCATTAAAAACAAATTCTTTTTATATTCTGGTGATTATACCAAAGAAGGATTCCAAAGGTCACCGTACTTGTTTCCTGTTACTATCACAAGCTATTACAATCTTTATGACAAAGCAATACAAATGTACTGTCTTCAGTTTTCCAAAGTAGAAGCTTAAACTGGTCTCAGTTGAGGCAACATTAGCGTCTAGGAAAGCCTGTATGTGCTCTGGAAATCAAAGGGTGAATCTGGACCCTTATTTTATTTTATTAATTAATTATGTGGTGAGTGGGTTTTCATAACCTCTCAGTATGTGCAGAAGCCAGAGGCTTCCTGGTGTCTTCCGTATCATGGCTCATCTTTCTCCTTCTAGACAGGGTCTCTCATTGACTCTGGAACTAGACTAGCTGCCAACAAGCCCTGCTATCCTTCTGTCCTCCCAACCCTGTAGCTCTTCATATGAGGAGTCAGGATTTGAACTCATGCTTCTACAGCAAGCATTCTTACCCACCGCTCCAGCCTTTGGTTTCCTGATTTTAAAATTTGACATTTCTGTGATCCTTAGCTCTTCTTCTGTCTTCAAAGTCAGTAAGATAAAGTTAAGATCTTTTCAGGTTGTCATTATGACTCACCTTTTTCCTTTTCACATATATAGACCCTTATGATTATATTGGGCCCTTTTAGTAATCCAGTATAACCTCTTGATTGACAATCACAGTTGTTCCTTGTCATATAATCCAATATATTACAGATTCTAAAGAGTGGGACACAGCTATCTTTAGATAGCTATTATTCATTTTGCCACAATCATTAAAGATTGAACTTTGATTAATTCATTGGTTAATATAATCCTTTGCCTATAGATATGATAACAAGGTACAAACTATCTTCTTTACACCAAAGGAAGGTGTCCTCTACATGTGATCAAAGATTCTCAAGAATGGTACAATTCCAGTAAACTTCTAAAAAGTATGAACCATTTTCTGCTCAGAGGAGTTCTTTGAAATCATATGATCTTACATCTAACTGCTCTGACCCAATTGCTAGGGAAAGAGAACTTATTACTTCACTATTCCTCAGTTTAGGCACAATTTATTATTCAAAATTGATTATTTGATCCAATTTTCCAAATCAGTGTTTTCCACTAAATTTATTTTAGGTTTTCTTTTTTTCTTTGAGCTGCTAGGGAAGATCCCCTTTTCTGTCTTAGAAAACATAACCTGAACATTTGTTAAATTCTCCCTCTTAGAGAAATACCCATATGTAGCAGGCCAAAGTAAAATCAAACTGCTGAGAAAGTAGAAATGTGTGCCACTGTTGAGTGTGTGCACATGTGAATAAATGCATGATCAAAGGACTAGAGAGAATGACTGGAAGTTATCTATCCTTTCCATTTATGTGTCTGATGAGTAACACAGATCATTTGTTTGTTAATGGTCACCTCAATTGGAATTCTTCACTTTCCTATTAGTATAATCAGGTAGCATCAAAGCCTCATGCATTTTATTATCTTTAATAGAAACCTCCTGGATGATTTCTATATGTATCAGGAACAGAATATCATTTCCCTTGCTGTAACTACTTTATGGCATAGAAATCAAACCCTTGGCTTCAATCAGAAAGTATAAGATGTATATGTATAAAGTATAAAGAGGTATAATAATAACTCTAATTATATATCCAAGAATATTGTAGAGAGATCCTGTTGACATCTTTTATTGTCATTGCAATAAATTGTACCAAATGAGTGAATAAGTAAATGAATACATGTTGAATAAGTATAAGACCAGAAGATAGCCTGTGAATTAATTAACAACACAATGAACTGCTAATGCTGGTTCATGACCCAGGAATCTGTCTGTACTTCCATTGCCTGAGGTTATGTCCCTTTTGGAAATTATATTTAATTTGTACATGTCCCACTTATTTCCAAGATTTCTGAAACATGCTCTAGCAAAAGGTAAAGCACTAATAATACAGCTTAGTTTTGATTAGAAGTAAGTTTATAAAATAGGTAATTATATAGTAAGATAAATATATAAAATACCAATTATTTTATTATTTAATGTGTATATTTTAAATAAAATTATTTATTTTATCATACAAATTAAACCTCAATCCATTTTTGTTCTTATTTTCTTAGCATCTTCAAAAATATCAGGTTATATTCATGTGAGTATCCAAAACTTAAACTTTTAGTAATGAGAAGCACAACTCTTCTTGTAGGTAACACTGACACCTAAAACCATAGAGAACAGTGAAATTTCTTCTCCAAGAACAGACCAGAAATTGACTTGTTTCTTCTGCCTGAAACTTTATGGTATTTCCAATTATCTGAATAAAGGAAAAGCTCTATATATCTCAGGATATATAATCAAATAACCTGGGACTTACTCTATGTTTTCAATCTAACATTGAATTTTGTGCAGATACTTTTAAAAGAGAGGATCAAAATGCATCTACAAAGGTAGACTTTACAAGGTAAAATTTCTAAAATTGCTTGTTATTTGGATAGTTTACTAATTTAGTTAATAATCAATAAGATAAATAATTAGAACTTACCTATCTCAAAATATGTTCCTTCATAATTCGATGTGATAGTGAAGTATCTACATTCATGCTGTGTTCTCAAATTCAGTTACTTTTGATTGACATTAAGGGTCCTTTTACAATCAGTAAAACAAAACCACAGGCTCTTTTTCCATAAAAATACTGGAAAGTTTGTAGGATGTATATGTTCCGTGTTTAAGTGCTTTCATTCTTGATATACATGTTTTAATGTTGCATGAATTCAAGTTAAGTTTCTTTGATATAGGAGGTAAAAAAAAATCTTTATCACAATACAAATTACTGTGCCCAAGAAATCATCTCACAAATCAGCAGATATTAAAATATCCATGAAGACTCAAATCAGATATAAAGGCTTGAGCAATTCAAGATAATGAAAGGGCAATTTCCCAAAGCATGCATCTTTAGCATGCATGTCCAAATGTTTGATAATCACCCTGTTTTAAGATGTAGAATTCTAGTCCTATCTTAGGTCAATACTGGGTTCTATTCCAGTATATGCCTTTACTGATTATGTGAATTTTTCTTTTTCTTCTCATAGTGCATGATGAAATATAAAAATTATCTTTCCACTTCCTCCAAAAATAAATATATGACTTGTCCAGATCTCCCTCACCTGCTCTTTCAATCCTGCAGGCAGTAATTACTATCCTCCTCAGCATGATAGCCTGGGATTCTCATACACATCAGATTACATTCTACTGATGATGATGATGATGATGATGATGATGAGGAGGAGGAGGAGGAGGAGGAGGAGGAGGAGGAGGAGGAGGAGTGCATGTTCCATGCTGTGTCTAATGCAACTTTACTGATTGTATAAATCATTTGAGCTGTGTTAAAAACTGAATGTGAAATGTCCTCCATAGATCCATGGGTTGGAACACTTGGTGCATAGTGGGTGATGCGTTTGTGAAGGTTTTGAAAAACTTTTAAAAGTTGGAGCCTGGCTAGAGGAAGTATGTCCCCAGGAGTGGAATTTGAGATGTTATACCACTGTTCACTTCCAGATCTCTCTCTACTTTTAGATTGGCAATTCAGTGTAATACCCCTACTTTATGTTCCTGCCACCATGCCATCTCATCCATAATAGGCTGTATTCCCACAGAACTGTAAACCAAAACACACCTTTTCTCATTTGTGCTCTTTGTCACTAAGTGTATTTTATCATAGCAACAGTAAAGTACCTAAGGAAAGACTGGGTGATTTAACAACAACAAAAAAAGGAAGTTGAAGCATGGTCAAAACTATGACAAAGGGACACACATTTCCTAGCTAAGAAATAACATTTTGTTGATATGTCTTTACATATAAGAATGTCCAGCTAGCACATTAAAACCTCTTTTATAAGAGCACTAATATCATTTACAAGGAGTCTATTATTGTGACTCAATCACCTCAGAAAGGTCCATATCCCAGGACCATCACCTGGGCAGCTGTGATTGAACACACAAGTCAGGTGGGACAGAGATAATCATTCAGACCACAGACAAGCACATCACTTAATATGGAAATTAGCACATAGTAGATTAGAAATTCATACTCCTTTTACAAATACATGGGGCAGATATAGGCTTGATTGCTACTAACAGGGTCTTGTAGGTTGTTGAGTATACTTACTCTAGATTTTAGAATGACATTTTATTGGGAATTGTCATTGAAGATGTAATTAGTTAACAACATAGAGAAAAACAGGCCTGAATTTAGTGTGGTCTATAAATCCTATGATAGTGTCTTTATAGTAAAAAGTAGAAAGGGCTTGGGAAAGGGATTTGTACCAAAATGGGCATGGAAAGAAAGCAACCCAGTAACAACAAAGATTTAAGTTAGAATAATTCTGCCATCTGTCAAGGAACATCAAAAGCCAACTCAAGCTAGAAAGAGAAAGGACAAAAGGCAGGGATTTTCATTTTACTTTGTAGAAGGATTGAGTTCTCTTAATTTCAGATTCACCATCTCTAGAATTATGAGACAACAAATTTCTGTTACTGCTATCAAATGTGTTTCTTCTTATTTCAGTATCTCTAGGAATGGCTCATACAGGTGAGCTGGGGTAGACCAGAATCAGTCAACGGCAACTAAGATGGAAGAGGGTACCTTGGAGATAGATAAATCTAAGAGAACATAAGCATGGAGAATGTTTCTGGAAAGGCATCTGAGGACAAGCAGGGCTCCTCCAGGATATTCTTTTCATTGCACTGGTCCCATGTGGCCCTTGAACAATGTGCTGATACACTGCTAGACCAAAGTAGGTTAACTGCTCTCATGAGCATGAGGATCACTTCTCAGTAGTGTCACATGCTGTCTACAAAAAAAAAAAAAAAAAAAAAAAAAACCAACAAAAAAAACCACACTAAAATAGCTATGAAGCTGACATACCCTTAGGCAAGTAGCTAATCAAATGCAGAGGGTGGGCAGGGAACATCCCTAAGTGGATTGTTGTATTCAGCAAGTCATATCTTTGACTAAATAATGGAGAATGTGTTCAGTCAGAATTATCCACAAACCTCAGTTTTATTAACAAAAAAGAAATTATGTCTTTATTCAACACTTGAGAAAATAGAGAGGAAACAATACAGAAACAGACATTAGCTTATGAGTGCATACAAGAGATAAGAGACTATTACTAATATATTACTATGGCTATTTCAGTAACCACATACTTCTGTTCTACAGTTACCTCAGAGAAAATTCAGTGTTTTTCTGGGGGAAAAAAAGGAAAAAACCAACCTATTAGCTCAATTATTTTCTGTTTGAGCAAACTATCATTACTCTGTACACATGCTGTCAGGATTAGAATATGCCTGACTATTCATTGTTCAATATTCTCCTTGTGTTAATGTATCTCTATTATCTGTCTCTGTGTTTCTGTCTCTGTACCCCCATTTTTCCCATTCCCCTGACTCTTTTTTTTTCTAAATATTCAATGAATCATGAGAAAAATCCCAGAAGATGTTAAAGTCCTGTGCAACATCTAAGCAGTCCCTTAAATCCCACCAGCTCAATCTAAAGTAGGGCAAACACTTCAGCACCATCCTGTACTGCCAGCTTGTGCCCACTACGCAACTCTGCAGAGCCATGATTCTTAATAGAAGTACAGAGTACAGTCACCCAGGGAACTATAAAAGTCCTCGATGTCTAGAAAGCACAACGGACCTAGCAGTCTGGCCCAAAACTTGGCCCTGGCATCTTAAGAGTACTTTTGCTAGAGTTAATTTTATATCCAGCCACTTTGCTGAAGTTGTTTATCAGCTGCAGGAGTTCTCTGGTGGAGTTTTTCGGGTCACTTAGGTATACGATCATATCATCTGCAAATAGTGATAGTTTGATTTCTTCCTTACCAATTTG
>CM052708.1:771511-813494 GCA_028551405.1 Uromys caudimaculatus
ACTTAATGAAATTTGCAGGCAAATGGATGGAACTTGAAAATATCATCCTGAGCTAGGTAACTCAGCCACAAAAGAAGGAACATGGTATGTACTCACTGATAAGCGGATATTAGCCCAAAGTTTAGAATGTCCAAGTTTCACTTAACAGTAACCGCTGGACTGAGAGTGAGGTACCAGATGGAGGGGTTGGAGAAAGGTCTGAAGGAGCGGAGGGAATTGGCAGCCCCATGGAGGGAGCAAGAGCGTCAATGGACCTGACCCTCCCCCTGGTTGTCCTGGAGTTCGGACCACTAACCAAAGAATACTCATCTATTGACCCATGGTTTGGACTACATATGAGGCAGAGGAATCACCTCGATGGCCATCAGGGAGCAAGGAGAGGACTTTGGGCCTGAGGGTACTAGAGGCCCCAGTAAAGGGGAATGTCAAGGTGTGAATATGGGAATGGGTGGGCGGGTAGGTGGGAGGAGGAATTCCCCCACAGAGGCGGGGAGGGGGAGGGGAAAGGGGGTTTCCAAAGAGGAGACCCAGAAAAGGGGAAATATCGGAAATGTAAATAAAGTATCAAAAATAAATTTTAAAAAAAAGAGTACTTTTGCAAAGACCGAGGCCTCACCCTTTATGAATTTTCTTCAGACAAAAATCCTTATCAACGAGAAATCTTCCAGAAAATTTCTACCATTTGAGTCTGAAATTTTTGTAAAACATCTTTTCTTTTATCCTCTGCCCATCTCCCCTTCATTCTCCACTGGTCCTCTTTAGATAGGGTTTGATAGCACTTTCTAGAGCAGTCACCTAACTTTACTATGTTCCTTCTGTCAATTAATCTAGATTTGCTTCAATTACTTGCTTTGTTTGATTTTCCTGTATGATGTACACTACACATCTATGACATTAGTTGCCATACATATTTTTCTCTACTTAATACTTCATATAGTAGAACACTAATAAAATATGATGGCTGAAAAGATGATGAGTGAATAAATGAATGTGGATCTTCTTTCCTCTAAATTCTATATCCTTGAGATCATGTATTTGCACTCTTATAATTGCACCTTAAAATTTCAGTATTGTTTGCAAAGAAGTTTCATGGGAATTTTTTAATTGTATCTACAACATCACCTTAGAGCAAAGGAAACACCAGTTAATAGAATTCTATTTTGAAAGAGAATGAAATTGGGGTCCCCAAATATCAAAACTGAAAAAAATTGTCTAGGGTCACATAAACCATAGATGGTAGAGGACAAGTACTCTTATAGGGCACCCTAGTGCTTAGCATCCTTCTCCCACATCCTTACCACCTTTGAAGTAAACACCATTAGGATTGTAAGCTATTTGTGTAGGCTATACAATGCCTATGGAAGAAAAATATACAATACTAGTAGAATGATGAAATTGTTTATTTGTTTTACCCAAACTGGAAATAGAGTTATGCAGACAATGTTTACAGGGTTCCCCAGTGAGAAGCTGGAGTCACTACCATTAGTGAGCAGAATAATGGCATTGTCAGCATGCACTGTATCATACCTCATGCAAATTTGTAATCCTGCCAAGATCTTACCTGCTAGTAAATATGACTTGAAGACTGCAATCTTTCTGAACTTATCTCTTTATGTAATAAAATTATCTGGAAGAAAGTGTCTGGGAAGGAGCATGACTTAGGTTACTTGAGTTTTGTGGTTGTCTCTTTTATAATTACAACAAACTATACTCAAGAG
Organism: Uromys caudimaculatus; assembly: GCA_028551405.1. Taxonomy (NCBI): domain Eukaryota; kingdom Metazoa; phylum Chordata; class Mammalia; order Rodentia; family Muridae; genus Uromys; species Uromys caudimaculatus. Next base: position 773,230 of record CM052708.1, read on the forward strand.
TTCAATAAGTTCTGAGATTCTGTCTCCTCATCACAATGGAAATGCTTGCTCATATTAACCACACACAGCCTCCCTGAAGTATATCTAGAGGCAGCAGACTGAGAATCCTGAAGTATATCTATCTAGTGGCAGCAGCCTAAGAAGCTTTTCAAAGTACCAGTGCAGATTTATTTTTCATCTCACATTCTCAAGACCTTTGGTTACTATCATACAATACAGACTTTTGAGTGGAAACCTGACAAAGCTGTTAATGTGCTTGTCAAGGACTGCATAGGACCTTGGGATACTTGTTTCATCTCTGGGACTACCTAAACCTTATAAGTCTGGATACTGCACTATGCCAGACCATTTGGTATTATTTACCAGAATCCACATGGCATGAATATTATGAATAGTAATGAGGCTAAAATTATTTAAAATCTTAAATAGGAAGCCAATTCCCTCTTCATTTCTCCAAATAAAAGGCACCACATGATAAATAAATATTTATGGAGAAGCAGAGTCTCATCTCTCTTAATTGTTACATTCCAAATGAAAGGGTGTTTCATAAAAGAATGCATTACTCTTAACCCAAAACAAATACTTGTTAAAAGGCAGAGACTAGAAGCACATGTGTCTAGAGACACATGATCCCAGGGCAGAGGAGTGACAGATGGGGGATGGTTGTGAGCTCTCAGTCCTTCTATCTGGCTATGCAAGTCCAGGCTTGGAGCTAACTTTGAAGATGAGCAAGAAGTAAAAAGCAGAGGGTCAATGGGAGCAGTAATACAATCTAGAGGTCCAAAGATGAGAGCACAGAACTAAGCTCACACACAACATAGAACAGTAAAAGACAAGAAAAGCCAGCATATGGGCCAACATGAGCTACTTTAGATTTTGTTGTTAAGTTTGTACTTCTCTTATGGAAAATCCAGATTAAATTACAGGCAGTTCAACACATACCAGTGTCTAAGTATCTCTCACAAAGGAAGGATTCTTTGGTTTCCTATTTAAGATTTCAAATAATTTTAGCTTCATTACTATTCATAATACTCATGCCATGTAGGTTCTGGTAAATAATACCAAATGGTCTGGCATAGTGCAGCAGTGAGATTTATAAGGCTTGGGTAGTCCCAGAGATGAAATAGCATCCCAGAGGTGAAACATATTGGAGAAGTTATCTCCTATATATAGATAGGTCTCTCAAAATACTGGTCTGACTTCCAATAAATATAGTTACTGTCTCTTCTCTCTCTCTGTGTATATTATGTGTGTGTTTGTGCGTGTTTTATATGTGTATGTGTACCTATTGAGTAAATCTATGGTCTTGTTTATTCTAGGCAAGTATACTCCACTGAGCCATATTCCCAGTTCCTTTCTTTAAAAGTTATTTTTAGTTTACTTATATTTTAAAAATAGGCCTTCACTAAGTTGCTCAGCAAGGCCTTCAAGTTGCTCTAAAGTCAGACATGTCTTGAACTTGGGATCCTTCTGCCTCAACCTGCATAGTAGCTGTGATTAACATACATGTACCACCTAGATAATAGTTGTCATATCAATACACTGCTTATATTGTATATGCTTTTTCAAACACCTGTCAGGTGACAGGATGATATAATTTGAAATATATAAATGAAGTAGAGGAGCTAATTAATTGTGTTGTTTGTGAATAGACATTGATAGCCTGAGGGACCTTCGGTATTTTGACAATAAAGTAATAAATGGGAAACTTGGTGCTTCAATGCCAACATTAAAACTAAATCACAATGTGAATTTTTCTTAATAGCAAGACCTTAAGAGAACTTAACAGAGCCCTAGATAGTGTGAGAATATGTTCTCACATACTCCCAACTTGTTATTTCTGATTCATTTTCAAAGTGAGCTCTAACCCTGGATTTACATAGCTAGCCAGCGGGACTAACCACACACATACAACACACACACACACACACACACACACACACACACACACACACACACACACACACACACACGAGAGAGAGAGAGAGAGAGAGAGAGAGAGAGCGCTTTGTAAAGTGAGCTTTGTTTTCTTTGCCTCCAATCTGTCAGAACATAGGTCATATTCTCTCTTTTATCTGATGTCAGATGGAAGTTGGATTTCTGCCTTTTCCTTGTTTGTTTGTTGTTTGGTTGGTTTTATGTGTATGTCTTTATTTTGTGTGTTTGACTTGGGAAAATTGCTTGTGTACAGAGGTCACAGGACAACCTGCTGCACTAACATCTCTTTGCACCAGGAACTATTGGCCATTGATGGCTTCTTGGGAAGTGTTAGTTTTCTTCAGTGGTGCAGCCACTGAGAGGCTAGCCATGCTCTAGCAGATGGTGTCCAATCAAGCACACTGGATTATTTAAAAAGATAGGGAGCCAGCACATGAAGTCTGGTGAGAAAAAATGATCAGGATATTAAGAGAGGGCATGAGATGCATGCATTAATATTAAAATATTAAAAATACCATAATTTCCTTTAACACTTGTGTTTATAATTTGCCATTTGTTATTTATCACAAAAGTCTAACACAGGGCATTGTAATTTGTCCTATAGAGGTCTAAATAGGAATTATTTCAGAATTTATAAGCCATATCGTTTCCGTGCCAACTACTGAAGCTTACCTTCATAGTAAAGAGGAAGTAGTCATATGTAAACAAGACGATGACTTTTTTCAATAAACTTTCTTTACAAAGCAGAATCACAATCCACTAAATCTCATTGCCCATGGCTTAGGTAATAAACAAAAAATCAGATAATCAATAAATGCTAGATTGATTTAATTTGCAAGCAATAAAACTGAACATATGATTCATCTGCTGCCTATGCTATAGACTACATGGTCTATTGAATTTTTTAATTCATTTTGCAAACCCAACACAATGACTGGGCTGTTAATTTTTAATAACATTGTGTGTATCCAAGAAAGAGAATCATAGGGTCCTGACTAGTTGGATGACCTAAAGCTTATACAAAGAGATGACACTCTGCCCCATTGATTTTCTATTAAAAAGAACATATACTGAGGCTGGAATGTTCTCAAGAGCATGACTGATAATCAGATGTAATTTTACCCACTGAAAACAGCTACCTTTGTCCATTTATACTAAATAAAATATAGAAAACAACAACCAAAGAACCATAATCAAGACCCCATTATGATTTTAGTGTTTTCCTACAAATAAATATGTAAATGCAGTACCAAATTGGTCCTGGCTGTTACATGTTTCATTTTAAGCTTGCTTAAAGAAATTGGATTGGATTACTGTTCAATTCTCTATTTCCATTTCAAATAAGTTTTGACAATATTTGTTACAGTCTTCCCTTAAAAAAATTCTTAGCCAGAGAATTTCACGTATTTTCAATTTACCACATGAGTATTATTTGAAATGCAATAAAAATATCTATTTATTTGGATCAATTTCTATCTTTGGTACAAAATATTCTGTTGTCATAGATAAAACATTTAAACAAGATTAGTGGCTGGAACTCTTACATAAAAAATGTTCAGTGTATTTGATTTGGTAGTAGTACAGTTGTAGGGGATGTGGATTAAGAAAACCTCAGGTAATTAGAAATACTAAGTTTGATATTTATCTAGTAAAGTATTTGTGATGGTTAATACTCATTGTTCAGTTGACTCAGAATCATCTAGGTGACTGGTGAGCCACACTGATTAATCTGTTTGTGAGGGTGTTTCTAAGAAAAAGTCAAGGGCAAGTATGTCCCAAATATCACCCATTCTGTGGGCTGAGTTGGTAATAAAAGGGAGAAAGAATAAAGCTGGCTTAACTCCAGTTTTCATTTTTCCTGCTTCCTGAATGCTGTGAGCTGTGTGGCTCCACTGTGACATCTCTCTATGATGAATGAACCTCTTAGCACAAACTCTTCTCCCTTCAGTTCTTTCTGTCTGACATTTTGTCACAGAGACCTATTACAATGTTTTACACTATATTTAAACCATGAAAATATGCTCCCTAATACCTTCCTTTCCTTTCTGTGGTTTAATAGGGGGAAAGGCAAGATAAAAAGATAAAGGATGAAGAATATAAATAATTTTTATCTATGAAGGATGTTCTTGAATAAACACTTTATCTTGTATTCAACATGAATCTTTTCTACTCTTTTTAGCACATCATTTCCAGGGACATACATTACATCTTCATTTTAATAAACGATGCTTTATAATATGACTGAGAGACCCAATAATGGATTTGTAAGACCTTTCAAGTGAACTACCATTTCTGGGCACCTTTACCTGTATCCATTTTTATGATATTATACAGTATCCCAAAAGAGAAGTTCACGTACTTTTTGAAAACAAAGGAGGCTGACCACATCTTCTAGAGTTTTGTTATGTCTTAATCTTTTCCTTTCTGGGGTATCCTTAATCATGTCCAATATATAACAATCATACTCCCAAAGTTTCATTAAATATAGGACACATGCATATCTTAAAACTTGCTAATGAGTTCTTCTGGGTACAGAGAAAGAAATAATAAACAGGCTTCTCCCTGCCTGGAGACCACGGAATGTATCACTACATAGTAATAGAGCACATAAAACACAAAATAGTATCACAAGTTCAGTGTGCTCAACATTGCACAGAAACTTCCCAGAATTGCACAATTGATTTATCATCATTATCATTATGTTCCTTATAAGAGTCCAGATTTTGCCTTCTGACCTCAGTCACCACTCCCCTTTAATTTCCTATCCATTGGTGAACACTGAGAGTGTTAAATACAGAACTGTTTCTCCAGGTAAAGCAGAGTTGAAAGTTTGCTTTTCAGAACTGTTTCTTCATCCTTAACTACAGTTCTTTGAGACTATATTTGAAATGGCACCATTTAATCCCTGCCCTTCCAGTGTCCCTGAGCACTTACTTGCACATCAGTGTTTCAGGGCACTCAAATGGAATTAACTGGGCCCTATTTGCTCTCTTTAAAAGTTCTGGTAGAAACACAACTGGGCCTTTGTCACTTGACACTCAGTGAACTCCCTACTGCAGTTAACTTACAGCATCATAATTAAGCAACAGAGTAAATATAATCAAAGACACTCCATGTGGTATTCTGCTTAATTGAAAATGTTTGGAGGATTTCTAATATTGTAACTTTCTGTTTCAAATAAATAACACATCTCTAAACATGGATTTTCAAAGGAACGATTCAATGGTCTCCAAGCCACACGACATACAAATTGCATAGGTTTAAAAAAAGCCATTTTTATGAGTGCTACTCTGATAAATGAAGCAAGAAGATTTGAAGCTGTGGGTTGCTGGTAAAAGAGAGATAAATTATAACTTCAATTGAAAAAAATCTACAGATGGTGAGAATGTGACATGCTATTATTCTTTGAAATATGTTCCCTTGGTAGGGAAATTGAAAAACACTTGGTTAATTCATTAATTAAAGCATACTAATTGATAAAAATGAGGATACCATTTCCATTTTCTAGATGATGAAATGTGAAATAAAATAACTAGTTTCTATGTATCATTTTTTCTTACATTTTGCATCACTACACATAGAGGTATGTGTTTATGAATGTCCAAAGAACTAAGACATAGGAAAATATTAACAATAATTCTACTGAAAGAGAACCAAAGGGCAAGGAATCCACACAGAATGCACAGGGGACAGAGATACAAGGATGATGTGCTGGTGATGACCAGAAACAGCAGACATTGCAGACACACTGTGAATAGTAATGCCCACAGATAGACAATTTATTTTGATAGTTCTAGAAGACAATACAAGGAATTTGATAAATGGTGGAAGTTTATAACACAAACAGCAAAATATATGAGAAAGAGCTTTCTAAGTTACCTCTATTGGTAGGCAAGATGATCTGTTCTTGTGCTCCCAGTAGGAAAGCCGATTAGTGCAATTTTTCTAGAGAATATAAATTGTTTGTCCACATTTTTTACTCAAAGGACTTAAACTATTTTCATTCTTTATCCCACATCTAAGAAATAGAACTTAGGATTTATGTGCACATTCTTCTCTATAGTGTAATTTATGGCATCAAATGGAATAAACATCCACAATATTTATAAAAATGATTATTTTGCTACAATCAAAAACGTGTGCAACCAGATAATGTTCTACTGTGTAACAAGACAATAATTTCCAAGATTACCACTATAACAAAAAACAAAACACACATTTAGTGTGCATTGTTTAGCAAATTAGCATGATAAAGAATTAAGCTACTTTAAACAATAGCTCTGGAGTTCAGAACACTTCATTAAGAGGTTACATGACACCTGCAGGCCTGGAATTTACCATATAAACAAGCAAACTATATATACGTTTTACTATATAAAATAAACACTTCAAGTCTCACTTCAATTATTTTTGAGCAGAATAGCTATATTTCTCCCAATTTTGTTGTGTTTTGGGAAAATTACATTGAAATGCATTTAACAGGTTTATTTTTTAAATCACTTTCTCTAAGTTCACTTAGTATTTGATTTAGATGTTGTTACTAATAACACACATCAAGTTAAAAACCTTAACCATTTGAATAGCAGCCATGTGTTTAGGCGTATGTGAAATTTTGTACTGATTACTTATTTATTTTGGCCTAGTTGTATTTCCTAAAGTTTGATTCGAGAAAGCTGTATGAAATAGTAGTTTGTATATAATAACCAACATGCCTCAAATGTCAGTTACTTAAACCACTGGAGTTTTCATCCACAATATACACCATGGGAGGATCAGCAGAGCTGATGGCTAAATACTGTCATTCTGAGGCCCAAGCCAAGGGATCAGAATCTATCTCTAGTACATCCATAGGGAAGAAGGAAATGACAAATCTTTCAATGCCTCTCTAAGCGTCTGCTTGGAAGGAGCAAACATTATCAATAATGATAAAAATGCAGGTTTTTATTTATTTGTTTGTTTGTTTGTTTGTTTGTTTGCTTTGATACTTTATTTACATTTCCAATGTTTCCCCCTTTCTAGGTGTCCTCTTTGGAAACCACCTATCCGCTCCCCCTCTCCCACCTCTATGAGGGTATTCCACCTCCCACCCACCCTCCCACCCACCCACCCACCCACCCACTCCCATATTGCCACCTTGACATTCCTCTTTACTGGGGCCTCTCCTCCCCCTGATGGCCAACAAGGTCCTCCTCTGCCACATATGTGGTCCGAACTATGGGTCCCTCCATGTGTATTCTTTGGTTGGTGCTCCAGCCTCCAGGAGGACCGGGGGGTCAGGCCAGTTGACACTGCTGCTCCCTCCATGGGGCTGCAAACTCCTTAAATTCCTTCAGTCCCTTCTACAACTCCTCCATCTGGGACCTCACTCTCAGTCCAGCAGTTACTGTAAAGTGAAACTTGGGTATTCTGAATGTTTGGGCTAATATCCACTTATCAGTGAGTACATGTATGTTCGTTCTTTTGTGACTGAGTTACCTCACTCAGGATGATATTTTCAAGTTCCATACATCTGCCTGCAAATTTCATTAAGTCATTGTTTTTAATGTTGTGTAGTAATCCATTGTGTAAATGTACCACATTTTCTGTATCCATTCCTCTGTTGAGGGACATCTGGGTTGTTTCCAGCTTCTGGCTATTATAAATATGGCTGCTATGAACATAGAGGAGCATGTGTCTTTATTACGTGTTGGGGCATCTTCTGGGTATATGCCCAGGAGAGGTATAGCTGGGTCCTCAGGAAGTATTATGTCCATTTTTCTGAGGGTCTGCCAAACTGATTTCCAGAGCGGTTGAGAAAGTGGGGAAAAGCCTCGAACACATGGGTATAGGGGAAAAGTTCGTGAACAGAACACCAATGGCTTATGCTCTAAGATCAAGAATTGACAAATGGGACCTCATGAAATTGCAAATCTTCTGTAAGGCAAAGGACACTGTCAATAGGACAAAACGGCAACCAACAGATTGGGAAAAGATCTTTACCAATCCTAAATCCTATAGAGGGCTAATATCCAATATATACAAAGAACTCAAGAAGTTAGACTCCAGAAAACCAAATAACTCTATCAAAAAATGGGGAACAGAGCTAAACAGAGAATTCTCAACTGAGGAAATTCGCAGGGCTCAGAAGCACCTAAAGAAATGCTCAACATCCTTAGTCATCAGGGAAATGCAAATCAAAACAAGTCTGAGATTCCACTTCACACCAGTCAGAATGGCTAAGATCAAAAACTCAGTTGACAGCAGATGCTGGTGAGGATGTGGAGAAAGAGGAACACTCCTCCACTGTTGGTGGGATTGCAAGCTGGTACAACCACTCTGGAAAAATGCAGGTTTTAAACTAAAGAGTTAAAAACTAACGTGTAGACTATCTTAAGATCCTTTTAGTTTTTAAATAAAGAACACAAATGTAAGAACTGAAAAAGTGACTCCCCACTGCTATTGAGAAGTAAAAAACAAGATGAATAAGCTTATAAACACATCAACCTCAGAAAAAATATCTGGTTGAATGAAATCATATGCAGAGGCAATAGAAACTAGAAATCAAGAAACTCTGGACTGCATAGAATATTTAAAGATCCTCAATTCTTTCAAGAATTCAAGGATCTCTCAATCCTTGAGACAGAAGGACTCAATGTACTCATCATCATCAAAAGCAAGTAATATGATTTAATTTTCCTAGTATACCTGCCCCGTGGAATACTCTACTGGGGCATTCTACCCCAGTTTGTGAGCTGATGAGGCTCTCAAGCTTGAGAACTGATGATGCTTTTAATTGTTTTCGTCATTCTTGTAATCACAGGCTTGGTGAGTATTCATTCAAAACTGCAAAACTAACCCTTTCAAAGTTTTCCTATGAAATGTTTGCTTCAGCGAACCCAGTTGCAATCACAAATGTAGCCCCACAGGAAAGTAGAGTGAGCTGACAACAGATTCAAATGCCAGATGAACTATTGCACCTTGGTTTTTATTCTCGAACTCCCATGGGGGAAAATTCACCCACCAATCTCTCTCTCTCTCTCTCTCTCTCTCTCTCTCTCGCTCTCGCTCTCGCTCTCGCTCTCGCTCTCTCGCTCTCTCTCTTGTTCTTGGTTGTTTTGTTTTGTTTTTTGTTTTTTTTGATATTTTATGTATTTACATTTCAGATGTTATCCCCTTTCCCAGTTTCCACTCCGGGACCACCTATCCCCTCCCTCCTCCCCCTGCTTCTATCAGGGTGCTCACCCACCCACCCATCCACTCCCACCTCACTGCCCTGGCATTCCCCTACACTGGAAAATCTAGCCTTCACAGGACCAAGGGCCTCTACTCCCATTGATGTCAGGCAATGCCATCCATCTCTTTTAAGGAAACTGGTGATTGTACATTTATACAGTACTTGTAGAAGCTTAAGCAAATTCATGTTTTAGTCAGGTTATTCATGCATATTCAACAATATATTGATGATTATAAAATCAAATATAAAATATTTGATATAAAACAGAATATTTTAACTATATTCTATTCCTCTAAAATGATATCTAAGTGGTGATCCTTGTGAAAGATGTGAAAACAATAGGTATTAAACATCAAATCTACTCATAGTTTATTAAAAATTAACATATAATTCCACAATAACTCTCTTGTACTTGTTTGGTGTATTAGAGACTAGACAAATAAAAAGCCACCAGCACATGCACACATTTAAAGTGAATCTTGAGGTGTGAAAAATAATTCAGGAAATTTTCTTATTTTATCATTATATAATTTGTCATTCATTTGTTCATGGTATATTTATTTCTACTAGTAATAAAATTTTATATTTTGATAACCTTACATAATGTGCATCTCTTAGATTTAAACAATTCTTTAAGTCCTCAAAACAGATACATAACCCTGTCTCTTGTTTGGGACTTTATAGCAATAGCAAAATCTTAAATGTCTAAAGTGAAAACACCTGGAAAAGGTTTTCAGAAATCTAATCTATTTTTATATGAAGTTACTTCTCTAGAGGTTTTTGCTTTGGAATCATCTCCATTATTATGAAGGTATATATATATGGATAAAATATATAAAGGGATAAAATATAAACACTATAAAATAAATAACAGGAACACTACATTGGGTAGCCTCCTATCACAGAGCACAATGTTGAAACTTTAACTAGAGAGAAGATAGTGAGGTCATGTCAGTTCCTGGCTAAAGACTGTAAATGTGAATAACAGTTGTCTGAGAGATAGGACAATTTCAACCCTTGAAAGTCCAGAAGCCTGACAGGGTTATTTAGTACCACCTGAGAATATTTTATATTGGATGGAGCAGAGAGAGTCTCCTGTTTGGGTTATTGGTAGAAGGCAGGATATTCAGAAGTATCTCTGACATTAAAATTCTCCAACCCATACTCCACTAGCCAACTCATAATATGTGTAGAATTAGTATTTACAACTGCATCATTCTGTGATTATATCTAAAACACCAGGGTTTAAACACTAAAAGGTTAAACTTCATGCTATATTAATTATATCATAATAAATAAAGCAAATTTTAAAAGCAACATAACTGAAAGTCACATTTTTCATCTAAAATTCAAGTCCCCTTCCTTGTTCTGTTCTAAATAACATTGCTAATAGAGTCTACAAACAGTTCTAAAAACGCGTGTCAGATTGACATTGCTATTCTCAAGTGAGGTATGAATTCATATTCTTACTTTGATGGATCAAAAAGAATGTTCTTCCAGATGAGTTTTTCCTTATCATGAATTTTTTCAAGATCTGAGAGAGCAAAACACACCTGAGGCTAAATGTCTTCCATTCATGAAGCAGCTTATTCATGCGTGTTTGTACAACGCTTTTCCAAGTGAACAATACCCAATAAACAATGGTATCAGATTTCATAAATGTCAGTAGGCAATTAGATGCTCAAGTCTAGAAAGCTTTAAGCAAGCATCTTAACTGTGCTTTTGTTGTTTTTAATGTATTGAACTGGATGAAGCTAAACTGAAATTGAACAAGGTGAAGTAGAGAAAATGGTGTGTGTGTGTGTGTGTGTGTGTGTGTGTGTGTGTGTGTGTGTGTGTGTGCAAACATGGAGAGAGAGGGAGAGAGAGAGAGAGGAGACAGAGACAGATTTTCTTTGTTGAGGTACTTTCCCTGATCAAAGTGTACTTTACCAATTCTGAAAAAGCAACAATTTTTCTTCTTTCAGAGATCTCAGGCACCTTCTATATAAGATGCACATGGGGGGGTTCATTTGACTCAAACTATTAGAAAGCCATGAAAAGACAAGTGACTTCACTCACCCCTTCCAGAGCAAAGCAGATCAGAGCTACCCTGGCACTTCCTGGCGCTCTCCTCTGCTGACAATGGGCAGTTCTTTGGGTGCTCACACTTCTTCCCATACCAGCCTGCTCTGCAGTCACATCTTCCACAGTTACACTGCCCGTGACCTACACAGTAAGGAGGAGGGGAAGATTACATGAACATTATATAACCAGCGATAGTTTATAGCTTTTATTCTAGAAGTGACTGTCAGAAGTTAAGTCAGGATCTTAATTTATACAGCATTAACCATTAAGGCAGAGAACCATCCTTTTCCTCAAAAATTTAAACAACCAATGTACACTAATGGATCAAACAGGACAAATAAAAGAAACAAATGTGGTTTAATAAGGTTTTTAATTGAACTCTATCAAATTCTAGATAAATGTGATTGTATTGGTCTGCTGGGAAGTAAGTGGAGTATTTGATGGGTTTGGCAATTACTTCATATGAAGGAGAACTATAGGAAATAGAAAACAATCATAATTTTGAAGTAGTTTTTTCTTTTTAATGAATCACTCAACTGATTTATATCTAGTTAAAAGAAATTAGGAGCCACAAGCTGACAACAAAGCAATAAAATCTAGAATTAGTGAGACTTTCCCCCCCAAGCTTTATTAAACTATAAAGTATACATAAAGAAGGAGTGATGAAAGAATCAAAGGGAAGGGACTAAATAATATATCTTCATTATAATTTTTTTAATTTATGAAAATGTATATATTGAAAGTACACAGGAGTGAGGCTGCTCTTCACATACACATGGTGAAATGACTGTCACAATCAAGCTCACGAGCAGATCTCTCATGTCACACAGGTGTCTGTTTGGATTACCAACACTTAATACACAAATCTAAACACCTTTCTCACAAATCTAAAGTATACAGAGCACAGTAATTATAGTCACCATGCTGAATGTTATGGCTTCTGGACTTATTCATCTGTAACTCTGAAAGTTTGTTTGTTTGATCAGCAACTCCCACCCTCAGTGCTCAGGCTCCATCCTTCTACTCTGTTTCTAAGAATGTTTGGGGGCTGGAAAGATGTCTCAGCAGTTAAGAGCACTTTCTGCTCTTCCAGAAGACATGGGTTAGAGTTTCAGCAAGCACACAGTAGTTCACAACTATCTGTAATTCCAGTCCCAGAGGATTCAGTGTACTCTTCGGACCTCTGGGGGTACCAGAAATGGAAATAATGCACATACATACATGAGGCAAAACACTCACACATAAAATCAAACTTGGATAAGTTAATGAAAAACTTAAAAAATAGCATAACATTTTTAGATTCCATATAATTGTGATCTATCACTGTTCTTTTCCAGATACCGTAATGTCCTTATGGTTCTGCCATGCTATTGCAGATGCCAACTTTCTTTCATGGAGAATTCTATTCAATTATATATATATATATATATATATATATATATATATATATATATATATATATATATATATATATATATACACACATATACATATATTCTTCATACACTCATCTAGCTACAGTCACTTTTTTTCTAAACCTTGACTATTATGACAAACAGCATGAAAACTGATAATGAAGATACAACTTTAAGATAATGGTTGTATTTCCTTTGGAAATGTACCCAGAAATTTCTCCCTTCCCTTCCTCCAAAACCTTCAAATATACCCGCCTCTATTCTTCTTTAAATTCCTGACATCTTCTTTCATTAGAAATTATAAAATCCACATTACAAATGTTTTTTTTTTTGTCTTAGTTTGATTGTTTTTACAATCTACTGATCTGGTTCTTTACTATGATAATATTATAGGTCAGAGTGAAATAATATAATAGTAATCATTAAATATAATATTTAAGTAATGAATTAAATTCAACAAACATTTCTTGTGTCCCTGTTACATGATAGTCTATTCTACAAGGTGCTGTCACCACTAATTCTCTATAGTGGAAGAAAATGTATTATTGATAAATACTTATGTGAGTATGGATGGTCTTTTAGACCTTCCAATATGAGAATTTTACTTATAATTGTTACATTTCACTTAGTTCTGTGGCTTTTGTAATTTATCTATCTTATCTTAAGAAATTATGTTATTAACTAATTATTAGTTATAGTGATTAGTTTTAACTGTCAACTTAAGTAAGCCTAGGGTCATCTAAGAAGGGAGTCTCAATTGAAGAACCTTCTAAATAGATTGGCTTGTGGGGTATGTCTGTGAGGGACAGTCTTAATTTTCAATTGATATAAGAAGTCTTACCCCACGTTGGGCAACACCAATCCCTGGGCATTGGTCCTTAGCTGTATAAGAAAGATGGCTAATTGTGGGCCTAGGAGGGTGCTAGCAAGAAACCTTCCTCCATGATTCTACTCCAAGTTCCTACTTGAGTTACCACCAAGATTCCCCTTAATGGTAGGCTATGACCTGAAGTAAGTGAAATGAATCCTTCTCACCCCTAAGTTGCTTTGATCATGTCATTTGTCACAGTAACAAAATGAAACTAGAACACCATCCTTCTCAGCCCTTCTGAAAATAAGGACAAACTTCAAGTAAATCTATATCAGAAATGTATGTATGAATAACTATTTTTGAAACAGAAAGCTTTAACATTTAAAGTACAATTCATTCCACAGTTTTATATAAGCAAGTGGCTTTAAAATACTTAGAGACAGGCAAGAGGCTCAGTTCAGGAACTGTTAGATCTGTAAACGCACAGTACGGGACATGCTGCATTTGTAGCCGCTTAGTTGACATTCTTAACAGTAAACCTGAAGGAATGGTTAGATTGAAGGAAGGAAAGTCTTACTTATTCTTGGAAGTTTTAAAACTGTAAATATCTGAGCAAAACATCTAGCAGATGAGAATGTCATAAAATCTCTCCTTTACCCAAGAGGGTGCCTCCTGCTGTTGTGACTCACAGGGATTAACAAATTTCACAGTCAGGGCAACACCATCTTGTCAGAATATCCTATTCTACCAGAGAGAAAAAAAATTGGGGAGGTAGGGACAGAGAGAAACCAAGGACTGCAGAGAGCCAAAAGACAGTCATAGTTATTAAGAAGAGTTTTTTTTTTTTTTAAAGTTAGAATATTGTTAATCACTATCAAAAGAAAATAATTATGGCAGACTTAAGGCTATTTTTTCATATTTTAAATTATAATTATTTATTGTGGGGGGGGAGGTGGATGTGTATATCACATTGCACACATGAAAGTAAGAGGCCAACTTGCAAGGAGTCTGGTTTTTTTTCTTTCTTAATATAGGTCCCAGGAATGAAACTAATGTTGTCGGTCTTGCTTGCAAGTGCCATTTCCTACAGAGTCCTGTTGCTGGCCCCTAATGATATCTAAGAAGTTGCGTATGCTCCTTGCCTAGAAGAATTCATCTTGGGAATTTTGCTTTTAAGTCCTCATATTCATTTTCTGTTTCTAACTGAGTCATTTTATTCACTTTTAAAATCCTCTAAACCCTTTCCACCTTTGTACTATAGTAATGCTATCTTTCTATGCCATCCTTACTTCTGTGTCCTTCACAGGGTAGAGAAGGGTACAGCTTGTGATTTGCATCATAGTTTCTTGTGTACTTGTAATACGAAGTTCTTAAAGATGACTCTTGTGAATTTTGATTTCACCTTCATCCATGCTAACTCTCAGCAAAGCTGGGGACACATATCTTCACTTTTGTCAACTGTGTGATGACCCTTAATTTGCTTTTGATTTCTGCTCCGGTTTTATACCTTAACCATAGCTTTTAGCAATTCAAATGTCTCTATAATCAATAGTTTGCTGGTCAGTATGAGTTAAGAGACTGTGAGATATATGTTACTGGCTCAGAGTTCAGAGACATTGTTGTTCAACAGGAAGCACCGAAGTAGGAGAATACTGACTGTCTCAAGATGTCTGCTCTTATTCCTGAATCACCTGGATATGTGCATGTTTCCTTTTTCAATTTTTTCAAAAGCATTCAGTATCAGCCCAAAACTTTTAATCTGGGAGACACTAAAACAGGAGAGTGGTGCATAAGTCACACAAAATGTGAGCACACAACAGCTGGAGAAACCACAACATGGCATAATTTTTTTTTTAATGTGGAGGAAGCAATATTGCCAAAGTCAAATATACCAATGAGGAAATACAAAAGTCACAGGAAAGTTTCCAATCCACAGTGCTGAAAGTAGAATTAACATTGGCAATGTTAGATTGTGTTGAATGACTTCAGTCTGTAACCCTAGCACTCCAGAGGCTGAGGCAAGATGATTGTTTCTAGCTTGATATCTGTCTGCTACACAGTGAGTTCCAAGCCCACCTGCATGTGGAGTAAGACTATGTCTCAAAATAAATATATAGATTTTAAAATACAATTGACTAATGTAAAAATTAATTCAAAACTGTTAGAATTTTTAACCATGTTTTTTCTTTGCCAGTAGTGAAAACTCTTCTTACATCTTGATTTCAAGAATCTGCTCTATGCTGTCAAAATAAATTTCAGAATGTTAACGATTCCACTTTAAATAAAACTGTGCATTTCCTACAAAAGATTTTTAATCCATTTAGTCAGAAACTCGTTTAGAGGTGTAAAGTATTGACAACAGATTGCGAGGAAGTAGCTGAGTCAGAGAAGCACTTGGAAGTGTAAGGGATTGATATGATTTCTGAAGCAGGCACTCAGTGCTAAAGAGGAGACAGGAAACTACAAAATAGCACTGTGGTCTCTTCTTGAGTTACTAGTTTCTGAATTCCAAACTAAAATCCCAGCTCAAAAGAAAGTGATCACTGAGCAGATGGAAAATCAGGGAGATAAAAGGGCTTGATTTTGATAAAAAAGAAGTTAGGGTAAAAAGATCTGTTTGACATGAGAACCAGTTTGTCTAAGACACTTAAACATGCTATTAAATCTTTTTTAAAAAAAGAAATGAGGGAGAAAGGTTTAAGATAGATAAAAATAGGTGTTTTTACTTAGATGCGCCACTGTTCTTTTCTAAGCCTCATCAGAATTTAGACTTTCAAGTGGCAAGAAGCAATAGGGACTCTAACCACATTGATCTGAATGCTATGCTTCTAGGCTAGTTTGTCAAATCTGTACATATTTTAAACATGTAGGAGCTAGTCTCATTTCTCCTAACAAGTGTTCTTTAAACTACATAGACAAATCAACAAAATTGAGATGAAAGACACAAAATGTTTTTTTATCCCCAATCTCAACCTCAAAAGTATTCAAATAAGAAATATCCTGCACACACACATACTTTCCCCCACATACCTCCATACATATACACACATGCACATACAAAGGCATGAATCCACACATATTCACCCACAGATAGGTTTTGGTATAATCTATATACTGCAAATATGACTGCTGCCCAGGCTACCTCACATGGTCCAGAAGGTTCACAGCATGACTAGCAATGCAGTAGTGTGGTGGCAATCCCAGGAAGGCAGCACAGACTCTCAGGCTATTTTAGGATAAGTGTGACAACCAAACCCATGTTTCATTTATGGATTGTGCTCCCTTGAGTTACAATGGCTGAACTTTAGAAAATATCAGTCTAGGATAAATTTTGTTAAGTGCATTTCACACAGTTCTTTTCTCCTGGAGAAAATGTCCCGTCTTTTAAAATGACCAAAAAAATGCACATGTATGAAAATCTGATGGTTACAAGTAGCTACTTAAAATAAACACAAAGACCGTCAACAGGGTAAACTTCAGGGAATAAGTAATACTTAGCTAATTATTTATATAACTTGTTATTTTTAAAATCTATTTCTATATTGATTTTTCCATTCAAGACAAGGCAGGATAGCTGTATTTAGTAATTTTCTTCCATGTTTTTCTTAATGCTTTAATAATATATCATTACAAAGCTCTCCATGTAATATAGTTTTATAATACTATTCCATTCTCCAAATTAATGCAGCCCACCTTATGCTCTCATAATTTTGGTAAACTGGACAAGAAGGATAAAGGTTGAGGTCATCCTGGAGTATACTGTTCTAATTCTGGAGTTTGGAAAATAGAATGGTAGGTAGTCATTCAGAATCATGTGGTCGGAGAGGTAACTCAGTGGTTCAGAGCAATTGCTGCTCTTCCAGAAGACCCGAGTTCAGTTCCTAGCACCCGTGTTGGGCACTTCATAGTTGCCTGTAACTCCAGCTCCAAAGAATACAATGAATTATTCTGGTCTCCAAGGATACCTTTACACACACACATACAACTTTGTATTTTCAGTTGTACCCGTTTTAGTTCAATCATGTCCAGATATCATCATACAGTATTTTGTTCTGAATGTGTTCCTCTATGTGTGTGTGTGTGGGGGGCATGCAGGATTTTTTTTTTGAAAGATAACACACAATCTTATACTGCATTAATAATATCACCTAGAAATGACAGAAGTGAATGGAGCTAATTAATTTAGAGGCAGGTATCATATTCCAATACATCTGTACCCCTGTACCTGTGATTTACTAAGTATAAGATTTATATACTTGAGTGTACTGTTGATACAATTTACACTTGAGTGTATTGTTGATACAGTGAACAGATAGGCAGAGTTAGAGGGAATGAACAAAATGAGAATTTCAATTAAAATCACCGACTTAAGCTAATGCACTTACATGTTTCTGTTAGACTTAAATAAGACCAATATTCTCAGGAGACCAAGAATGACAACTAAATAGAAACCACATTCCATCCAAGTCTTTTTACATTCTTGCCTTGCAAAAATCACTGGAAAATATTGATGCTGGCTTTTCTGTGTTATCACACGAAAGTATTAACATATTCAATAATCAAATGTATGCCACAATTTCTACATTATGAGTCAAAGAGGTAAGTAAATTTGCAAAGTCTAATGTTTCTCAGCATATTATACAGAGCTCAACAGGCATAGTCAAGAATCCAAAATCGTCCAACAATTGATACCCTAGATCATCGAGAAGTTTAAAAACATACTAAAAATTTGGGCTCCCATAAAGCAGTTCTCCCTCACTAAAATAAGTAAAATTGAACAACTGCACTTGTATCTCTTGCAGACTAAAGCACATCAGTGCTTGAGATACATGAATGTTTAGATTATAATAGCATGGTGAATACTGTCAAAGTGATTAATTCCATGAAATTATTTCCCTTTTTGAGTTGGTGGAAAATCAAATGGACTAAGATGTAATTGTAGCACTCTGCAAGGGTCTGACCATCTGAAGATCTACATTCATGTGAGTTTCTTATTTTTAAATTCCTTTTAAGTGTGGGATCCACACTGGCCATGTTCAAACCAATGCAGCCAAAGAAACAGAAATAACAGTTACACCTGAATGTCTTGTTGCTCGCATCACAGCTGACTGCCATCACTTCTTCCCACCTCTATCTATACCCACAGCATGAGGCCACATATGAGAGATGAATCATTTTCTCTCTCCCCCTTCCAATCCTACCAGCCAGGTATCCATAACTACTCAACCACCTTTCCCAGGAATCTATAGGTCAGATAGAAAATGGAAAGAGAAAGAAAATAAGACTGAAGAGGGTAAGTCAAGAAAACATGAATTCTTGGTGGAACTGCACCTGTTTAGTTTACAATAGTAGCTCTAAGCCTGAGACACATGCTGTAGGACCTGAATTTATAGAAGCCTAAAGAGTTCACCGTGGTATCACTTCTCATATTCATCTACAGATCCATCTCCTGACAGTGGGATAGACCAACTCACAGGACCCTGAATAATCACTAAGATGCAGAAAACATGAATGACCAAGCCCTGAGAGATATCAGGATCAAGATCAGATATGGATCTAACAAGGGAGAGAGAACTCATGAAAAAAAGCTAGACCTCATAGCAACATGTCAAAAGCTTAATTTCCTCTCTCATCCCTCTTCATATATATGCATATATATACATATACATATGTGTGTATATTTCTATTTGATCACTTACCTTGTTTTCTCATTTTAAATAGTCTTAATTCATATTTGCTTTTAAAAAACATTAAAAACTGAAAGGAATTCACAACCTTAAATTGTCACATTCAATGAGCTTCAGAAGGTACCAACTTTGACTTGCTATCAGCCTTGTATGGTCACAATGTCCCAAAATAAACTTGAAAATTTGCTTCTCTAAAGGACCATTGTAAATGACACCAGCATTTACTCAGAGAACCAGGCTAGAAATGCAATGATGGTGGCAGTCTTCTGCCTACATACTTCACAAGGTCTCCACTGCTTGTAGAGCATGGTTCTACAGCAAGTCAGCACTCCCTTAGTAGTCTACTTCTCTTCTCCTATATTCTGCTTATTTCCCTCTTGTTCCAAGCATGTATCATATTCCTCTCTTCTTCCTCTCTGGGATGCCCTCTTTAATATTTCATTAACTGAAAGCCTGTTTTAAGACAGAATACCACCTCTGTGATCCAGCAGCATCCTGTCATGTATACCTACCTCGTGAATAGCCACATCTCTAATTAGAATACTAAAAAAGCTCAGGTACCCACAGCCTCTGTGTTCCTTAGCATGTAAAAAGCACTCAACAATTGTTAGCTTTAAAAAAAAAAAGATGTAGTGATACTAATGATCCAGGAGAACACTCACATTCTCTAAAATACTATTACTAAAATGTGTTCTAATGTTTGAGGTATTTTAGAGAGGTGTCCTGCAGGAGAAAATTCTGGAAGCAGGCTCCCCCAGCCTTTGAAGTTACACAATCATGATTATGTAGGACAACTCTTTTATCTCCTTTTGCTGGCACCCTTTCTAGAGACTAGGGTAGCTTTCAGTCTCCCTGCAAGTACCAGCCAACCAATTAGGCTGAAGAGGCACATGCACATCAATATCCCTGCCTTCTGATTTATTAAGCAAAATGACTTTGATCTGTAACTTCACTCTGGAGGAATGTGCACATTTGTGTATGAGTGTTCATTCCTTTACTTGTATGCATGGTACCCAGAAGATGAATGTGAGGTATCCTTTTTTATAGCTCTCTGCCTTGTTCCTTGAGACAGGGGTCTCTCAGGCTAGGTGGTAAGCAGCAAGCCCATCATCCTGTGTGTGCCTTTTACTGTAGTTACAGGCATGAATACAGTAATGTTCAGATTTTATGTGGGTTCTGAGACCCAAACTTAGGGCCTCGTGTTTATATGCTAAGTGCTGCTACCCACTGAATCATCTCTCTAATCCCCAGATATTTTCTTCCTGGTCTATATATTGTGAGCTCTGTACAGTCTCAGGTCATGTTTGCTTCCTTCAATACTGGATTCCGTAACCCAGTCACAGCCCATAAGCTGGCATATAGTATCTGCTCCATAAATATTTAAAATATAAAATGTTTTAGTCCATTAACAAATATTCAATTCTAGATTGTACTGTAGAGTACTTTTGTGAAAACCTCTACCAGTTTATGAATATATCATTCTCCAAGAACTGTACTGCCCTAACTTTTGGCATATATTTCTCTTTCAGTCCCTTGCTGACAGCCTGCAGGTGCACTCATTCTACAGTCTCAGAGTTGAGTTGGACAGATATTTGGAGCTAATGGATCTCCTCAGCAAGGGATCAGGCTAATTTAAAGAGTGTAGGTGGGTTCATCTCGAGCCTTTGCAGAATATCTGAAATCTCTCAAGGCTGCCCACATTGCTGAGAGGAGCATTGCAGAATATAGAAGGCCTAGGGATACAAGTTCAGTTTGTCTCCTTGTATGTGACCAATCAGAATGACCCTGCACAGCAGGAAAGTGAATCTTTATATAAAGATAAGAACCAGGAGCTGCCTCACCTGAACAGAAATCATCAGAGTATCGATCATAAACAGCTCTGCAGTCCCTTTCATCACACTCGCACGTGTCCCCATGAATGTCTCCCCAGTCCCCAGTTGGATCAACATCATGGCAGGAGCATTCACCACATACACATGTTCCTAGATAGATAAAAAAAAGGAATCTTATGGGAATCCAGACAAGACAATAAGTATAAAAGAAAGTATCTTGTATATTTTTTTTAAAAAATACTGATTCTTTTACATTTAGGAATTATGCATTTTTTAAGAAAAAAATATTCTAAGAAGAAATCATCTGAAGTTGATGGAAGAGATTTCTTAACAAATAAAAAAAATCTATAATTATGTGAGATTGTTAGATATGCCACTAACATTGTGTTAATTTTTCTCAACGATAATATTAAAACAATATGTAATGTTTGTCTGTAATAAATTTAGAAACAATTTGACCAAAAAGTAAAGACAAAGGTAACAGAAGGTCTAATAAACTCAAAAATAGTTATCACCAACATTTTGTGAAGTAAGGTGTATGTATCTTAAGAACTGAAGAAGTATAATGTGGATGGAGCATCCAGAGTAGACAATATGGATGTATCAAGGAGGGGGAATTTCTTAGTCAATCTTAGAGGTAGAATCTAAGGGAACTGAATAGAATGATCAGGATGGTGGGGTCCTTTAATGCCTGTGAACGGACTAAGTAAATTCCATTAAGTGAGACAAGACTGGATTAGAGAAGGTGTTGGAGTCAAAAATGAAAGATCTGACCTTGCCAGTGGGAGAGTTTGTGTTGAAAAGTAATATTTTCTTTAAATAGGTGATCAGTCTTTATGATAGGAAAAGGCAAATTATTTGGGAACTAAAATAAAAACATCTCTTCCTTGCTTCTTTAAATAAAAATAAGTAGCAATTCAACTAAAAATTTAAATGTTCAAAATAAAGCCATAGGACATGGACAAATTCATTTTTTATTCAAAGAATTTAAAAAACAATTACTAAAAGAAAAAATGAAATACACTTAACTACATAAAAATTTGAAATTCGGATTGGGACCAAAACAGTCTAAGAATACCCAGAAGACTAAAAGAGTTGAAGCAAGTTATCCATATTTATGCATATAGAAGACAAAAGTGCACCCACAAAGATACAACCAATTCTTAGGCATCAAGACCTAAAGTTTAAATATACCTAACACAACACAGGCAAAGACAGAGAACAAGAAGTATCACAGAGAATTAATAATAAGCATGACCAGGATTGATTATGCAGAGAAATATTACTAAGATCTGGGGATGAGACCATAATATTGAAACAAAATTATTTTGGATGTTAGATTGTCACTAGTAATGAAGTATGCAGAATCTAGAGGCTTTGAGGATATGGCTAGATGTACTAAAAATGCTGGCTCTGTGGCCAATAGAATACAAAAGATTTAGGCAGAAGAGAAGTGCTTATGAACACAAAGTAAGTTAGTATAATATGTAGTAAGAAGTAGCCCCCATGAACAGAGGGTTTCCCTTGCAATTATTATTTTTGAGGGCTTTGGTAAGCCCAGAGTTTTGCCTTTCTTCTTCTATAAATTCTTAAGTCTTTATTTATCAATATTTAAGACACTGTGTCAGGGGTTTCTATGTGAGAATGGTCTATTAAAATGATTTGCACCTTTATAGATATGAAAAACAAAGCTTATTCAGCTTTCTATTTTAATGGCTTTAAAGAAAGCAAAAACGGCGCTCATTTATATTACCAGTTTGGTAAGCCTGCGTCTCTTTTACCAACCTCCGCAGAAAAGGAATAATATCAGGTTTTGAAATAACACACAAAAACAACCAATCAATCCAAGGTAAAAACAAAAGTGGAAATAAAAGCACTTAAACTGTGCAGATAAGATGGCTCAGTGAGTAAATCGGCCAAGCCTAACACCTGAGTCTGATCCCCAGGGCCCACATGGTAAGAGAAAACTGACTGTCACAAGTTGTTCTCTGATGTTCACAGGCATACCATGATAAATGTATGCCCATACTCATATACACATGGGCACACAAAATATACTAATGAGATGGTTTTTAAATTTGATTTTATATCAGTAGTTATTAACTTTAAATTATATTTGATAAGCATTTAAAATATCTCTTTAAGGTCATTCTACAATTCATAGGGCCACTTGATGCCTGGTTTCTATTATCTATTATGTTCAACATATTTTAGTATTGCATTCAGAGAAGTTAAGGTCATTTATGCCAATTTGGCACTTCAGAATTCAACCTTCCATTTCTGTGATCAAGACAGGAGGGTTGTCTGACTGCCCTCTGGACAATCAGGTACTCATGCTGTCCATGGTTCTTTTAGTCAAGAGATGTTTTTGCACAGCATCTCCAAGAATTGCCTTTTAGCTGTGCTGTAGCAGTTTTGGAAACATACCAAAGAAATTTCAGCCTCCATGCTCTATTTGCTCAGGAAAGCTTAAAGAATAATAACAAATTTATTCTCCCTTATCTACTCAGTAAGGAACAAGAAATGAAAGATTGTTAGTGTCCATATGGATTTCCACCAAAATAAGTGATTTTGGATGATGACTTTATCCCACACTGAAGGAAATACATGGAGAAGATAGGTCTTAATAATAATGACTGTTGTTTACCACTGGGTCATGTAGTAATATGAATGGGTGGCATACCTCTGTTGCTACAGACTTTGCCATCTGGAGATGTGCATCTTCGCTTGCTTTCCCAGGGGGTGATGTCACACTGGAACTCGCATTTATCTCCATGCCAACCAGCCTCGCAGTAACAGTTTCCACAGTAACACTTCCCATGGCCTTTACCCAAAAGAATTTTATACAGTGAGGAAAAAAGCAACTTTTCAAAGCAGCATTATCTTGCTACCTTTTCACAACCATTTGGAAATAACGAAGGGTTCCCAGACCCTTGCTAAAATTAATCAACTTGTGTGGATTTTTTTCTCGCAAAACATAAGAGATGAGCTTACACCTACATAATTATACAAATAAAGACAGTCAATATGTCCTTTGCCTTGGCCTATGTACTGGCTGGTTTTGTGTCAACTTGACACAAGCTGGAGTTATCACAGAGAAAGTTTTAGTTGAGAAAATGGCTCCATGAAATCCAGCTGTAAGGCATTTTCTCAATTAGTGATGAAGGGGAAAGACCCCTTGTGAATGGTACCATCTGTGGGCTGGTAGTCTTGGGCTCTATAAGAAAGCCAGCTGAGCAAGCCAGGAGAAGCAAGCAAGCCAATAAGGAACAACCCTCCATGGCCTCTGCATCAGCTCCTGCTCCTTGACCTGCTTGAGTTCCAGTCCTGAATTCCTTTCGTGATGAACAGCAATTGGAAGTGTAAGCTCAATAAACCATTTCCTCCCCAATTTGCATTTTGGTCATGATGTTTGCGCAGGAATAGAAACCCTGACTAAGACAGCCTACAAGGAAAATGATTAAAGATGAAAGAATTTGCAAAAACAATTACAAGAATGACTATGAAAGTCCATTATTCTACCATCTGAAGTACATGTATTACTTGAATGTATACAAGCCTTATCATGTGGATGTTTCTTGAAACAGTAATTAATATTGTTTATTTGAAATCAATTATTGAGAAAGTAGCAGTTCATATGTATTTAGACATGCTTTATTAATGGCTGAAGTACTCAAACCAGAGGAAAGGTTTCATCTCCTCATCTCTCTGTGTCCCACAAGCTGTTGTGTTCTTCCATGTGGAAAGTTCTGAGTTAAATCAGTAAAATGCAATGCACTCTCAGTCTCATAACCAAACTCCAACTCTAGTGTCCAGAGAATACTAATAGCAGTTAAGAATGCCCCTCACCTTGACCCAAAATGCCAAGCTATAGTGCCCACCTTGCCATATTTTTCACTTTCACTTGTAAGACCCACCAAGCCACCTGTGACAAACTACCATCACTGCATTTCCATCCTGAATGTCTAACTGGCCTTCTCCAAAATAGTATTTACCTTGAAGTTCACTTTCCATTTGCTCTCTTCTTTATAGTTATCCCATTCAAACACAAATGAATGTCCTATTTACTTCTTATTCTAGGCTTTCTTAATCATAAATGTTTATAATTTGTAAGATTCTGACTATGGTATTTATTCTTCAAATTCCCTTTTCTAGGGCTATAATTCTGGGGTGGCCATGGAAATGTGACTGTGTGGTTACTTTTTCATTGCTTACCAGTACATATTCCATTGTATCATTATGGTATCCCTTTATTAATTAAGTCTCATAATTATTTATACTTTATGTGCAAGTTCCTAAAAAATTATAAAATTCAGAATTCAAAAAGGATTTGTTTTAAAATAATAATTAACATAAGGGGTTAATCCTGAAAGAAAACAGAGTGGGGTAAATTTGGGTGATAGGGGAGGTCAAGGCGAGCTAGAAGAAGTAGAGGGAGGAGAAAGTGTGGTCCAGATATATTGTTTGCGAAGATAATCTGTTTTCAATTTTAAAAAAGATAGGAGGTTAATTAGAAAAGAAAACTAATATAAAGCTACACTTTAATGCAGACAGGGAAAATAATTCAAATGAAGGGTAAGAAAAAAGACATTGGGACAGCAGAAGATTATTAAAATAAAATGCAACTTCACTACAATGTATATCCCAGGCAACAGAAATACGTTTCTATGGTGTGTGTAAACTGATGGAGAAAAATCTCTTTTCTCTGTGTAGTATTAATGATAAACTAAAGGAACCTTTCTCAAGAGATTGTTTTCATGTGAACAACACATGAAAAGCCCTATGATTCTAAGCAATAGCACTCCCACAGTGTTATTTGATACTGTTATCTGTGGTCAGAGAAATGACAATGGGGGTATATTCAAGGGCCCTCCTGCTCAGAGGAGGAAGGGAGGGGAGATGGGGGAAGGATTGTGGGAGGGGTTGACTGGGAGGGGGGAAGTGATTAGGATATAAAGTGAATAATTAAAAAATTAAATCAAATTAAAAATAAAATAAGAACATTTGGATAACACTACAAGACTAACTAAAAGCCACAGTGAAATTAGGAAATTTGCAATTAGTTACATGGTTGTGGTGGTTTTCTGTATATCTCTGATTCTTTTGGGTCCTAGTATCATTGATCTTGCTAGGATATGCCAGAGCACGTTAATTAGATTAGAATCCTTTTGGAAAGAGCAAAGGAGAGTGTACTCAATCAAAATGACTCTCACTGCTCTCTACTGCCATTTCATTATGTCAGAGAAGCCTACAAATGGACTTTCTAGGCAAGCGCCTGGCGATAGATAAGTAGAAAGAAAACTATAGGATGGGTGGTGAGGAAGTAGGCTTCTCAAGGAACTGGAAACTCCAAACCAGGCGTGCAGTGTAAATGGTGAAGAGTCAGAAACACATGCAAGTATCTGACAGACACCAGTCTGGGAGCTGTGTCTATACTTCTAACTAAAATCTGGTTTTGCATCTATCAAATAGTTCTAGAATACCTTGAAGGCCTTGACGTAACTCTTTTTATCTAATTTTTTTTACAAACACAATAAAATTGGTGAATAACAGAGGCTTTTATGCTCCACACTTAGCATACATACCTCCACATATTTCTTCAGTTTCATCATCTATGCATTCTCTATCATCACACTCACAAAATTTACCATAAATGAGTCCATGTCCATCTGAATTATCACACTTACACCTGCCACAGTGACATGTACCTAAAGCAGGGAAACAAAGACAAGGATGTTACACACTAGAAATTGTCATTAATAATGCTGTTCACTATTTTTTCTTGGTGGGTAGAGAATTCAAACCAATTTAATGTTGCAATTACACATTTCTTTGGCTATGGTGAGGCAGAGGAGAATCTACTCATTTTTGAGATGATTATGGTACAAGAATTATAATATGTACTTCACAATTATTACTGTTCACTTTGATAGTTTAATGAGCATCACTCTAACTCTCTCAAAACATAGAGGTCTTGATATGTATCTTTCAAAGTAAGTTGTGAATGAATATCTTCTGATGACCTGTTTCTAAAGAGAGCTAAACACTTCACAGCTTTCTGACTGAGGATATCTTGCTCATCTCCCCACCAGTTCAATGTTTTACTACATGTTTAAAGATACTTTTTATATAATTAATATTTAAAGAAATGCTTAATTAATAAATATGCCAATGAAATATATATAGACACCTATAAGAGGGCCTCCTCTCACAAAATCACAAAGGAAAGGGGTTTTGCAAAATCTGATTTTGTTGTTTTATACCTTGAGGGTACTCCTGTGAATCTGGCATTTATTAAATTTAATTTTCTTGTGTTATTTTTCTGGAACCTATTTTAAGTTATAATCTTACTTGAAAGATAATGCTATAATTTGTGGAACTGCTTCATTATTTTTTATCTCATTATCACCTTTGCCTTTTACTTTCACATCTCTTCTTTCTGTCTCTCAACCACCCACATATTTAGTTATTAAACGTTCTTATGACCTACTATGCCATTGTCAAAGTACTATAGGAGATAATAAAATAAAGAAAATTAAGTGAATCAGAGAACAGAAAGGAAAAACAACAGAAATATATTCATAACAGATTCAAAGAAAATTCTTCACAAAAAAATTATAACCCTCAGACTGGTTAGATGAGGGGAAAGGAATCAGGAAGAAGGGAATCCTTAGCTTATTGCTGATAAATGGAAAGAATGGTAATGAATAAATTGAGATGCCATGAAGATTTGTAGTGTTGAGAAAAATCAGTAGAAAATTATGAAAATAACAGTTTAGATAAGAGTCTGACTGGAGTTTGGATGAAAGGGTATTAGGAATACAGATGGCAAAGATGAAGAACATTGGCTAAGGATTTTAAATTATCTCTTGGAATACCAGGAGCCTGCCACGATTTGGCAGAAGAGAATAACTTGGTAGGAGATGCATACACAGTCATTCTCCCTCCAGAAAGATGGGCAGGAACTGTCACTGTATCCAACTTCCATGACTGACAAATTCCACTGGCAGGCTCACTCCCATCCACACATGTGAACCATTCCTATTCCTCACCACAGTGGAAAGTTTACAACAGCTCAGAGACTTCCTATCTCACCATCCAGCATAAATCACATCTGATCCTCGAAGACATGGCAGATGGGAACCCAAGCAAAGGTGCCAGACTCCCGTGTTCCTGCTGTGTCGTCCTACTTCTCGCTCTGGGTTGCCAGTCAATCACACTCCAGGACGGGTAACTTTGCACTTGATTATTTTAGTTCTAGTTTTCCTGCTGCCTAACATAGCTGATTCTCTATGATGACTTACCGGTTTTGAGCACCAATCTTCACTCTGTTCTAAGGTTCTGGGGTCTGCACATTGCTACCTTTTGGATCCACTAAAGAGGAAGCTTCTGAAAGTTCTCTGTTCTCAGTTCCTTCTAAACATGCCTTTCAGTTTATTCCCTACAATGGTTACCTCCTCTCCTTCTTTTATACTACTACCAAAGAATCAAATTCTAAGAGAGGACAAAACTACCAAAGGGGATATTTTAGTTAGGATTTCTATTGCTGCTATGACACCATGACAAAAAGCTGTAGAGAACAGGGTTTATTTGGCTTATACATACATATCACTTGTTCATCATCAAAGGAAGTTAGTACAGGAACTGAAACAAGGCAAGGGCCTGGAAGCTGGAGCTGATGCAGAGGTGTGGAGGAGTTCTGCTTACTCTGTTGCTTCCTATGGTTTGCTTAGCCTGCTTTCTCATTGGGTTGGGCCCTCTCTATCAATCACTAATTAAGAAAATGTCTTACAATCAGATATTATTGAAGCATTTTCTCAATTTAGGTTCTCTCCATTCCAATGTGTCAAGATGACATAAAACT
This sequence comes from Uromys caudimaculatus, assembly GCA_028551405.1. Classification (NCBI taxonomy): domain Eukaryota; kingdom Metazoa; phylum Chordata; class Mammalia; order Rodentia; family Muridae; genus Uromys; species Uromys caudimaculatus. The sequence continues at coordinate 802,057 of CM052708.1, forward strand.
AGCCAACAGAGGGGATTAGTACAATTTTGAGAGGCTGGTCTTGAAACTTGTTGGTAGAAGTTATTATTAAAGGAGATGTAGGTGATACCTAGATTGCCAAAGCAAACCACAAGATTCATTTAAGGCACTGAGTAAATGTAAATTTGAGTAAGTCCAAAGCAGCAAAGTTAGTTCCATACAAACCTAACACCAGATTAGAAGGATTTTTTTGTGTGATTGTGACTGTGACAAATCTCTGAGTATGCCTTTTGCAATGTGTTAACTTTGAACCCCTCTTCACAATCTTCATTACAACCTTATTAATAATAAAGTTAAAAAAAGCCAACAAAAACCCTAAAATATAATCTAACTAATATAAATAAGCTCAATTATATTTCAGATGAGCTACGTGGCTACTCTAAAAAGAGATTAAGGAAGCCAGGAAACTTATGGATATAGCTTTATCTAGACCCCCTGACCTGAGGCATGGTTAGGGTGGAGTGGGAGTGGGTGGACTTGAATTAGAACCAAATCCTTTTTGGTTTTCTTCATTTATTTCATGGAGTTATGTCTATGAACAATTCTTAAGAAACAATTTTAGATGTAGGTAGTATGGAATTGAGCAAATGAGTAAATGTATGGGTGCTGTGGGGAGGCTTCACAGAGGTCCAAATTGAGCAGCATTTCACTGAAAAGAATAGATAAATGGACAATAGACATAATGGCCCATGCTCATGATCTTAGTATGAGTGACAGAAGCAGGAAGACTGTACCTAGTTTAAGTCTAATTGGAAATATAGGGAAAGCTAAGATAGCCTGGGCTACACAGTGACACTTTACCTCAAAAAACTAATACAGCAGTAACATTAACACACACACCAAATAAAATAAAATAGGAGGACTGTAGTACAGATTTTATTTGTGGTTGTGTGAAATTATCGGTACTATGAAAATGGTGAAAGCAAGAGAAAACAGGAGAGATGACAACATAACCTTATCCCTAGTAAGAAAGAGTGTTATGAAGGATACCATTGAGTCGTTGACAAAAGGTGACCAGACCTATGTTTTATATAAAATTATTTATCAATCTTACAAAAGAGGGTATAAATATCTTGTACTTTATACTTTGTCAACTATGATTTATCATCTTTCAAGGCTATTTTGTGCCAGGCATGTTAATGGATACCTTTAACTCCAGCACTTGCAAAGCAGAGGCAGGCTGATCCTTATAGAACCGAAACTAGCCTGTTCTGCATAGTTCAATTGTTCTCAACCCATGGGTTACAACTCCACAGGGGTCACATATCAGATATTTACATTACAATTCATAACAGTAGCAAAATTACAGTTATGAAGTAGCAGTGAAATAGTTTTGTGGTTTGGGGATCTCTACAATACAAGGAACTGTATTAAAGGGTCCACAGCATTAGAAAGGCTGAGAACCACTGGTATTGTGAGTTCCAGACCACCCACAGAGTAAAACGTTTTCTCAAAAGGGAGAAAAGACAGGTCTGCATATTTCTCTTTTATGCAATATTAATGTGCCAAGTCACATATACTAGGGAATGAATCTTCAGAATCAATAGCATATTTGTTTATATATGTGTTTGTGTGTGTTTATATGTTTGTATGTGTGTTTTACCTGTATGTTTGTGTGTGTACATGGGTGTGTACATGTGTGTATGTGTACTGGCGGGTGATTGTGAGTCAGAGAAATCCTACTGAGAGAAAGACTATAGTGAGCAAAGAAGTGAGGAGACTGTGTTGAACACAGGGTTCTAACTTCTCATCCTACACATCCTGGCATGATAGATCCTAACATCCCTCACTCTGCATACAGTCCAGATTACATTAGCAAAACACCCTGACTGAGCATAATCTATACTAAGCAGTTTGTTGAAATCAGACTGTGAAAATTCCTACCTCTGATTACAGAAGAGACACAGCAATAATGAAAGCTTCAGGGTGGGATATATGTCTAAATTGTCAAAGGTTTGCCTTTACCTGTGGAACAAATCTTATACCTCTGGAACTGACCAACCAGATAGCTTCAAAACCCAAACTGACAAGTAACCAAACACAAGAGACAAACAGCTGCTCTCCATAGGCTGTTATGTGGATTTGTTTACTGTGGGATTACTGAAAACACCTCTCTGACCCTCAGAGCTTCTTCACTAGTTTGAGTTGTTCCTTCTCTTGCTGATGTAGAAGCAAAGAAAGGCTGAGAGAACAAGAAAGTGAGTTGATACCAAATAACTCTCTAACAAAATGAATGAAGATGATTCATACACTTATAGTCACTGAAAAATAAATCACAAAACTAAAACTAAAAACCAACAAACAAAAAAAACAAAAGAGTTCACACTACCTATTAAAACAATTGAAGCTGAACCTCCAGGGCAGCCCATGAGACTGAAATTTTAGTACTTTCCTTTGGATGTGTAGGTTTAACATGCTTGAGAAAAAATGACTTAGAGACTCTATGTGGGCACTTGTTTAGGCTATTTAATTACAATTACATTGTAGTCTACACTGTAACTATTATGTTTTATGTGATTTTGCTATTTTAATAGCTTCCCTGTAATTGCTAAGCAAGATTTCTAAATGACTCCTATGAAATATATAAATATTTTGTCAAAACACACACACATAAAAATAAATAAATAAGTAAATAAATAAATTTTGCTAACCCTATATTCTCAGTGAAGTTCATAAGCAGTATCTGAAACTTCCATAAAATTCAAATTTTAGGCTCCATTCACTGCGAAGATGTAAACTCAAAGTGCCCTTGAACTCTAATTACAATAATCAAATCAGTCATATGTCTTAGTCCAGCACTTTAGTCCAGCATTCAACATTATGGTTCTCCATTTACACCAAGCATCCTCCAGTTTTATTTCTGGTGAATATCTTGCTCAAAGGAAGCATCAGAAACAACTGGAGAATATCAAACCTGCAAGCCTCAGCAACATGAGCTTTTTTCCTTATTGATTTATCTAAATTTCACTTTTAGAATGCATACACATAAATAGTCTCATTCAGATGTTCAGCATTTCTGCATGACTATAAAATTTCATTAAAATCCAAGTCTTTATTATTGTAATGAAGAACTCTCCAGAGATGTAGTTCTTACCTGCATTGGAGCAGATGACATCTTGAGAGTTCCTGCACATCTGGTTGCTGATTTTTTTGGTCAGGTCACACTTGGTTGGGTACTGGCAAGCTTCCCCAGACCATCCCACATCACACTTGCACTTGCCGCAATCACAAGTACCGTGGCCTGAGGGATCAACCACATCTGGTGAGATTTAGATGATTTTACCAAGGAAGGGTCTGTGTTAACAAAGACTCCCAAGGAGGTATTGCTTCAAGACAATGGTATGATAAAATCAAATACATGTATCTGACAGTGGCTGAAGAGTAATATTATTCTTCAGAAAAAAAATGACAATTTTATTTCAATAATCAACTTTGATAAGTACAAATATTAAGTAAATTTATAAAGACATAGAGAAATGAAAGGAAGACCAATAACTGACAGAAAAAATAATAAGTATTCTATTTAACTGTACTTTATAATATCTAACACCACAATCCCCAAGTGAACTCTGATGAGACATCACTAAATGGTACACCGGACTGGTATTTCTTTCATAAATATATTAAATATTACCATGGAATTAACATTAAATATTAAAGTGTGCATTTTTAATTAATGAAGTAATGTGACTCCATCATGAAAAAGAGTAAAGCCACATCCTCACAGAATTGTCTGAGTCCTCTCTGTTTTCAATCATTATTTTGCTTTTAGGTGATGCTATTTAATTGGTTGTGAGCACAGGTTTTATTAAGTCTGATTTGAGAAAGCATACTAATATTTTTATTGCCTATACATTAAGCAAGCCTAAGTTTATATCACATAAAATGCTTGGTCCAGTAATGTACAGATTTCAAACTCAAGCTGGTGTGATGGGAGTTGCTGAGATTTTTTCATTTGCCAATGTCTGTCATCTTGTGTGAAAGAACATAGTTTATAATTTTGGGGAGTAAGATGTGGTGGTACTTCCTTGACCACATCTGGACTTTAGAAGTTGAGCTAAGTTTTATGTGTTATGGTGGGTATATTCCTACATATTCAAGATAATAGCACTATGTCTTAATATCTGATATCATAGATGTATAGAAAGACTCTCTTATGGACAGTGTGCAAGCATCACTTGCCAATCAAAAGCTGATAGCCTATTAACTGAGGCAGTAGAAAATGGAACATCAGGCAGAGGGAGATAAAATTCTGGGAAGGAGCCAAGAATAGGAGATTTGCCCCAAACTCTGAGGAAGATGGAAGCATGAAACTGAGGAGAGGTAACCAACCCTGTGACAGACACAGAATAGAATAAGTGGGTTGTATGTGTTATGAGCTAGTCAGAAAATGAGCCAAATCTATGGCCTAGGGATTTATTCATAAATAAGTCCCAGAGTCATTATTCTGGAAACAAAGAGGCAGAGTAGAAAAGCTCAAGGTTACATAGACCTTATGAGGTGAAAGTATTGACCTCATGTCAACAGTCTTTTGATGTGCTAGGAGAGAATCCACAAGGTCATTCAGAATGCATGACTCAGGGACTGACCATTTGGCTATGTTCAGCAGACCCTGAAATTATGGCTGGCTGAAGTTTGGAACTCCTCTTCATGGGATCCAGTTTATGTACATATTAATATTCTATTGCATTTGTCAAATTAATTGTCCTATTTAAAAATAATCCTCACAAGAATCTCAGTTAAAATTAATTTTATTCACATGTATCACTTTGTGTTCTATTTGGCCATACAGACTTAGCTAACTTGGTATGATATAGAAGCATGAGCGATTGTGCCTGTCTGACATCCAGTCTGCTTATAAAACGGTTAAGCTAAATTCTTCAAGTGCACAAGCTTCTTCCAGTTGGTCAATAATCTTTGCATTGTATTGACTCTTTAATGACACTTCTTTTGGATGTGTTTGAGCCATTTCTGATGGCTAATTACAATGAAATGTGGTTCACATCAATAGCAAACTATGTAAAATTACTTAGAAGCTAAATAGCTATGGTGTTAGTAATTTTTTTTATTCAAGAGGCAGAAGGACTAGAGGAGTAGAGGGGGACTGCAACCCCATAGGAAGAACAATGTTGATTGGCCAGACCACTTAGTGCTCCCAGAGACTAGACCACCAACCAAGGAGTGTACAGGGAGGGATACATAGCTTCAGATACATATGTAGCAGGGGATAGCCTTGTCTGACATCAATAAGAGGGGAGGCCCTTGGTCCTGTGGAGATTTGATGCCCCAGGGTAGGCGGATTCTGGAGCAATGGGGCAAGAGTGGGTGGGTGGGGGAGCACCCTCATAGAGGCAAAAGGGATGAGGGAGAAGGCAGATGGGACGGGGGATTGTGAAGGGGGATATCATTGTAAATGACAGGAATGATTAAAAAATAAAAATAAATACATTTGCCTATACAGGAAAAAAAGAATAAAACAAATAACAACATGATTCTCTTATATATTGCATGAAACATCATATATTCTAATTTAAAGGGGTGTCTGTGTGTGTGTGTGTATGTGTGTACGCGTGCGCATGCACATGTATCAGAGACAGTTAACATTTCACAATTTTTCTGAGTCAAAGCTTACAAAATTTTAAAGAAAGGTATTTAAAGATAGAAATAAAGGAAACATACACAGGATAGAGAGAATCCATGCCAAACTGACCCAACCTATGGATCATCAGTGGAAATAAGGTTATAAGGTGCTTATTTCTCACAATGGTCCTCGGAGATCCAATTTCTACTCCAGCATGATCTCTTCTTAACCAGTTCTACCTCAAAGACCTTAGTTTCAGGAAAGATTGTGTCACATTTATAGAAACAAATATTAGGGTTTCATGTACTGTTTTGTTCAACCCACAACACATAGCATTCCCCAAAATATACAGTACCACACAATGTACAGCACACACAGAGTACAGCATCCCCATGGTGTACAGCACACACAATGTACAGCACACACAGAGTACAGCATCCCCATGGTGTACAGCACACACAATGTACAGCACACACAATGTACAACACCCCCACAATGTACAGCACACACAATGTACAACACCCCCACAATGTACAGCACACACAATGTTCAGCACCCCTACAATGTATAGCACATACAATGTAAGCATCTCCACAATATATAGCACTTCCTCAATGTTCAACACCTCACAATGTACAGCAAACACACAGTGTACAGCACCCACATGATGTACAGCAACCCTAGAATATACAACACCCCTACAATATTCAACACCCCATAGTGTACAGCACACACAATGTACAGCACACACAATGTACAGCACACACAATGTACAACACCCCCACAATGTACAGCACACACAATGTACAACACTCCCACAATGTACAGCACACACAATGTACAGTACCAGTACAATGTACAGCACCCCACAATGCACAGCATACACAATGTACAGCACCCCCACAATGTACAGTACCCATACAATGTACAACACCCCACAATGTACAGCATATACAATGCATAGCACCCCCATAATGTACAACATCTCACAATGCACAACACCCCACAATGTGGAACACACACAATGTACAGCACCCACACAATCTTTTGTCTCTCAGGCATGTCACTTATCCCCTCCATGATAACACATTTCTGTGAGTCAGAGTTTGACCCCTAATCCACTGTGATCCAGAACCAGGTTCTCACTTCTCAGGTCTAAGGGTGGATTTAGCTAGCCTATGGCTACATCAAGTCCTAGCTAGAAAAGAAGTCTCTAAGCCTGACTTTATGGAATGAGCATTCTTGCTGTTTCTTTTCTAAAACTTTAATTTCCACAACTCTGAAACTCAGTAAATGAATAATCCAGCATACTTGAGAACAGGCCCACTGACCTTCATATAAGTTCTAAAGGAGTCAGGAAAAACAAACACACAAAACAAAAACTGTCAGAGCAAAGCAAAATATGTCCCAGTCAATAGAGATGGTATGTGCAAGGTTCCTTTCATTCCCAGCCATGAGCCTTTCAGGGCTCAGTCATGGTTGGGCAGTCACTAAGAGGGAAGACATCCTGCAGTAGAATATGAAATCAGAACTTCTATGCCAGGGAAAATTTCTTAGACCCAGTCTTCTGTGTGAGCTTTGTAAGAAAGTAAACAGGCTACCACTAGCTCATCACTTCCTGATGTATGCGAGAGAGACAATGTGAAGGGACTATCCTTTTCCTGATACTGCTAGTGAGCACCTTAGAAGTCATCAGAGAGCGATGCAGAAAGTGGATGTTTACTTTTTAAATGTATAGTAACTGTTCCAAACTGAAAATAAAAATGATTTCAGCGCTGAAAAGATTTTAAAATTAATTAACCATTTGTATATACCAATGAAAAATTACTATACTTTCATCTGCTGAACACAAGAAGAGAAATTGATGAAAGGGTAGCACTTACTTCTCTCCTGTCTGCTAATATCCTGTAGAGAAATAAACTCTCAAGATACACACAGCAAGGATCATGTTTAGTGGTAAGCAAGTCCACCACACATATCCAGGACTATTAGCAACCAACCCTTCTGTGGTTTGGGAGTCTCTAAAGAAGTACATCAGAAGCAAACATATGAGGACAGGTATGAAAGGGACCAAAACCATGTGATAACTAGACACAGAAGGAGACCTGGAAGAATCCTCGAGTCCAAACAGGACATCTGTGGGAAAACTGGGTGAAATCAGAAAGTCTACATTCTAATTTAATATGTAATGTTTTTTCTTTTAATTTGTAATTGCATTGTGGCCTTATGAAATGTTGACAGTAGATAAAGCTGGATGCAGGGTATTCAAGAAGCTGAACTCTGTTTTCTGCTCTTCTGGGAATCTAAAATTATCTCACATTCCAATGTATAAAAACATGAACACTCTGTATGTAATGGAATCTAATTTATAGCTGAGGTTCTTAGAACTAACTTTAACTAAAGGCAAGATTTATTAGGTAATAGATACTACATGTATGTGAATTTGGAGCATATCAGTACATACATACTTTATCAAAGGTTTTAAATAGAAGCTGGTACACATATCTAAAACCAACAAAGAACTTGTTTCAAGGGAGGTGTTTTACTGGAACTAAGAACAATTGCCTAATGATAAAAGCCTGGTTGTTCTGGTCCATAAGTGATAATTCCTAAACCCTCCTCGTACTGAGGATGTTCAGAATTCTGAAGTGTAGTGATACTTTTGTTGTTGTTTTATATATAATGTTTCAACTTAGTATTTTCTAACAGGTTCTAGTGAGTACAGTGATACCATCTGTTAACAGAAGGACTTTTAATAGAGGTAGACATCGATGTCAACAGATGCAGGATCACATGACAGGGCTGACTTCTTTGCAATGTTAACTTGGATTTTCTGATAAATAACAAGCACCTCCATGGTCAAGTTTCCACTTACCCCTTGCAGGTGATAAAGCTTGAGGGAATACTTTGAGGCCCTGAAAATGTCCTGCTTTAACCTAACAGTTTCACTGTTATCTTCAGCATTTATCATGGAGTCTTGTCCACAACACTTTGGGGTAATACAGTGGCATTTTTCTATTTCCGTTATTCCCAACATTAATTTCTCTAAACATAGAATTGTTCCTTCCCTTAATTTACTTATAAGATAATTTTTATTTCATTATACTTTGTATATTATTTCACTTTTATAGCAAATCTAACACTATTATTGTTTAATTATATAGTAAAAATAAAATAAAATGATTAAGTTCTGCTACCTTTGAACATTAACAAATTTTTCATATTTTTATGTAGTCTTTTGGTAGATCAATATAGGCAGATTTCATATATTGTGTATTTATAATATATATTCATATGTTTTGCTGCTAGTATCCTGTACTTAAGATTTCATGAGTTTCCTAAAGATCTCTGTCTCTTTTCATTTAAGCAGAATTTATTGTGCAGTTATTTTCTCTGCAGAGAATAATATATTCCTGGAGGGAGGAGAGACTCATCAGACTGAGGAAAAAAAAGAAACATATAAGACCAAGGAAGTTCATGAAGGTTAGGAGACTCACAAGGCACCTTCTCAGTGTCATATGCATAGTAAACAGATGTTAGAAGAGAGAAAACTTCTTGCAAGTTTTGCAAGAGACTTCAATGACACAGCTTTTGTGAATTATTTCTTATACTGAGAAAGACTTTCTAGTACCCTTGAGTCAGCTATGCTCCTGGACATGACCAGTCATTCCTCTTTAAATAACTAATATATTCATTGGCTCACCAAACTACACTTCTATAGAATAGGGTTTTGTTTGTTTGTTTGTTTGTTTGTTTGCCATTCAGTGACTGTTTCATGTCTCCCCAGGAGAAGTCACTAGCATAATGAAATAAAATCTGTAATATCAAGATGTTGACACTGAATGCTCCAACTTTTCTTCACATGTCACTACTTCTCAATCCTCTCAATAAATGAAGCAAACACATATTTACATATCAATGCACATGTATGCACATGGATATTTTATATATATTATTACTCAACACATACAAATTAAAACCAATAAACACATAGATCACACTGACATTTCTTTCCCATGGAGCGTCACTTACCTCTACAACAATAAGAACTTTCTATCTTTAAAATGCTTACGGACTTGTTCATACTACTATACATATTAAATATTTTCAGAATTGCCTCGAAACAGGTCAACTAGAGCAAATGCTTGTACATAGATCTGTTTTTCCTCTGTAAAACACTGTTTTTATCCATTTATTTATTTATTTATTTATTTATTTATTTATTCACTTTACATTCAAATTGCAGCTGCGCCCATTTCCTCCCAGTCTCCTCCTCACCCAGACTCTCCTTCTATGCCCCACCTTCTCCTGTGAGAAGAGAGAGGTCCCCCTTGGATTCCAATCCACGTTGGCACAGAACTCTGGCTCCATGACTAGGCACTTGCTTTCCCACTGAGGCTAGACAGGAGAGCCCAGTTAGGGGAGCAGGATCCACAGGCAGGAAAGAGTTAGGGACAGCCTCTGCTCCACCAGTTGTTGGTAGATCTGTATGAAGACCAAGCTGCACATCTGCTACATAAGAGCACGGAAGCATAGGTCCAACCTTTGTATGCTCTTTGGTTGGTGGTTTAGCCCCTGAGAGTCCCCAAAGGTCCCGGTTAGTTGATTCTGTTGGTCTTCTTGAGGAGCCTCTATTCCCTCCAGATTCCTCAATCCTTCCCCCAACTTTTCCACAACTCCCAAGCTCCATCTAATGTTTGGGTGTGGGTCTCTGCATGTGTTTTGGCCAGCTACTCGGTAAAGCCTCTCAGTTATGCTAGGCTCCTATCTGCCAGCATAACAGAGTATTCTTAATTGTGTCAGGTATTGATCCTTGCCCATGGGATGAGTCTCAAGTGGGGCCAGTCATTGGTTGGCTATTCTCTCCATCTTTGCTCTATCCTTGTCCCTGCATTTCTTGTAGGCTGGACAAATTTTGAATAGAAGTTTTGGGGGTGGGTTGGTGTCCTTATCCCTCCACTGGGAGCCCCATTTGGCTACAGGAGGTGACCACCATTTCAGGCTTCATATCCCCCATTGCCAGGAGTCTCAGCTAGAGTCATCCTCACAGACTCCCGGGAGAACCCCCTTTCCCATCTTAGCCTCCCCATCTCAGGTCTCTGGCATGTCCTGTTTTAAAGGCTACTTAAAGCTTCTCTCTCCTCTCTCGCCTCGCCTGGCCTCGCCCTGCCTCGCCCTGCCCCGCCCCGCCCCGCCCCGCCCCGCCCCTCTCCTCTCCTCCTCTCCCCTCCCCTTCCCTCCTCTCCTGTCTCAATGGGGAGATCATGGGACTCCCTTGTAATACAATTATGTTCATTTGTCACACTAAATTCCTTTTGAATTCTACCTACATCCTGGATGATTTGTTTTAATTTTACCTACAGCATACTTATTTTGTGGGTTACAGCTCTGTGGATTTTGATAAAGACCAGAGATTCACAAATGTAGTGTTTACATACCAATTCCAGCATTCCATAGAGTGTTCTCGTGGTCTCTGATGAAGAATCCTCTTCCTGTCCCTTGGCAATGACTAAGCTAGACTGTAACTCTGTTCTCCAGGCCATGCCTGTTTTTCAGTACTGTGTGAGTAGAAGTACATCCTAAACAGCTTTTTAGGATGGCTTCTTCCACTTGGCAAGATGCATTTAAAGTTCATCTTGTATGGGAATGAATTACTATTCATTCAGAGACTTTTTTTTTTCTTTTTAATTTTCTTTTTTTTTTTTTTATTTTTGATACTTTATGTACATTTCCAATGTTTCCCCTTTTCTGAGTCTCCTCTTTGGATACCCCTGTCCCCTTCCCAACCCGCCTCTAGGAGGGATTTCCACCTACCCCCCCCCCCCCCCCCCCCCCCCCC
>CM052708.1:813994-827666 GCA_028551405.1 Uromys caudimaculatus
CTTATTTGGACACACTCAGTTTTCTCCTAGTCTTTTTGAGACATTGTTGATTCCATGGCACTTCCAAAAACTCAAGAATTAACCAACACTAAAAGTTTGATTTTCTAATATAACAATTTGTTCATAATTTGAAGAGAAACTTGGCCTTTTTTTTTTTTTTTTTTTTTTTAAGCACAGGGTCAGTCGCTGGCCGTAATAAGTTTTTCAGGCTAACGAAAGACTACCTTTTAGATATTTCTGCTTTTCATTTTTGAGAACATTTCAATGTGAGCAATGGAAAAAGCTTTTTGCCATATAAAAAGCCTTTTGCCTCAAAAGTAAATGGTCTTCATTTTAGTGTTGCCATGGCATTAGTAAGCACATGATCCTGACAAGGAAAATAGAAAAGCAAAAGAAAATGAAAGTGATAATTATTGTCTTCTGACACTGTGGCAAGTACTTTATGCAGGTTAATCCATTGATTGTCATAATGAACCAATAAGATAGATTTCATCACTTGTTTTTGGAAGTGGGTGGGGGACGACAAAGGGCCAATGTTTATGTAGCCTCTGAGCTCAAAATGCTTCTGTCAATATCCTCTGCTTAGAAGTTGTAATGAGTGGACTAGAGTAAGCCATTATTCCTGGAAAGGTAGCATGAAGAATAGCTGTGGTTGGGACTTGAGACCAAAGCCTCTGTTTTCTGTATTTCTTTTTACAAATTGGACCAGACTAAAATAGGCAGAAACCCAGGCACCCAGGCACCTAATATCTCTGGATCTTATTATGATCGTCTGCAAAAATAAGAGATTGGACTAAATAACTCTGTGGTTCAATTTATTTGAAAAAAATCTAACACTGTAGACTAGAAAAAACTTGTTTAACTTTTTATTAATTCTTTGTGAATTTCACATCATGTACCCCAGTCTCACTCATTTTCCAGTCCCTTTGTACCTGCCATCTGCCCTTGCAACCCTGTCCCCAGTGGAAAAAAATCTCATTGTGGAAGCTGTAGTGTGTCATAGCATGCTCCGCTCCACAGTCTATGCTTTCTCAACACTTTTTTACTTGTGAATTGTAGTGACTCATTGCAATGAGTCATTAGTCTGGTTCAAGGCCTCCGGCTTCTGCTACTCTATCAATACTAGATCCTCAATGGAACCCCTCTCAGATAATTTGCTGTTGCTCTGTGTCATAGAGATCCTGAAGCTTTGGATCTGTGGGACTGACCCCTTCACATTCTCCAGCAATTCATCAATTGGGTAGATGTTGAGGCTGGCCTACTCAAAACCATGGATCAGCCCACCAGCTCAACTACATCCACACCATCAGTGCAACCTCTGCAGCATTGCCCCAGCTAGCTTAGAGTCAACTCTGTGGGTTCTCATGCTCTCTGGGCTGACTCATATGAGCACACAACATCAAGGCAGCTCTATCGTGTTGCCCAAATGATCTAAGTGCTACATCAGACAAGGGGCTGAGCCAGCTGGCCCCTCTGGGTTGCGACACCAGCAACTTCCCACAGTCAGGGCCAGCTCTACTATGCTGCCTAGGTGGCCTGCAGTGCAGGCTATCCCCAGTTGCTGCCAGTGAGGGGCAGGACCAGCAATACTGCTTTCATGACTTTAAGGCAGAAAAATAAAACTTCCTCATAACAAAGCAAAGCATACTCTTAAAAGCAGGGACTAAACAAACAAAAACAATCAAAAATGGTAATGATTGATATCTAAACATCAAATAATTGTTATTAAATTATATTTGCTACTCAAACAAAAATGAAAAAGTTAAAATTCTATTTTTTAATCAAAGTACACATTAAAATGTTACATATGCCAATCTGATTGTATGTAAAGTGGACTTGGATAAAATTGGGACTTAAAATAGAAGTTTTGGAAAGATATTAAAAGATAAATAATGTAGTATAATAAAGATGGTATTTGGGAAGACCTTAGGTACTAAGTTGTATAAAGTCAAATAGATTCATGCATTAAATGTTCGTGCATTAAATTCACTCACAAACACACAAGCATTACTTTAAGGATTCAGAAAACTTCTAGGAGTTGTTACAAATTCTGTTACAGTTAACTGTGAGCTTCAATTGGTTATAATTAACCTTTTTACTCCCTTAAACTCATTCAGGCGAAGAGTAGTAAAATAAAAATATATATGTGTTCCTCATTTCTTACAGAATGCAGGACATTAGAATTATTCTGTGTGAGGACATTAGAATTATTCACTGCCTATGCTTAATCCTTATAAATCCCAAGAAGTACGTGGCCCATTTCTATCACAATAAGGTAGTGTGCCCTGTGTTCCAGGTTAATCAAGATAGGAAACAGAAAGAGGAAGGCTCATCAATCTGGGGACAGATGTTTACAGGTCTCTTTCCCTTCTAACTTCAAATTCTAAGACTCTATGAGAAAACACAAATGTATAATGTATTTGAGTGGAAAAACCTTATCAAACTAATCTAAAAAATCCCAGAATGTTCCAGAAAGATGGCTCAGTGGGTAAAGTGCATGTCACACAAACAGGAAAACCTGAGTTCCTATCCCCAGAATCCAAATAAAGCCAGATCCCGAAGCAATTGTCTGTAATCTCAGCATCCCCATGGCAAGACAGAAGGCAGATATAAGAGAATCCTGGGAACCTTTAGAGCAAACTAGCCTGGTATATTCAGTGGTGAACAAGACACCCATGTTATACCAAATGGAAGATGAGAAAGATATCTTGAGGTTGTCTTCTGATCATGATATGCATGCATACATGTAATCATTTGTGTATTTTATATATACATCAGTATTCACATTAATGAGAGTTACTAAGCTATAAACTGTCTTAATATAGTTACTAAAAATGGAAACTCTATGTAATGCAATGGTATACAGCATCTGCCTAGACCAGAAACTTTGAAGAGCAGGCATTCTAACATACTGACCTAATAACCATGATTGTAAGTTTAAGACAATAAATGATTTTATAGTTTTTTTTAAAATGGCATAAAATACAAACATATTCAGTATCATTTGTCCTCTTTGTCTTAGGGCACGCACAAAGGTACACCCAACCAACTGGTAATAGTGCACATGGATTACAAGACAGACAGTGTTTATATTCCACAAAACTAATGGGAAAGCCGTTAAAAATTAAGCTATTATCCATTTTGAACTTGGTAATCACTTAAATATGTATTTTTTTATACATTTTTACTTTTATTGTTAGCCAGAATGCTAACAAAATTATAATCATGTCAAATCATGCATGTGTGTGTGTTTCTGCAATCATGCATGTGTGTAGGTTTCTGCATGTTGCGTGAGGTTTTTTTTTCCTAGAGTTCCTTAAATTTCCTCTACAATAATAATAAGCCTTACGATCAACTGCCTTTTAAAAATCTCAAAACATAAATAAGTAAATAAATAAATAAATAAATGTATGTTAGAATTCATATTGTTCTCTCTGACTATTAATGGAAAGCCAAATAGGGTTTAGAGAATATTAACATCATTCATTCATAGAATATGACAAAAAGGAAACAATAAAATTAATATTTATATTTTTATCTTTAGAAACATTTATTTTTATGTATACAATATTGGTATAAAATTACAAATTAATATAATGTATACAGGTATATTCCATTTTTATGTATAATTCAGTTTAAAGACAACTGAATTAAGAATAGATTTGCAAAGTTCATAAGAATTATTCTAAGCTAGATGGAGAGACATTATTGGTATTTGAGTCTTTTTCATACTTCTTGTCCATCCTGAGCCTGGATGAGAGTTCTACCAAAGAGGAATGAAGTGTCCAGGTGGGTAAGAAAAAGCCTTCTACTCTGCCTACCTCAACGGTGATGATGTATAGACACATATGGAGAATGCTGGAGATCCACCCCACATGACTCTTGGAAAAATTTGCAAATTTTCTTAGTGCTATCTTGGGAAGTGGAAAGTGAAGTAGCTGCTAAGGTCACTTGATATCCTGCAGGTCCAGCAAGACACAAGAGAGAAATTCTAACTCTCTTTAAATAGAGAGCTACACTTAAGAAAAACTTGTGTTTAGAATGAGTAGATCGATTCATGGGGACCGCAGACATCCTACTAAGAGAAAAACATAGATGTGGCAGCACAAAAGCAACTAGAGAATCCAGTGTCTAGCAGAAACACTGAGACAACAATAAAGTCCTGTGAGACTCTGTTAACTTGGTTTTTACTCCAGAGGAAATCTCAAGTTGGCTGAGTACTTCCAGAATAGAATCATATAATATTTCTATCAGTAGAATTAGGACTATTACAGGTTATGTGTGTCCTTTTCATTGGCATGTTGAATTCCTGACCACCAGAACTTCAAATGCCATGTTATTTGAAAATGGGATCATTGCAGATGTATATAGGTAAGATAAGGTGATGCTAGGGTAGGATAGATCCTTAATCTATGAAGGATGGTTTCCCTATGAGCAAAAACAATCTGAACATAGAACAACATGTATAGAAAAGATGCCTGATAAAATGGAGGTAAAGGTCAGTGTACTCTGTTTACAGGCCACAGATCATCAAAGAGCCAATAATCAAACTGCCAATGCTTAGAAGAGAGGCCTGAGTCACTTCATTGCTCCTCACAAACACAAAACCAGGCCACCACCTTGATAACAGACTTCTGGTCTCAAGAACTGTGAGGCAAAGGAAATTCTGTAACATACAGCAGCTACTGTGTGGACTCCATTACAGCAACCCTCACAAAAATTTGAGGTACAGTTAACAATGGTTCTCAGCCTTTCTGATTAAAAGGTTCTCTAACCTTTTAATATGGTGCCTCATGTTCTGGCAACCCCCAGCCATACAATTATTTTTGCTGCTACTTCATAACTGAAATTTTGCTATTGTTATGAAACATAATGTAAATGTATTTGGGGACAGAGGTTTACCAAAGGGGCCTTGATCCACAGGTTGAGAACTGCTGGTTTCAAGAAATTAGAGGGTATGGAGGTCTAACACTATACTTTTTTGAGTTTGTGCCAAACTCAAAAATTAACTGGCATCCATTGGCATCAATAAGTTATAACCTGTGTGTTTAAGAGGTAGGGTCAATCTGCATCTTGTAGAATCATGAACTCTGAACATTGTGCTAATATATCCACAGGATCCTAAGGATCACATTAGAAAGTTTTGTTAGATGTTCCTTCAGATTAAACTATTCCATCTAGAAGGAGGAAAAAGGTTTATAAATCTCAAGAACTATCACAATTTAAAAGACTCATGAAAATCTGGAAATTTACGAAAGTCACATGGCCACCCCCAGTGCTATGTAAGTAATGAACAATTGTGGACAGGAGTGAGGGGTTTCCTTCAGTGGGGGTTCCTGAAAGTTGGGCAGAGAGCTCTAGGGATGCAGTTTTCATGAATCATCATCAACACTGGGTCAGACTTTCTGTTAATGGAGCTGACATTGAGTCATCTGTGCTCCTTTCAATGACCTCAAGAAACTCATTGGCTCACCAAGCTAAAGTCAGGTTCAATGGTGTTGGCTTTCTTTCACTCTGATTAATTAATTAATTTATTATCAATATCCTATTTGGGGTGAACACCTGTTTGATCAACTATTTCCAGGAAAATTCACACAACAGAAGTAGAAACTTCTAAACAAAAGAATATATTTCTCTTTGTTTGTTGAGTCTACACTCAATAGAGAAAAAATGATGGGAAAGAAACCCCCCATTAATAAACTCACTGCTTAGACAAGCACTGAGGAAAAGGAAAACAGTGAAATGACTTTGCTACATCTTTACAATCATTCTATTCAAGATTCCTCCAGTCCCCAAACCTTGTTATTTAAAAAAAAACATTATCTTTGAAAACAAAGCAAAGCCTCTTCCACTGTATTAGTCAGGGTTCTCTAGAGTTACAGAACTTATAGAATGTCTCTATATATTAAGGGAATTTATTGTGATGATTTACAGTCTGTTATCCACTAACCCAACTAAGCCAGAAATGGGCAGCTGTGGATGGAAAGTCCAAGAATCTAGTAGTTAGTGCAAGCAGTCGAAAAAGAGTGAATCTTCCTTCTTCTAATGTAGGCCTCCAGCAGAAGGTGTGGCCCAGATTAAGCTGTGTATCACCAAACCTGGATCTGAGACTTACTTTATCTCAGGTTGACCTTGAACTCAGAGATCTCCTTGCTTCAGTCTCCTGAGATTAAAGATGTATACTACCTTGGCTGGGCTTAAGCTTTTCATGGACACTATATGTCAAGATCTCCATGTCAAGATTCAGGTCAGAAATTTGTGTCTTCCAGTCTCAAGATGTAGATCACATGTGTGCCCTCCAATTCTGGATTGTAGTTCATTCCAGATATAGTCAAATTGACAGCCAGGAATAGCTACCACACCCACCAGCTCTATAGCACTTCTTGTTTCCTTGGGCTGTTGGAAGTCCCCTTCTGCAAACGTAGCCTGCAAATTGGGCCTGTGAGGTAGGAATGCAATACAAGTGTCTTATTGCCAATTAAGTTATACCTCTGTAAGGTAAGTTAAATATCACCATTACTGCAAGATGATCAACTAACTCTTTAGAGTGATAGTTTCCCCACCTCAACTACAAAAGAGCAGGTGACAATTTCTTTTTCATTTCCTCTTCAGTTAAAAAGCATTTATATTTTTGCATTAAGTGTATTATTAATCCTCTAATTGCAGTGTTTTCTTTTTGACTCTGGCTCCCTAGGAGATATCTACTATAAGCTGGCATGAAGTAGGCACCTAATGAAAGCAATCAACAGCTTGGCTGCCTTGATTTTCAAAGAAAAAGAAAATCATTCACTTCCATGTGGCAAAAGTACTTTAAGGCATGCTTGTTTATGCAGTACTAAATCAGCCATCAGGAAAATATATGTCTGCAGTTGGCATGGAAACTAATTTGAGTTGGTTCTCATTCATTCTTTTAAAGTTTTTAATCACTTATGAAATATTTCACAGAATTTAAAAAGCAATTCATGGATAATATAAAATAAATTAAAAATAACGTGTCACTTTTGATTTTCTTTTTGAAAAGATAAGACTTCCAGATCAGTAGACAGAAAAATTAAATTAGAAATAAAGCCACATAGCAGGCAATGAGTTTTAGGATATAACATTCCCTCTGTTCTGATACAACCACCTACTTTCTTGAAGAATGAAATCCGTATACAGGTCATTCAACAAGTAGAGTTCTAGAATCACATAGACTGGCAATAAGAGGCATAGTCATGTGCGTATTCAGATGACCAAAAAGGAAAGCACAGGTTGTCATAGCAGCCAGAACACTGTGTGTAGAAACTGTTGAAATCCAAGGTTCTTGGATATTGAAGAAAGTGTGTAGCAGAAATGGAGCTGATGCTCCAATAATGGATTTTTCAGCAATATGATTAGCTATCAACCTCCTTAGCCCTGTCCAAAATGCCCTGCAACCCTGCTCATGACTCATGTGCTATGCTTTACTGTTCTGACAACCCATAATTTTACTTATAATTCAGGCTAGATAACTTCCCCTAATTTTACATTTAAACAAATATTTTTTTATCCATTCTAGATGATGGATTTTAACTTCCACTTTGCACCAGCATACTGATAGTTCCTTTGGGAAGTAGTGGTACCAAATCTGTAATGCATGAAATAACACAAATACGTATTAAGCAACAAATAACTTGGATATTGAAGTGGTGTGTGAAATGCAAATCAACTTAACAGAAGAGGAAATACTTGGAGACCATCTAGAAGTGCCTCATGCAAATGCTTGAGCACTTTGCTGTCACAACACCAATGGAGGAAGGTGAGGAGTGAAGTCCTTCCCTGCTGCTCCTTCTGTCTCTCACATGCCTAGCCCCTCAGGCCCAGAGTCCATGCCCTCTCCATCTCTTCTTTGGAGAAGACCTAGATTCCTTTGTCTCTGGTTCTTAGAGATCCCTAATTCCTTTCTCTCCTCCAGATCAATCTTGGTGGTTTTATTAGCACCCCCTCTTCATACCGTGAAGCTAAGCAAAAGTCCCCTGTTCTTTCCTCATCGAGATCAAAAGCCCCTTTGTAGACACAGATCCCTACTTTTAGTCCCTATTTCAATTCAACCCTACATTTCCTGTTCGGAAAGTCAGTTTGCACTCAGGATCTGGCTATTACTTACAATCAAAATTCAGTACTTCCATGGATGTTTTTCTGAGATGACTAATATACTTTTTCCACTTAATTCGATTGACATTTAGATCCTTACCTGATAGGCTGCTTCTCCTGGCTCCCTCTTCTCTTTCTCCCACTCCTTTTTCCCTTCTCTGAATCCTCACCCTCATCTATCATGCCTACAGACTAGTACAGCAAACCCGGACATCCCACTGCATATAAAGGGTAAAGTCAATCAAAGCAGTAAAATGAGCAACAAAATTCATTTTGGAGAGAGTTATTAAATCTAAAGATAGTCTTTACACTACTGTATCACATTAGATTTCAAACAGCTCAAGCTTAAATCTATATATTCAGTTTTTTCCCTGGGCATACACTAGCAGTTGGGACATTGAAAGCTCATGTATACAAGAGGATTTTTTCTTTTTTAAATTAAAAGCCTTATTTCCTTTGCTGATCCAGATTTTTAAAAAAAAAAAAAATCAATGCTTAGTCTGACACACACACACACACACACACACACACACACACACACACACACTTATATATAAACTATTATTTGTATCTTTACTAATGTACCATGACACCATTCTGATGCATGCTTTATTTTCCCCTATGAAATATACTTTAGAAGATTTCATCAAGAATTGTAAAGGAAGACTAAAGTTATATTTTACCCTACTTTAAGCTAAAAAAATTTACATGAGCCAAGTTTATCTATGGCCACAGAAGACTTGGAATGCTGGGGTCAAAAGCACTAATTACACACAGCAAGAGTAATAACTTTACTATCCTTATGAAACAATTATCAAACTCCTGAGGGCAGGGAATGAGACAGTTGATTTAACCAGTCCGTCTTAGAATGTTCTTGTGCTTTAATACAGGGAATTCTGTTTGTATTATGAGGCTTTTGTAAGAATTAAATCAGGTAATAAATGTATGATGTTTGAAAATGTCTACCATATGATAACAATGGCATACATTTGGATTAACTCATTTTATTACAATGTAATATTCTGCCTGACAAGATGGCTAAAGAGGTAAAGAGCATGCTACTAAGCCTGATACCCAGAATTTGATTCTGAGAACCCACCTGCAAGTTCTCTCCTGGCCTCAGCTTAACCTAAACAGTTAGTCCTAGTACCCAGTGAGAGATCTTATCTTAAAAAACAAAATAATTGACTCCAGATGGACAATAATCAAGGGTGACATTTGGCCTTCATATGCATACTTGAGCACATGGGGGCACACACATATACCTATCCCCACATCAGTAGCACACACAGAGAAATATATGTATATAATTACTGTCTATACTATTTCAATTTCTTCTTTGGATACTTGGCATCTCTTCTTTGACCTCTTATCTTCTAGAAGCAATATATCCATGAGTTCCATATGAAAGAACTTTTTATTTTTTTATAGCAAAAAAATCGTTCATAATTTTAATTGACTCCACACTAGGATCATGGAGGTATTGGTTTTATCTGAGCTTAGCTTGTTGGATTCATGTTCTAGATTCTTTCTTATATTATACTCTTATACTAAACTTTCTAATTTTATAAGTATTAAAAGATTAAGTATTAATCTCTGGGTGGTAATGATTTTTTTCCTGGAACAATTATTTCTGAAACTATAATGTCGTACATAACCAGATTATTTAATCTCTTATGAATACTATTTTTCACATATGTGTAAATATTGTCCCACCAGTTTGTAAAACTCAATCTGATTTCTCAAATATCAATGAGAGTTGGTTGTGATAGACTTTAAAATGTCTGTAAGAAATGTTCTTTCCACCAACAACCACATCCTGACTCTCTTCTGTTTACAATTCCAATCTACTTGAATATTCTCCTAGAATTTCAATACACCACATGCAAACCCATCTCTATTCGTCCATAATGATGCATTTGCCTGGGTCCCCTGCAAACCTGCAAGCCTCTTTAGGTTGAAGACTGTGTCTTTTTTGTTTTTTAGCATCAGTTTCTATCTATATTTTGGCACATAGTAATTAACAGCAACAAGAAGAAATATGTTTGACAAATACAGAAATATGAAAACAACTTAAAATTGCTATGCTGCTAACAAATGGTCAAAATAGAATGTAAAACCATTTTTCCTATCTGCAAATCATACTTTTGAAATATGACAGTCTTAGTTACAGCGACATAAACTGAAAAGTCCAGGTCTAGGTCACAAATCTGTTTTACATACTTTAAATTATAATTATCCTACAATGATTCCTACAAATAACTCTTATTCATGTTAATACTGGGATAATTGCAATGTAGGATTTGCATAGACATTAATAATAAGGTTTAATTCACATGAAGTTTTAAAGCTTGACTCAAATGGCAGTGTATATCTATGTAACCAAAATTTGACACAGGACTAATAAACTCTCTAGAAAGTGTTGCATAGTTCTCTGACTAGTTGATTAAGCTGCAACTAACCGATTATAAATGATTAGGACTAAAATCCAATCAGTTGTTCATGCAAATAACTCTTTGGGTTTTCCTTCAAGTGAAGAAATAGGCAATCTTTGGAGGCTAAGGAAAAGGTGACAGAAAACTAATTGCAGTAATTTCATGGGGATATACATGACAACTTTCTGTCTCTGGGAAAGAAGAGGGCAACTTTTATTCTACATGAAAAAAATATGTATGTTTAAAAATTAATAATTTAGCTTAATTGGGATTACCATATAAACCTTGGATGTAGGAAACAGTGACAATGTACTGTTCTGTAGGCTGAGGAAAATAGAATCTCTCAGCCACAGAATTCATATTTTCTTATTGTATTAGTTATTTTTCTGTTGCTATGAAACACACCTAGACCAAAATGACTTATGAACATGTTTTTTTTATTATTATTAAAGAAGAATAGAGTCCATCATGATGGAAGGCATGGTAACAGGATCAAAAAGCTGATTATTACATCCCAGTCACAAGCATAGATCAGGGAGAGTGTTAACTGAAAGTAGGGCAGCACTACACACTGTCAAATCCTGCGCCCAGTGACTTACTTCCTCCAGCAAAGCTGCATTTCCTAAATGGCTCGAAACAGTACCACCAACTGGGAACCAAATGTCAGAATTCCTGAGCCTGTGAGGAATATTATCATCAACACTTCCACAACTATCTACTCAACCCTTGCCAACCCACACAGAACAGAAACATCTCAGACTGCCATGTATCATCAGACTTAACAATTAAATTCAGAACTTTAGTGTGAAATGTTAACTTTCAACAAAGACTAAATTTCATGTAAAACATTTTAATTTCATGCATTTCTTCCACTGAAGACATGCATTATGTTATAAATAGTGTCTGAGATTTCTAGACAAAGTTCTTTTCAGTTTTTGGTCTTCACAAATTGACAGAATGAACTGAATGCCCATGTCTGACAGCCAAAATGTATCTTGGGGTGGTCCGAAGTGATTTCATTCATGTGTTGGGATGTACAGCACACAGTTTGATAATATTATACCCCAGCAGTCTAAATCAAAGGATGAAAGAAATTATCATGCTATTACATTGTTAACTCTAAGTCCATTTATTTATAAACTAAGAGAAACATTGAGTATCAAGTTAGGTTTACAAAATAAATTATTTATGTTTCCCCACAGGTCCCAGCTCAATAGTGCTGGTACAAAAATACGTTACCAGTAAGACACTACTACCATGTCTCCTTTTAGAAGCTATATTCTTAATTAATTTCTAGGCTAAAATTTTATGAAATGGGTATTACTATAATTTCATATAAATTTGTCATTATAGTTCGTTCTCATTACTTCTCTCCCACACAACTTATTTTAAAGTATAGTCTGCATGATAGACAAAAACATCCTCCTTCAAAGAAGAAAAACAGCCTCCCAGGACACAAGGACTGAGGAAAAGCCTGGGACAGGAAGCTTCCTGTTTCCATCTGTGGTGGGAGAACTCTGCCTGGGTCACCAGGGCTCCATAGACAAATAGCACAAAGAGAAAGCTACCCTCCCAGGATTGTGGAAAAGCTGTGAGTGGAGTTAAGACAAGCACCACTGCTCAGTGGTTCCCACCCGGAAACCTCGCGAGACACAGGGACTGAGGAAAAGCTAGGGACAGGAGCCTTCCTGTTTCCATCTGTGACTGGGGCCATCAGCCTGTGCCACAGGGCTCCATAGCCAAATATTGCCAGGAGAAAGCTAGACTCCCAGGAGTGTGGACAATCCTGTCTGCTCAGAGGGACCCACCTGGAATCCCAGTAAACAGTGACTGAGGAGTGGTCTTCTGGTTTCTTTCAGCAGCCAGGGAGCTGATCCTGTGACACAGGGCTCCATACTCAAATAGTGCGAGAAGAGGGCTGGTATTCCAGTAGTGCTGACACACCTTTGAGCACAGAGAGACCACCACTTCTGTACAAATTCACTGGATAAAGAGGGACCCTTGCAGAGCCATCAGAACACAGGAACCAAGGGACAGCTGGGGACAAGATGCTTCTGGTTTCTGTCTGCACCCCAGAGCTGACCCTGTGCCACAGCTCTCCCAAACCCAAATTCCTCTCAGAGAGAGCTGGTCTTCAAGGAGTATTGACACAGAGGCTTGCAGGAGAGAGAAGCCACAGCCAGAGAGAGTAAGACCAGCTAACACCAGAGTTAACCAGATGGCGAAAGGCAAGGGAAAGAACATAAGGAATAGAAACCAAGGCTACTTGGCATCATCAGAGCCCAGCTCTCCCACCACAGCAAGCCCTGGATACCCCAACACACCAGAAAAGCAAGACTCAGATTTAAAATCATTTCTCATAATGATGATAGAAGACTTTAAGAAGGAAATAAATAACTCCCTTAAAGAAATAGAAGAGAGCACAGGTAAGCAACTAGAAGCCCTTAAAGAGGAAACACAAAAATCCCTTAAAGAATTACAGGAAAGCACAATCAAACAGACAAAGGAAACGAACAAAACCATCCAGGAAATAAAACTAGAAATAGAAACAATAAAGAAATCACAAAGGGAGACAATCCTGGATTTAGAATACCTAGGAAAGAGATCAGGAGTCATTGATGCAAGCATCACCAACAGAATACAAGAGATAGAAGAGAGAATCTCAGGTGCAGAAGATACCATAGAAAACATTGAAACAACAGTCAAAGAAAATGAAAATGCAAAAAGTTCCTAACCCAAAACATCCATGAAATCCAAGGCACAATGAGAAAATAGAACCTAAGGATGATAGGTATAGAAGAGAGTGAAGATTCCCAACTTAAAGGACCAGTAAATATCTTCAAGAAAATTATAAAAGAAAACTTCCCTAACCTAAAGAAAGAGATGAACATAAATTTACAAGAAGCCTACAGAACTCCAAATAGATTGGACCAGAAAAGAAATTCCTCCCATCACATTATAGTGCAAACACCAAATAAACAAAACAAGGAAAGAATATTAAAAGCAGTAAGGGAAAAAGGTCAAGTAACATATAAAGGCAGACCTATCAGAATTATACCAGACTTCTCACCAGAGACTATGAAAGCTAGAAGATCCTGGGCAGAACTCATACAGACCCTAAGAGA
>CM052708.1:841766-867894 GCA_028551405.1 Uromys caudimaculatus
AAGCTATCCTTAACAACAAAAGAACTTCTGGGGGAATCAGCATCCCTGACCTCAAGCTGTACTACAGAGCAGTAGTGATAAAAACTGCATGGTATTGGTACAGTGACAGGCAGGTAGATCAATGGAATAGAATTGAGGACCCAGAAATGAACCCACACACATATGGTCACTTGATTTTTGACAAAGGAGCTAAAACCACCCAGTGCAAAAAAGACAGCTTTTTCAACAAATGGTGCTGGTTCAACTGGCGGTCTACATAGAAGAATGCAAATTGATCCATTCCTATCTCCTTGTACAAAGCTCAGGTCCAAGTGGATCAAGGACCTCCACATAAAACCAGATACACTGAATCTAATAGAAGAGAAAGTGGGGAAAAAGCTCGAACATATGGGTACAGGGGAAAAGTTCCTGAACAGAACACCAGTGGCTTATGTTTCAGATATTTTAAGAAAAACTTTTTGTCTGAAAAAAATGAAGCTGCATTGAGTTCTGTAATCTATCTCCCATCAATAAAAAAGAACCAAAATGGTGTAGAGATGGCCTAGTTGATAAGTACCTTCTACACAAACATGAATACTGAAATTGTATCCCCAACAATGACTTAAGAGCCAGGAAGTATGATACATCTATAACCTAGTGCTGAGGGAGCAGGGGCAGATAGACCCCTAAAACTCACTCACCAGCTGGCCTAGCCAAATATATAAGCTACAATTTTAGAGAGAAAGTCATTTCAAAATCGAAGGTGGAGAGCAATTGAAGAAGACACTAGAAGTCAATCTCTGGTCCTCACACATATACATATGTCCACAAATACACACGTATTCATGTGTACAAATAGACACATACTCACAAAAGGAGTGAATTATTATTTTCTTTATAAAATAGGGGCAATGTGAGCGTATATATATATACATATATGCTCACATTATATATACAGCATATATATATATGGTCATATATATAAACAGCATATATATATGCTCACAAAGATATATATTCTGTAAATATATATATATATATTTACAGAAAACAGACATATCAATGATATCAATTATATTTTGAAGGATAGCCTTAGTAGGACAAATTTTCATCAGAGGCAGAACATAGTTGTTCCCATCTTCAAAGCGTATGCAGGACAGGTCATTTAACTTGCAGTGTGAAAGAGAGCTGGTTTTAAGCTGAAAACTGTTTTCCCTCTTAATCTTATTAGGAAGGTGTACATTAATCACACTTAGCAGCAGTGAAAATGATTCTGCCACCGTCTCTCTCTTGCCCACGCTAAACCAGGGAGCAACAACTCACTTGGCCATCATCCATAGCCCTCACAGCCATCATGCTCTACCCTCCAGAACAGACTTGGTCTGAGGAGCAGCAAGTGAATCTGGTTGAAGAATCATTGTGGTTCACACAGCAGTTGCTAAGGGCAGCCTGTCCTTTCTACCAGCTGGTCCTGAATCACTGGAAGTGACAAAGTGATTCCGTGACAAAATTTGGGATCACTATGATGAAACAATACATGAACACATGATGTTATTTTCTTCTTATGGTTACAATCCTACAAGAAACTGATGCTCATCCAATCTAAGTGCCAAGTATTGTCGAGAGAACAAAATAATCAATCTAACACATAATCTACTAGTGAATAAGCAGCGTCATAGGCTGACATTTTAGAGGTCATCTGCATTAATAGGAAGCATATGGTTTTCTGATGTGAAGAACAAGCAATGTTGGATTAGCATGACTCCAGAGTAGAAGATTCACTGTCAATAAAGGTACATAGTAGTTTAGTCACAATATGCCACCTAGAGACAAAAAGCTCATTAATGTGATATTCACTTAGCAAAAACATTTTCAGCTTCCAATACTGTGGGTGGTAAGCTACACTTCAGGACATCATCTGAGCCAACACCAAGCTGAGATCTTTTTAAGTGGATTTGACTATTGTGCCAAGGAGAAGAGGAAGTCTTGGGAAGAAGGAAAATGCTACTTTGTCATCTAGGCCTGGCTTTATCTCTTAGAAACAGGTAGTTTAGGACCATTGACCAATGGGTGAAAACTTTTAAAATGTAAAATCAATTCTGCAAGAAATCTTAGATCTCATACCAACCATTTATTTCAAGGAAAGGGGACCTAGAATGGACCATGAGTTTTGTTTCATAGGACAGGTGTTATATTAAGCAAGAGAACAGAATCATTTCCATTGAGAGAGATTTTAAGTTTGCACAAGAGGGTAAACATCCCTGAATGGTCTGAGATAAAACTGCTGAATTAGAAGGATACACATAGATAGCAGTTACTGCACAATTCTATCTGCAACTAAATAAACAAGACTTTTCTCCTTTGAAGATACTGTCTTTTCCTAACTCAAGAACCACCACCATTCCTTGTTGTTCCTTCTCTTTTCCATTTACCCACCTGCATCAATAAGAAATAAATCTCCCTTTGTCTGAGGTTCTACTTCTGCAATCTGACTTCCCATAATTTTTGTAGAATACAAACATCATGAGTGTAAGACCCCTGGTTTGCTCCTGACTCTCACAACTACACAACTACACAATGTGACACAGTAGACACTGGCATAGAGCAGACATTCAAGAAATATTGCCCACTGAGTATACTTTTGTCTATGTCCTACTGATAAGAATCATCATTTGCAGAATTCTCTAAAACCCAAATGATTGGTCTCTCTGCTACAAATCTTCCTGCTTCTCACAAAGCAGTTGCTATGGTTTAATTTTCTTAAATCATGATGAAATGCAAGTCTTCACAAAAGGATCCAGTTACTGCTTGCAGCTAGACCTAAACTCTTTCATGATTCCCATTGGGATTGCAGAGGCGATAATCTCTAGAATGGGGAAATTGGAAGCAAATGATTAAAACAGTATGAATACTTTCTCTTCTCCCTTTTCCTATCCCCTCCCACTGCTTTTGCCTCTTCTTGTTTCCAAATCCTCTTATTATTCAATTTTCTTCCTGCAAAGTAACTAGTCTACAAGGTCTTTATCAGCATAATATAGATGCTTTTATGCTACAAATTTTGATTACACTTTGCCATGAACTGCACCGAGTCTACCTTCTTAGGCCCTGCACGTTGCTAACTTGATCTCATCTGCTCTCCCCTTCTCCCTCCATCCCAGCACCAGTGTTCTTTGTTTTGTGTTTTCTATGACAAAAGAAAGGATCTTGGCATCTGCAGGCACTTTCTGCCAACCCTGTTTAAAGTGCAGCGCACTTCAGAGCAAGTCTATTCTCCTTGCTAGGTAACCTTTATGTTTTGTTTGTGACCAACTATAACATACATTACTTTTGGATTCTTTTAAATTCATTGACTGTTTGTCACCTTGTAATGAAAGCTACAGAGGAGGAAAGAATTTTAACAATTGTATTTGCCACTACCTCTTTTCCTAGAATAATGCCTTGGAATGAATGAACGGAAGAGTTAAAAAGTGGACAAATGAGAAACAGCTTTGCAATATGATCTCCAGCTAACTAGACACTACTTCTATTGACTCAAATTTCTATACTTCAGAGTCTACCTGAAGTTCATAAATATACCACATAATATCTCAATCTATCAGGTTTTATTATTCCTTCATTTAATCACTCTTGTTTTATTACTGTGAAAATACTATCTCTGGTGTCAAGTTGATTGAAGATAGAAATTGGCCACAAAAGGCTTGTCTTCCCCATCTGAAGGAAGTAAGTTACCTCTTTTATCAATACATTCATTACTCACAGTCACTTCCTTCTCAGGGTCTTTTCCCTAAGTGCCCAATTAGAAACCCACTTTGTCTTTACATATGCTGTGTCTCCAAATACCCAAGACTAGTAGGTTTTTAATGTACCCTCAAGCCTCTGCTCTCACTCCTCATGCTTGGTCATTCCAGGATAGGACTTACACTCTCATCTCATGTGTGCTTTCCTTTCTAAATAATTCCTCATAAATCCGTTGTTTCCAGTGAGACAGACTTGTGATATTCCACATCCTGTTTTACTCTTCATGGAATGAACAATATAGCCTTTAAGCCCATGATTAGATACGATTGCTTCCATGGACTCACCCTAAGAATGGAAGATGGATATCAATAGGGTGGTTGGTATGTTTCCTGCCAGGATTATTTCTTCCATTTTTATCCACAAAGAACACAGGGTTCGTCTATAACTCACTACTATTGCACCCACTTCAAGGACTTGGTCTGAAATTTTCCAACTTCACAGTTAAATAAAACAAACATTGCTCTGTTAAAAATGCTGCTCACGGGTGTGTAAAAAACAGAAAGCAACAGTTGCAGCTGGAATTTTCATATGCACCAAACACTGAATCTTATATATTATTGGCTTATTTGATAAGAAAATATTGTAATGAAGTTTCACAATACAGTGCTGAAATTATTACACTTACGTTTTTCATATCACTAATGTGGAATGTACGTATAAAAAGAAGTAGAGAGAAAAATGAAGTGAGCTTTGGGGGAATACTGGTCAGTATTTAACAAATTCTTCTTTCACTGTTTTTTTTTTTTATTTCATTGTTAGTAATCTAAGCTTAATACTTAAGTTCTGTCCACAATGATCACATGCACACACACACATGCATAAGCCATTATCTCGTATTCACAGACTGTGGTCCATACTTATGGCTTTAGTAACAGACTGAAGTGTTACTACAGCAGTGAGTAGAGAGAGATGGGCACATGCAACACTAATGTGGAAATGAAGTCTCCCTTGCATCCCATTTGCTAAATCAGTATCACCATCATCATAACCATTATCCTCATCAACAGATCATCACTTAAAGCAGGTACTCTGCTAGATGCTTCTCAGATTGTCTCATTAATCCTAAAAATATCCAGAAGTACCTACTCACATATGCCCCATCAATCCTAAAATAAGCTACCAAATAAAGGAGCAGATATTATTTACTCATTGCATTTAGAGAGAGGAAACTCAGTTGTGTACCCAGATTGATATTATAAGGAATTGAACGTTCATGTTTCTGATTCTAAACTTTGTTTTTATTCTTTTTATTCCTGGGGGAAGGCATTCTGTATTGTATAATAAAGCAACTGTTCTTCACATATTGCTAGTTGAGTTTAAGTTAATTGATATAATAAAATTAAGGCTTCAATTATTTATTTGCTGTGTCTTCATCCCAAGTGTTCCCAGGCTTTTGTCCTATACAAATACAAACATCCCCACCACTCACATAGCTCTAGCAAGTGGACTCAGGTTAGAACATAGTCAGACTAACATAGCACCTTATATCTAACTTGGGTATCAAAGCATTTGTATGGAGACATGAAAACTGCTTTTCATATCCCACTCAAGTATTTACTTCCAAAATGTTTCCAAGCTCCCTCTACTTTTTCTTTATGAATCCAAACATTTATTTTTGAGTGCATAACAATCACTTTGTTTTATCAGTTTAAAGCCCATTAGGCAATGGTATATTTCACCACATGTGGGGGGGGGGGGGATACTCAATTATCTGTTTCAACCATTGAGAACTGATAAGTACTTTCAATTTACATGACTTGGTATAGTAGTTAAGCATTTCATGTAAATTTTAACTGTGGATTGCAAGGTAAGTAAATTCGGGCAAGTTATTTGAGGATCTTCTCCCATTTGTAAAATGGAAATGAAATAGCAGAAACCCTATAAGATTATTGGTCTACAAAAGTCAATGTTAAGGATAGGGATGTAGCTTTGTGGTATAATGCTTGCTTAACATATATAAGGTTCTAGTTCAATCTTCAGTACAAAATTTTTTTGAAAAAATTAAAAGCCAAAGGCTAATAAGCAACACTTGTACCAAGTTATTATGTAACATATAATAACTATTTGAATTGAACTTTGTAAAGTTGGGCAACATTATTCAAATCCTGAGAATTCTTAAGTTAAACAAACTGAAAAGATACATTGAGTATTGGTAGTAATCAATAAACTGTTTTTTCTCCCCCCTTGAATTGGCTTCAAGTATTCACTAAATTGTAGTGATTAATCCAAATAAATAATTAAGGAGAGGATCAGAATGGCAAGCAACAGGATTAAAGTGGCACATTGGAGGTGGAACCAGTAGATACAATTTTATGTGTGATTCATACTGCTTAGACAGATGACAAAAGCACCAGGGGAAGACAGAAACAAATTAGCCTTACCCAGCAAAACAACTGGGAACTGAACAATTAGATTAATATATGTTTTAGTGATAATGTAATCAAGCT
Organism: Uromys caudimaculatus; assembly: GCA_028551405.1. Lineage (NCBI taxonomy): Eukaryota > Metazoa > Chordata > Mammalia > Rodentia > Muridae > Uromys > Uromys caudimaculatus. Next base: position 847,991 of record CM052708.1, read on the forward strand.
ACCCCATGCTGAAGAAAAGTGAATTCAAGACCAAAGGCATGACTCCATGGTTCTTTATAAACTCAAAGTGAATATGAAAAGTTTCTAACAAACAAGACCAAGCATCAATTTTGCAGATCTATAGTTTCTGTAAAAGATCTGTTCCTAAATACTAAGGTCACATTAATATCTCAGAACAGCAACTATGTATCCATATGTTTCCCGAAAGTAGAGAAGATGAAAGACAGAATAATGTTCAGCATAAAGATCGTTCCAGGTCAGGTTAGCAGAGAGGCAGAGCTGTATGAAGTGCCCCACCATGGAACCCATGTGTTGATTAGCAAGATTGGCTGACATAAAACATAGGGACCTGAGGCAGAGCTTTCTCCAGTCTCTGCCTGAACCCAAAATATTAGACTCTACAAGTTCTTGAAATTTGTGATGTCAGGGAAAGTAATTCTTTCAGATATTGGAGCATATAACTAGTAACCACTCTGTACAAACATATAATACTTTGTACACAGACAGACTTTTTGTACATTATCCATGCCAAATGTAGGAATAGAGTACCATTTGTCAATGTTGGATTTTATGACAACGATTCTTGGACTTGGTTCACTCTGTAAGCTTAGTGAACTGGTAAGCTTAAAACACTAGTGATGTCTGGTTCAAAGCAGACATTCATATTTAATTAGCTTGGGATGTAGCCATTGCTCTCAGACTTAAAGATCACAAGCAGATGAGCGTCATCTTCAACCAAACAGAAGTGTGTGTGTGTGTGTGTGTGTGTGTGTGTGTGTGTGTGTATGCTCATGTACACACACACACACACACACACTCACACTCACACACACAGGAAATGACATGCTTCCACAAAGGAAGATCTCTAACTACCCTGGATGGCTCTAGGAACATGTGCTTATTGTACCTGAGATTGGATGATACAGACCCTCTCTCCATCAGTGTTTCTTTGCACTGGGAACTTGGGGTTTTGGACTTTGATTGCTTCATAAATACCATACATTGCCAGGGCAAGAAAGGGGCAAGCATAGGCTGGTAAATTCTAAAGTAGTCTCCTCACACCCAGAATGAGTGAGGAGGAAAATCACATTTCTCCTAGGTGACCAAGGGAACATAATGTAACCTCTGCTGAAAGAATATTGGCCATGGAAACCTTTGCAAATAAACCTTAGGAGATAATTTTGAGCCAAAGCGCATATTCTGCCAATTCAATTTCACATAATGTGGGTAGTAGCACATCTTCTCTCTGAATGGTAAACACATACAATTGGGACAGTGTCTAAGCATCCTGAAGTTCAAAGCTGAACCAGAAACCTTGAAATCGTATGTCACTCAGCATGAAATTGTTTGGAAATATCAATGAAAACATTTTAGAGTGTTAATCCTAGGTAACATAAGCTTTAAAGTAGTATGAAAATTAGCAAATATTTCTCCGAATGAAATTCAGAGAAACCAGAGGTTTCTACTCCAGAAACTAATTTGATTTTAAAAACATCTTTTTAAATGTACTTTTATTTTTAAATTGTGTGTGTGTGTGTGTGTGTGTGTGTGTGTGTGTCTGTGTGTGTCTGTGTGTGTGTCTGTTTCTGTGTGTATGTGCATGGAGGCCAGAAAAGGGTGTCAGATCCCTGAAACTGTAGTTACAAATTGTTATGAGTATACATGTCTACTGGGAACCCAACTCTGGTATTTTACAAAAATAGTAATGTACTCTTAACTGCCAAGCTCTAACTTCATCCCCAGATAAGAAGCATAAAATAAAATGCCATTTGTGATATCTGATCACTAGCAATATTGGTGGGTTGTTCAATCATTTATGCTGCTGTGCATGTTTTTAACTCAACATGAGACTTCATCTTTAAAAGTACTTAGTTGATAAGTGAAATGTTTTGTATTTCCCTCGAACAGAAATGCATATATTTCTTGGTGAACATTTTCAAATAAAATTCCCAGTGAATCACAGGGACAGGTTGACAAGGTCTGTTCCCAGGTGACTACAGATAAACAAATGCTATTTGAGTACAAAACCCAGCTTCACAGTATGATGATTTTATATTCATGTTTCCATCACATATGGTAATTTAAAACAAAGGACTGGAGTGCTTCTTAATCACTACTGTTTCATGAACGGAAAGCAATACTGGGCTAGAAGAGGATTTGAAAAGGAGGAAGCCTGCTGGAAAAACACCATTTGAAAACTCCATTTGAAAACAGAATTCAAATAGTGTTTTAAAATTTATTTCCATGGACACAAGATGCATGGGACCTGCTCTAATGGTATTTTCTTTCTCTAAAGAAAAACACAATCAATAATTCTCAGACCAGAACATAACAGATAAAAAAGGAGGACAGATTGTGTTATTTTCTTCCATAATGCAATACTTCAATCTTACAGTCAGGAAGGCAACATCCAGGTGTGGGTGTATAATAAGTTAAAGGGACCTCCATGTTGTTACTCTTCTTGATGCACATTTAAGTGCAGAAATAATCATGTATTTTAGGGGGGGGAAGGCAGTTTGAAAAGGCAGAGCAGCTATCTTCAATTGCAGTGATAACTGAACACGACTTACAACACATCTCAGAGATTAATCTAATGACTCATTTGAGTAGATTCTCCTGGATTTTAAATGTTCCTAAAAAACCTTGTCTTCAAAGTTTGTTCTGGAAAATCTATGTTTATTTCCCTTTGTTGCAATGTCTACTCTCTTCATCATGATAGGATCCCACTGTGTATGAAACACTACAGAAGGTATCTCAGGTGCCAAGGCTAGACAAAATTTCATCCATTCAAAAGACAAATGGCAGGTGCAGTTTCTGCTTCTAGAATTTTCCTTGTAACTGAAACTGCATTAACTCACCAGTGCAGAACCAGTGAGAAGTGCCACAGAAGCAGAATCGCTGTTGATCTCTGTGTAGATATTAGTTTGTGGCATCGCTCCTCTTGTGACCAATATGCCCAGACAAGAACACTTGGGACTCTTATTCTATGACGTTCTGAGCCATACCTCCTTTCCCCCAAATAGGCTTTGGATTGGAAAAGCATCTAGTATTATAATGACGGATTCCCCACTACACTTTACTCTGATTGAAAAATAAATTCAACTGCATTACTCTAACCACAATCAGTTCTATGTCACGTCATTTGTTTATAAATTATAGAATATAGACACAGATTCACATTTACTTACATAAGTAGTTAAAACAGGGAGTAAGCAATCATTAGGTATAGTAACTACAAAGCTTGCAGAAACTAAGATAAAATTCAACCACACAATTTACTTTATTCTAAGTTTTCAGACTAAAAGCGTTTTTGCATAAGGGCAGAATGGTTTTAAGAAATACCCCCCTCATAAAGTCTGTAGCATAAATTACAATACTTCTTATTCAGTGGTGAACTTTCTATTAGCAGTACTTGAAGTTTGATACTTAGATGGAAGGGTTATGAGAGCCCTCTGGTGGCCAATATTAAAGTACAGACCGAATTTCCCTAACGTGAGGGCGTGGGAGCCCAGGGGGTGGGAAAAATGGATGTCCTCTGGGACAGAAAGAGGAGTGTATATATCATACCGTATTCTTCCATTTCTCAGGAAATTTACTCAGCAGTTAGGTCAGGAACAAAATAATCTAAATTCATATATAAAATAAGGTGTTGAAAAAGATACCAAGAAGGTTAAAATTTACATATTAAATGGAGTAGGTTTTAAGAAAAGCAAGGAGATAAAAGTGGAACGTTTACAGTAATTGTAGAGTTAATTACTACTCGATGCAATTGTTTTTATTTGCATCATATTTTTTTTCACAGGGTCTCACTAAGGTGCGCTGAAGGTCTGGGACTCACAGAGATCTGCCTGCCTCTGCCTCAAGTGCTAGGATTAAAGCTGTGCTCCATCATACTCAGATGTGCCATCAAAAGCTTTGAATATTGTTAATATCTCTCAGGAGAGGGTAACAAGGACTGATATAGTCAAACTATATTTCATACATGTATGACATAATAAAATTCATTATTTATATGATTAATATACAAAAATTAAAAAAGAGATAATTCAAAAGATAACATAATCCATGACACAAAGCAACATGAAAAGAAAACAAAGGACCTTAGAAAACAAATTAACTCTTAAAATAATTTTTTAAATAAAAATACAATAATTACTTGTGCTTCATTAAAGAATACCTCGCTGACCTGGAAAACTTCATGCACTTCCAGAAGTGATTATTTTCCATGAAAGATATTTATATACCATGGGTTATTGAATCACAGCATTTTTAATGATGAAGTTTAACAGAATTTTAACAGATACTGACATTTAGGACTTCTTCAAATCCACGTCCCTCCATCTTCAATCCAGCAATGAATATAACCATGAAGCTTATATACAACCAATCATCTCCTCATATAATACAAAGATAACAGATATGGTGGAATAATTAAGTTGTAAGTCATTTTGTCTCTACGTATCACCACATGAAAACAGAGTGTCTGTTAAATATTAGAAGCACCTTGAATCTCACCACACAAAGTAATGAAAAAAAGTTGCAAGTTAAGGCATTAATTTCATGTGATTAAATTCACACTGGAAAGATGAATACTATATTTATATAGTATTTTATCTATCATATAGGTGTATATGTGTAATGTGTGTTTTTATGTATCTTAGTTGTGGCAGAAATAATCAATTATTTCTACACTACTCATTAATACACTGTGCTTTGAGATCAGAACTATTTTTAATATGTAAGATGTTTTCCAGCATCATTTAACCTAGAAATATTATTAGTCCAAAATAATGACTACAGACGTGAGTAATATATCCTTATTAAGAACTCATTACTGTAGGTCAATTTGAGAACTTGATTTCACAGGGTCAATGGTTCTTCATTAATTTGAAGTATAATTATGAATGGCCATATTAAAAGATTTAGACTTACAAGAGAATTATAAAGGCAGAGGGATTCTAATTGCACTCTGCCTGCTAATTTTGATTATATAAAAACAATTCTAGGAGACTATCATTTCTACTTTTAAGATATATTGTTCTTTATAAAGTATAAGAAACTTATAAGAAATGTTTGATATAATTTCATCAACATTATTATTTTAAAGTCAGGAAATAATATCCTCAAATTTTAACATGCACAAAAATGACTTGAGAAGCTTACAGAACTCCTGTGCTCTGGATGCATATTCTAATTAAGTTCTGTGAGCATCTACTTTATGTCTCAAACAGTTATGCACCCACCTAACTCAGCAACTTCACCTTCACAGTTCTTCACAACACTTCACCTCACTTTGTAGTTTGGGAGGCTTTGCTAAAGACTGAAGGAATGCCAGCGAGGATGTGGAGAAAGAGGAACACTCCCCCATTGCTGGTGGGATTGCAAACTGGTACAACCTCTCTGGATATCAGTTTGGCGGATGCTCAGAAAAATGAACATAATACTACTTGAGGACCCAGCTATTCTGCTCCTGGGCATATACACAGAAGATGCTCCAACATATAATAAAGACACATGCTCCACTATGTTCATAGCAGCCATATTTATAATAGCCAGAAGCTGAAAACAACTCTGATGTCCCTCAGCAGAGGAATGGATACAGAAAATGTGGTACATTCACACAATGGAATACTACTCAGCTATTACAAATGATGACTTAATGAAATTCGCAGGCAAATGGATAGAACTTGAAAATATCATCCTGAGCGAGGTAACTCAGTCACAAGAATGAACATGGTATGTACTCACTGATAAGTGGTTATTAGCTCAAAAGTTCGGAATACCCAAGATTCACTTCACAGCTACCATTGGGCTGAGCGTGGTCCCAGATGGAGGAGTTGAAGAAGGGACTGAAGGAGCTGAGGGAGTTTGCAGCCCCATGGAGGGAGCAAAAGTGTCAACTGGCCTGACTCCCTGATGCTCCCGGAGACTGGACCACCAACCAAAGAATACACATGGAGGAAACCACGGTGCTGGCCACATATGTGGCAGAGGAGGGTCTTGTTAGCCATCAGGGGGAGGAGAGGCCCTTGGGCCTAAGGGTGTTAGATGCCCCATTATAGGGGAATGCCAAAGAGGGAAGACTAGAGTGGGTGGTTGGGTGAGTGGGGGAATACCCTCATAGAGGCAGGGGGAGGGGGAAGGGGATAGGGAGTTTCCAAAGAGGAGATCTGGAAAGGGGGAAACATTTAAAATGTAAATAAAGTATCAAAAAAAAAAAAAAAAAAGAGCTGCTGTGGTCCCCAACTTAGAGAATTGCTAAGGCATTGAGGCAGGAGTAGGGGAGGAGCTCCCTCATAGAAGCAGGGGGAAGTGGAATGGGATAGGAGGTTTGTAGAGGGGAAACCAGGAAGGAGGATAACATTTGAAATGTAAATAAATAATATAACCAATAAAAAAATAAAATAAAAAATAGAGAAAAAGAAAAAAAAGACTGTGAAGAAATTCCTTTTTGTCTTTACCCATTCATTTCCTTCTGTACACTATCAGTGATATCATAATTATTTACTAAATATGTATTACGTAAAGCAATGCAAGAGCTTTGATGAAAGAAATCTTAGAACAATTTTACCAGCACAAACAAAAGTATTTCCTGACACATAAATGGGCAGAACACTAAACCATTGCCACACCCAGGAACAGGAAATACTCAACAATCTTTCTTCTCTATTCTCATATAATATATTCTGAATCCAAGTTTTGGAGAGATGGCACAGATGTTGAAGTCTGTTTGATGCCCTGGCACAAAGATCTGTTTAAAGGCAGGTCCTCATAGATGAATAGCAATATGTCCTAGAGCAGAGTAGAGAGGAGGCCCATTGGCCAAGAGCCTAAAATTTTTCGATGCTCAAAACAAAGCATTTGACCCCTCCCTCATTTCCTGGAAGGGGCCCTTGTGCTCACTCACAGTCTGTAAGGACTAACCTCAAAGTCCTCCAGCTTGGATGAGGCAATTATATGTGATCTGTACCCAATGATAAAACATTTCATGCTTCTCCAAAGTTACAAATCCATTTATTGACCTCTCAAGGGAAACAAACATGAACCCCACAAAGGAAGAACACAAACCCCACTCTCTTTTTTTTTCCAATTTGGAACTTGGAAAACAAAACATGGAAAGTTTTCAAGTATTTTCTCTTCAGAGAAACGTGAAGCAGTTACTTAGAAGCTGAGTTAAATGGGGAAGATGCAGGGATGGGAGATCAAAAGAGGTCCCTGAAAGGGAAAGAAAGGTCAACAAGCAAGAAGAGGTCAAGTAAAGAATGGCCCAGGCAATGACCAGAAGCAAACAGCACAAAGAAGGGCAGATCAGACTGTGTGCAATCCAGGTGGAAGACATGGTTTCTACTTGAGTTTGGAAATCAACTGATTCACCTGAGAAAAGTGAGGAGAGAGGTGGGATCATAAGGAAATGTAAGATTCTCAAGAACGCATATTACTATTAACCAAAGGGAACATTATTTCAAACTTATTTCTGCATTTTATTTTTTAATTTAAATTTTTATATATTTTAAACACGTTTTCCCTACTCACTATTCCTAGATCCTTACCACCTTCCTATACATCCAATTCCACATTCATGCACTCTCTTTGAAAGTATCAAAACAAACAAAAAAAAATGGCAAAATAAAACATAATAAAACAAAAGCCCACAAAAAAAAAAAAAAAAACATTGAGTTTGTTTTCTCATTCCTGTGCATGAAGCCTCACTGGAGCTTGATCAATATATCTAGTGACAGAGCATTGGAGAAAAAATCACTCTCCCTTTGTTACTAGGTATCAATTGCAAATAACTTCTTGGTTATGGACCAGATGTCCACTTTCCCCTCTCAGGTCTGGGTCTCCATGTGGCTTAAACCTGTGCAGGCTTGTGTGTGCTGTCACAGACTCTGAGTTCACATGTGCATCAGTCCTGTTGTGTCTGGGAGACTGTTTCCTAAGGGTCATTCATCCCCTCCAGCTCTTACAATCTTCCTGGCTCTTCTTCCACACAGCTTCCTGAGCCTTGAGGAAAAGGTTTTGATGAAGACATATCATTTAGGACTGAATGCTCCAGGTCTCTCTCCCTGCACATTGTTCACTTGTAGGTTTCTGTGTTAAGGTTCCACCTACTATAAGAAGGAGCTTCTCAGATGAGGAATCACTGAAGCATTAGTGATCCATGTATAGCAGAATGCCATTAGGAGTCTTTTTACTGCTATGTTACTTTAACAGATCCTTTTTATATTTTTATCAGCATCCTAAGATTTAAAAGTGCAATGAATATTGTGAAAGCAGTCAGCCACTCTCTGTGTAAATTTAAAGCATGGTCCACATGACAGAACTAGTACCATCAGCTGGGCAAAAAACCATGCTTGGCTAGGTCATAGATCCTAGAGGGTAACAGTAGAGAGAATATCTTGTGTATCGTATGCATGCATCACCTCTCAATTAAAAAGCCTACGACCTATGGTTTAGGCAGGAAATAGAGGTGGGACACCAGGAAGCAGAAAGGATTATGTGATAGAGCCAGGCAGGATATTCCCAGGGAAGATGTGAGGAGCCAGGATGGACACATGATACCTGACCATAGGTAACCAGGCGCATCGCAGAATGTGGATTAAAATAATTGGGTCATCTAAGTTTTGATCTAGTCAGAGTAGAGCCCAGCAATACGGCCAAGGTATTTGTAAATATATTTTGAGTCTGAGTCTTATTTCTGGAAACATAGGGCTATGAGGAAGAACCAGGTTTAACTTCTACCTAGAACCACAGCAGTATATTTCTCCCTAAATTCTCATCATTATACCCATAGATTAGTGAATCTCTCACCACCCATTAGAGATGCTTTCATTTGTACTATATGGTAGTTAATATAGAGACTCTATATTAATTGGTCAATAAGTAGAGAGTAAGTGAATTTAGATTATTCCTCTCTAAATGGAACATGTATATCAGAGTCCCTTCCCCCTTAAGCTCAGGGATCATAAAAGAAGTGGGAATAATTTGATTGTAAGAACCAGAGGGAGTAGATGTCCACAGCAAAACTGTATTTGCACAAATGAACTCACAGCAGCTGTTACTACATCTACAAGATGTTTAAATCATCAAGCTTGCCCTCAAAACAGGAGAAGCTAATGAAATCCCAAACCTATCTGAAGATACAACTGCAATCCATGCCACTAGGGGAGCAATGAGGGCTCTGAGAGGCTGCCCATGATCCAGGAAGTGGCCCCACACTCGTGTGTGTGTGTGTGTGTGTGTGTGTGTGTGTGTGTGTGTGTGTGTGTGTGTGTGTGTAGACAGCCCTTAATGGATTCAATAGTTTTTTAACATTTTTAAGATTTAAAAAAGAATAGCAAAATTTGGAAGAGAAAAGTGATGTGGGAATATGGAAGAAAATGAAGGGGAGGGAAAAGGGGATAGATTTGATTAAAAAAATTATACATATATATTGATAATAAATAAAGTATGTCCAAAATTTGCAAAGAAGGGGGTAAAGGGAACACGGCAGTTCTTCAGAATGAATATAATCTAAATTAGAAAGGCAATATTCAAATTGATAGCAGGCTGAGAAAGGAACTACTATTTGGGCATGCCTGAGAGAAGGAATCCCTCTTCCCACTACAGAGGCCATCAAGAGGACAACTTGATTTTGTTTTCTACCTTAGCATAATTAACTAATCATCAGAAGTGCAGATGCTTAAAATAGCATCCATTATGTATATCTCAGTTCTATGAATCAGAAGACCCAGTGTAGCACAGCTGGGTGCTTTGCTCAGTGGTAGCAACTGGCTACATTCTCACTAGGAGGTTCAGACAGATATGGATTCCTGGCTAAGGCTCTGCCTTTACTTCCTTGTGGCTGTAAGGTTAATGGTACTTTACTTCTTCAAATCCAGGGAAAAAAGAAAAGGGTCTCATCTGCTTTGCAGTCTAATCTCTGGACCGATGTGGGAAGATTTCTCTAAAAGAATCACTCACCTAGATCTGCCCAGCTTGGTGCATTCTCTCTTCCAACAAGATGAAAAACTATAACCAAGTTTACATGTAAAATTGATAACTATTTTGGAGAAAAAATTACCTTTAAGTGTCCATGGGAAAATCACAGACTTAAACATGAAAGTCAGTCTTAATAGTGAAATGACAAAATTAGAGTTCTCACAAAACCCAAGCAGGAAAGTGAACAAGACAATGTTTCTATGAGGCAGTTTGGAATTTCAGGACAGAAGAGAGCCCATACTTATTCATCTGGGAACTCCCCCTTTGTCATGTTTCCTGGGAAAATTGCCAAAAATATAAAGAACAAAGTTTGGTGTAAAGATGTTGGAAACTGGGAATAAACTGAGTATAAAACATGTGTCATTCAACAATGTAACAATGTTTATCAAAACTGTAAAAGTTTAAAAGTACTAGGTACCACTGATACAGTCATAAATAAACACACTTCGCTGCCAGTGTGGAATTTTAATTCTAGTAGAAGAGAGGATATAAGAAATTAATTACAAATTACCAGAAATATTACAAAGAAAGTTGGCTAGTGAGATAGAGCTCCTGAGCAAGACCATGCATGTTTTGGTGGACAGGTTTATAAGTAAGTTTATAAAGAAATATTTGTTTTAATTATTAATATTTTAATTATGTATTTTTGTCTGTGAGTGAAAATGCCCAGAGTCCAGAAAAGAGCACTGTATTCCTTGGAGTGGGAGTTACAGGTTGTGAATCACCTGATGTGGGTGTTGGGAGCCATAACTGAGTAATTTGCAAGAACAGCAAGAGCTCCTAATCATTCAGACATTTCTCAAACCCCAGAAATAACTTTTGTACTTAGACGTGAAGCATGGTAGTAGGTCAGTTATGTGGCCAACTTTAAGAAGCATCTTCCCAATCAGAGGAAATACAAATACAGGAAACGCCCAGGAAAGAGTTCTAAATTCTGGAAATGCCATGCCCCAAATTCCTTTGCAAGCAACAGTCCAGATAATTTGCATTTGGAAAAATAAATTCAGAATGACCACAAGATCAATGTGAGGTTGTCCCTATATGCTCATTCCTAAAATCCTTTCTTCTAGTTGTGCTAATGACTTTGTGAGATCAGTATGTTCCTGTTTTAAAACATTAGCTCAAAGCAATTATGAATAGTTGTAGTTAATGGTAGCTACGACTACAAAAACAATGTAAAAGAACATTAGCTAGAAATTTTATCTTTAGAAAGATAAAAATGTGGTTGTTTTTCTATCACAAACTTCTCAACATTGAAATATATATGAGTGATTTTTTAATAATTATTAAAAGTAAAAGGTACACTAAGATATATTTGAACTGGAATAAGAAAGAACAAGTATTCATTTGTTCAGTAAAATCATAAAACTAAAATCATTTATTTGAAAGTTATCTGTTCACAAATTTTCTATGTGTCCAATCTGTAAAGCAGAGTCCTCCTTGTTGTAGTTCAAGCAGAGAACAAATATTGTCTTCCTTTTTTTCAGGAACTTTTGTGGTAATGGTGGAGAATAATTAAGTAAGTCCAATTTCAATGGACAAATGAGAAGTCAGAGTCTCCCACCCCCATCCCTGAAGGCTTTACTCTGTGTTATGTAGAAAGACTTTACTGTGGAGAGGCATGGAGAGAGAATATACTTCAGTCTAGTCCCTCTTCACCAGTGATCTTTGCTTCATCTTTTGATTCTTTGCTTCTTTACTTCCCCTTGGTGTTGTGGGAAGACCTTCCTGCTGTGGTCCTACCTGCCCTTCCTGTGGAGGAAAGCTTTTCTTTCACTTACATCTTCAAAACCACTCTTTCTGCTTTATTAATGACTCTTTAAAATCCATAGTCCTTAGAGATTGGAAGCATTTTACTTTTTCATGTTCTACTGGATAGGCAGTTCAGAGCCAGAGCCTCAGGAGACAAGAATCCTGTATGTTACAAGTGTCAAAGGGTATCAAATGCAAGACAAAAGAAAAAAAGAAAAAGATATCTTTATGCTGAAGCAAATCTGATCTCTGCTAATGTTTCCCAAGCTCTTCCTCCAAGGTCAAAACCACTTCTGTCTTAGAAATATTCTGTATAGCCTAAAGGTCAAAGATAAGTGGACAGTGTGAAAGCCAGCCTGGGCCACATCCAGTCACTGCCTGAACATTGTCATGTTTGCTCATTTATGCACCTTTTACTTCACCCTGAATGTTTAAAACATCTTTCACATATCACAGTACCTTTTGGTATGTAGTCTTTCACAATTACAGTGAGAGTGATGGGGTTGTAGCTCAGTAGAAGAACATTTGTCTAGCATCTACAAGGTTGGATTCCCCAACATTGAAAGAGGGGGGAAAGTCTACAAGAAAAAAATCTCACATTCAAAACTCTATTGCTAGACATACACACACACACACACACTCACACACACACACACACACACACACACACACACACACACACACACACACACCACATGCAACTAGAAATGTATCCTATAATGAAGATGAATAAATTAGCTCATTATGATTGACACTTTATCTTTAACCATTTTGTTTAACAGTTCCCTTCTTTTCAATGCTACATACGCAATGAAAAAGAAGAAAGCTATGCCTCCTGGGAGTTTGTTCTGAATTAAACCAAAGTCTAAAATTCAGCACATCAGGGCTGTCTTGTTCAGCTCAGCAGTGCATTGTGACACTTTAGGACATCTAAAGTGTTATCAAATATCCTTAGGTAATTTCCACATTGAGCAAATTGCAGTAGGCCTAGCATCAAAGGAATATTCACTTGGTGGAAAATCCCACCTTCAGAGGCCAAGGAGATCTCTTTCTCATAACAATGCTGTACTGTCATCCTGTGGATGACAGATGCAGTGGCTCAGTTGCCTGAGCAGGTCTCTAATCCATATGCCTACTCCCAGCAAGCCCATGTTCTCTTCTGTTGTTAGTTGGTTTCCTCAGAATAGAAAACCTGCTCCCTGAAACTACCCAATTCAGTTGATTAGGGGTCCACTCAACCAGTGCTATATTTGCTTTGTGAGCATTAAAGGCATAAGAACATGGATATAGTCAAATGCTAACCTTTCTTTTTCAGTACCAGGAAGACACAAAGCTGATTAGAGGAAAATTCTTAAACCCTTCTCAGTTCTTGATCCTGTTTATCATCAATGCATGCCCAACTGAAGTGGAAACTTCTGGTTTCTTTGGAAAATCAGTTATGTCAAAGAATATTTTGCTGAAGCAGACACAATTGAAAGGATGTTTTGCTAAAGCAAACACATGAAAGGACGCATGATGTTAAGAAGAATCCAACAGATGGTAGATGACGTTGGTAGTTGGTAGTAGTACACCGTGCCATTCCTTAATGGCCATCGTTTGTCATGACTTCATAGAAAGAAACATACCAAAAAACTTCATGTGGACTTCTGGCAGCTTTTTGCCACTTCCTCAGACTTGGGCCAATTGGCAGAGTGATGTCAGTTGATACAGGCTCACATGGAGTTTTGCTAAGACAGACTCACATGGTGGTTTGCTGAGGCAACAATATGGAAAGACACATGATATTTGAAGGGGGTATAAATAGGACTCAATGGACAGTGATGGGGGCTTGCATAGCTAGCTTTGCAATGCTTCCTTGGTTTCGAGTCTTTGCTGATCTTCTCTTCATTGAGAGAGGCTCCTGGTATTCCTGCTGGTCCTGGTCACTCCCTCTGACTTGTGCCAATTTGGTAGAGGCCTGGCTATTTCTGCTGGGTCATGCCACAGCTGCTGATTCGTGTTTTCTATCCTGACACTACTGTACTGGACTGCTAGTATATTTGTGAAGTGCTTGCTAGTGGATCAAGCTGCCACTGCTGATTTCTATGAACTGAACTACTGATTTTCTGACAACACAGATTGGATTTGCCCCAAAGAACAATTTCTAAACAAGTTTACTTCCCCTCCTATCCTAATAACCTTTCTTTCCCACTACCTCTGGTGGGTGTTGGGCTACAAGGGAGGTTAAAGCATTTAAGATCCCTTATTAAATAGGTTTTGAAAGTTCAAAGCAACACCCAACGCCAAGTGCCTGACAAATATTAAACCACCTGGCAAATTTGTTTATTGGTTAAGTTGCTCTTGTTAGTCCTTTCATCTCCCTAGCAGGCTAGTAACAACCTGTTAAGGGTATCCAGGGCAAACACATCACCCTTTTTGCAAATATTTTATTTCATCCTACACTATACACCCATTTGCTTACTTTTATCTCATTAGACCATGACCATGAACTCTTTAAGGACATAGATATCAAGTACACAATAGGTACTTAAGGAATGAAAGTAAAATGGGGGCAGAAAAGTCAAATAAGTGTACACTTCTACTACAGGATCTTCCTATTCAAATGCCTTTCACAGAGACACAAAGATCCTTTTAGACAATTTCACTGACAGTCCATTTCATGATATAGAAACCCCATTAAAGTACAGTGTGTGTGTGTGTGTGTGTGTGTGTGTGTGTGTGTGTGTGTGTGTGTGGGTGTGTGTGAATGTACTCAGTTAATCTTGGCCTTTTGCGAAGGTTTCAGCTTTAAGTGTTTATAATAAATAAGCAGATAAACTTGGGAGTGAGTAACAGCTTAGAACACAGCATGGACACCCCAAATGCCACAGCATTAAACACTTCATGGAGAGTTGACCCACTGAACACTCTCTTTCATCCTCACCTTCTTCTGCTTAGATAGAATTATCTCTAATTGTGCAAAAAGGTTCTGAGGTACTTTTCCCTCCTCTAGCATTATGTGAGGATGTTATTTTCTCTGAGTATAGTGGATATGCCTTAGAAGATTCTGCCAGGTCTATTTTCTCCCTAAAACAGGCAAGACATAAGGAGCAACAACCAAGGCAAAAGAGTCAGTCTGTCATCATTTGCCAGGTACTGTTTCAGCTTCTTTCAAGTACAGTACATAAGGCTTTTAGATAATATGGGATTCTCATATAATACTCACTATTTATGTTAATACTTTTATTTCATGTAATATGTATATGTGTGTGTATTACACATACATAGAAGTCACATACACACACACACACATACACACACACACACACACACACACACACACACAGAGGATGTGCTTAGATATATGCATCTGAAAGCCTTGCTGTCAAGTCTCAGGATCTGAGTAACATCCCTGGAACCCACAATATAGAAGGAGAGAACTGACTCCTGCACATAGTCTCCTGATCTTCACATGTGTCTCCTGCCACATATGTGTTCCTATATGTTGGCCTGCATGCTGGGAGCCTTCCTCAGGGATCTCTGGCCGGCCAAATACGAGGGTTCTGGCAAAGGGGAGAGCACGAGCGGGAATGGAGTCTCCTCCACCTCGGTCTCCACAGTTGCTGCCTCAGTTGCACCAAGATGCTGCACCCGCTGCCCTACACTGAGTTGGGATGGGCTGAGCCCACGAGAGGCCAACTAGCCGGCGAGGAGTGTGGGAAGCTTCTGGTGGCGTTCGGGAGAGCCGACCTCTTCCCAAGCAGCAGTGTTACAGCTCTCATGATAGAAGCTCTCAGACGATGCAGTAGTTCTCACACCTTTATTCCTTCTGGATGGGGATCTTTTCTATACAGGTTGAGACGGTCTAATATACTGTTTAGGAGGGGTCAGGGGTTTGACAACAGGTACTTCCCATTGACTTGGTCTGAGGACTTAGGGGCACCTTATTTGCATGTGGGAGTCTTCTGGGAGCGTTGGCAAAAACGTTTTCCACTCCGTTGTGGATTTATTCCACTGGGTCTCCCAGAGTTTTCAGCCTGTGCTTAACCAGGTGCCAGATTGCCTGCCACAGACCACTGCCCCACACCTATACATATATATGTGTGAACACACTAAATAATAAATAAATAAATAAATAAATAAATAAATAAATAAATAAATAAATAAATGTATTAAGGTGTTAATTGTGGGCATGAGTATTATGAAGGTAATGGTAACTTGGGTTCTTGACAAGTACTTTGATGAAGATATTTAGGAAAACTCATAGAGCATTTGTTTTTTTTTTTTTTATTAAATAATGCTGTTCTACCTGTGCGTAAAATTACAGCACACACTTTTTACCTTATTTAATCTGCAAAGCAAATATGAATTGTATGATGCAGAGACTCAAGTTACTTTCTAACCCCTCACTGGGTTATGAGTCTCTAAAAGGACACAACTCGGCCAGGCAGTGGTGGCACACGCCTTTAATCCCAGCATTTGGAAGGCAGAGGCAGGTGGATTTCTGAGTTTGAGGCCAGTCTGGTCTACAGAATGAGTTCCAGGACAGCCAGGGCTACACAGAGAAACCCTGTCTCGAAAAACAAAACAAAACAAAACAAAACAAAACAAAAAGGACACAACTCCTATTCCATTCACTTTGCATGTCTAAAACTATGCATAAAACAGGAGAGATGAAGTGCAATAATAAAGGTGGGATTTTAAAAACATATCTATCCTAATCACGAGGTGTCTGATAAACCTCTTAGGCATATATCCTCATAAACCAATTGGGATCTAAAAATTATTATAGTATTTAGCAAAATAATATTTTATTCTATAGTCTATTTTGTAATTTCCCTTAACATTTACAGGTTGATGGGAGTACCCATATTTCATCATGGAAGTAGCTGCATGTACTGTGAGAGCCAAAATTATGTTTTAAGTTTTAATTACTGTTTTAAGAGATCCATAAAACAAAAATGCCTCAAACCAGTAAGCCCTTTGCCAAAGGACAATTATTTCCTGAAATGCTGGAGGCTATTGTTTATGGGATAACAAGCCATGCTTTTGATCCACTAAACAAATTTGTTTGATTCAACTGAACCAGATGTGCTTGAGCAAATGTACATGGGAGGTACACAGGCAGGAAATTCATCAGGATATATAGTTGTCCTTGACCTGGTGGAAAATATGATGGTCTTATGGATTAGCCTTTTTAAGCCTCTGCAAAATGTGAGTTGTTGTTATTTTCTGGGAACCTAGGAATGTCGCTAGCCAGAGTCTATTATTCTGGCCAGTATTTAATCAAAGCTTGCTTCAAATTTGGCTCAATTTTGTGGTGATGGTCTTATTCTCACATGGTAGAATTAAAAGTATACCATCATTTTTCAGATCACATTACCATGAGATAACCCCCCAGGATTAGAGGATTTACGGATTCACGTACACTCCAGTTTAACCTGTCTTCTTCCAGTGATCACAGACCCTCAACTTATCACACTGCTCTTTGTTTGCACCCACAAAGGCTATTCCATCACTTTTAAAGAGGACAATCTCAGCTCTGTTGTTGATCACTTCACTAACTTTAGTTGCTGAGGCTGAGGAAGGATTCTTTTCTTCCAAGGTATATAGATGTCCCAAAGAAACTAATGCTCCCAGTTTTTGCAGTTATTTAATTTTTAGAATTCTGGATTGCCTCCCCCAGGGGCTGTGATGGAGAACATTCAGAGCTGTCCATCAGTGTCATGTTCAAAGACAGGCATGGCATGGTGTTAACCAAAATGAATATTGTGCAGATCTAGTCCATGGGTGAGGTCATGATTTACCCAACCATCCTTTTTGGTCCTTAGCCTGAAGGTAGGACTGTACTTTGTTTTCCTTTGTTATTTCTGAATGCTTTGCCTTGTTCTCCTAAACTGGATTCTCAGATCTTATTTTTGCCACCAGTTTTTCACAGGTACAAGTGCCTCAGGATGTTTGGTGTGGCCATTCAGATAAGCACCTCTGCTATCACTGTGATTTCAAATAGCCTTAAGAAAGCTGCCCTTGTTCACTATTCAGATAAATATTTATCGATTTGGATAAAATGTGCAACTAGGTTTATTGGTTGGTTTTATTTGTCAATTTGACACAAGCTGGAATTATCTAAAAAGAGAATCTTGCAAGGATAGGGAGTGCCTAGAACATGCTTGGCTTATGATCATGTCTTTGAGAAATTATATGATTTAATGTAGAAAGATCCAGTCTAAAAGTGGGCTGCATCATTACCTGGTTTTAGTTCTGAACTCTGTAAGAATGGAGAACAAAAGCTAAGCAGGAGACATTCCTGTATTCATTTCTCTCTGCTCTTGTCTGGATGTGATGTACTAGTCGTTTCAAGTTCCTCCTTTGGCTTCCATATACTGATGGGCTGTAACTTGAGAATGTGAACTACTGTAAACCATTTCCCCCTTAGGTTGTTTTATGTGTGGATATTTATCACAACAGAAATGAAACTAAAACACCAGATTTCTTCAGCTGTGCCATATTCTGCCTAAATCCTAATTTTAACCTTTCTCAGAACAGAAAGATCTAAAGGACTTTTAAATTGATTGTCTTGCCTTTTTATTACCTAATGTGAAGTAAGTTGTATTTCTCATCAATCAGAGGTCATATTTTATACATTTGATCAAACAACTATTAAGTTGAGGCCATTTTATTGGATACGCATGAGATGAGTTCCCAGGAGCACAGTATTTGAATTAGTTAGAAGGCACAGCTTTAGATTTGAAGGTGTTGTGGGAAAAGACTGAAGAAAAATTCAATTCATCTTTCGAATTCTTTCTTCTCTCTGAGGAAATGACTAGTGTAGAAAAGAAACATACCAGATCATTTCCCCTCCTATCTCAATCAGTAATAGCCTTTAAGCAGTCACAAAAGAACTGATGGAAATACAGCCTTTGAGACTGTTAACTAATAGCATTTCTACTGCACTGTGTATTCACAAAATACACACATTACAGAAACAAAGACTGATTTGTTTACATGTATGTCTATTCTAATTACCAACATAAGACATAAAACATTATAAATTCTTAGTAATAATCTATTTAATTGTTAATATATAAACAAGGCCTGTCTGGGCCCTGACGATCAGAACATCTATAGAACATAAGTTTTAGAGAAAGAATTTTTAGTGACAAGATTCAAATTTATTTGGAATGATGTCTTTTTAATTACAATTTAATTATAATTGTGTCAGATGCAAAACAAAAGACTAGTCTAGGCTAATCACTCTAAAATGTTTGCTGAGTTAGTGAATTAATGAGTTTAAAACAAGTAACCAGACAATGAATACTTTTGATAGAAAAGACTAGGGTCAAATTTGAGAAGGGACATGTGATCTTTGGGACATGTGACACAGACTTTAATTTCTTAGCCCTGATATACAGAAAAGAGAGGTCAACCTTTATACTCTTTGTACTTATTATTATAAACTCAGACCCCAATCTACACTTGATCTACCAACACAAACTTTTAGAAGATAAGATATAAATGTACTTAACACTAATAATTATCAATTCTTTTAAATCTTTTGATACAAAATTCTAAACTGTCATAAAACATTAGCTTTTAAAACATTGCACTTAACGCGTACAATACCTATTTGGTCCTAAATCTGTGAGCTCTTGTGGGGGGAGTGAAGAATGGTCTCACCATGGTTTGTTTTCATCCCACTGAATTTCACTGATGAATCCATTCCAGGTTCCCCTTTCTGACTGTTTTGGAGGAATGAATATATTTAGAATATGAGTGTATTGGCTTACTTTTGGACATCTGGTCTTTAGGTTTTTCATCTTTATAACATGAGATTTACAAATATTAATAAGGATCTACATTAGGATGCTTATTGGGCACCAAATCTTCTACCTGCTATAGTTTGTTCACTACTGGTCCAAAAGTTTATCCACCAGGATAGACTCTGGAGAAATATGGACTTTATGAGAGCACAATGACCATTCAATATTTAGTATTTGAAAGAAGCTGATTTCACTGGCTCATAGAGAATTTTCAGATATGTCAGTCAAGTAATATCTATTCTTGAGAAACTTTAAGAGCTATCCATACTTTATTATGGCTTGTTCTCTGGGTAATATCAAGGATATATATATATATATATATATATATATATATATATATATATATATATATATATATATATATATATATAT
>CM052708.1:867994-982115 GCA_028551405.1 Uromys caudimaculatus
ATAACTGGGCATGTCAGGCCACTGAGATCTAAGCAAGAAGCTAACAGAATAAATTGGCACCAGTGGAGACAGATTACTGTCTGACAATAGCCTGCCATTCTGTAAGGGAGCTGTAGGGAGCTGCAGTTCAGGGGATCTCCGATGGCTGGGCCACCACATAAAGACCAGAAGTCATGACAGAAATCCCTGCCATTTGTTTGTGTTGTCCTTTCTTCAGGTGAAGAGACACTTTGAATTATTCAAATTCCCTCATGGACAAATAATAGAACTTTTGGACATATAGGAACAAGTCTAGGACATCAGAGATTAAATCAAGACAAGGAACAGGAGTTAGAAATTAAATATCAAGTCAAAAACAAATACTCCCAAACAAGCAAGCAGAGCCCTCGAAGCTCTGTGCAACAGAGCAAAAGACATGACATAAGACTTGGCATAAGAGTAACAATCACTAAGAAATAGATATCTATGCATGTGTGTGTTGTGTATGTGTTTATGTGCACATATGGAGTCCAATAATTGATGTCAAATGTCTTCTTCAATAACACTCCATCATGGTTTTTGAAACATGTCCTATCAGTGAACCTAGAATTCACTAATTCAGTTAGGCTGGATAGACAGGAAGTTCTGGGGATCTTTCTGTCTCTGTCCCACCAGCAACAAGAATACAAATGCATGTTGTTATATACAGCTCTAACATGGGTGCTGAGAATCTGAACTCATATCCTCAATATTGCACAATCCTCTACCCATTGTACAATCTCCCCATCCCAGAAACATAAAACTTTACTGTTAAGAAACGACATGCCACTTATTTATTGTCGAGGGAAAACTGGAAACATAATGAAGTTAGATACATTGCCTGTGACTCCAGCAGGTAATAAAGTTGGAGTAAGGTTCCAAGCTTGATGCCATTTGTCCTGGAAGGGTTTAAGACATTTCAACCAGATATTCAAGATGACACTGATATTTCTGTTAGGCAGTATTCACAAAGAATTTAGCCTATATATACAAAGAGTTTTCATCATTATTCAATCAGAAAAAAAACTGCTTGAAAACTATAAAATGGTATTTCCCGCTAAGATCCTCTAGTGATTAGTGGTGATTGTCAACTTGGCAGATTTGAGAAGCCATCTGGAAGATAGACCTCTGAGGATATTTGTGAAGTTACACAGAAATTAAAGTTATATCTTAACTGAGATGTAAAGACCCACTTTAGATACCATTCCATGGTCTAGATTTCCAAAGTGAATTAAAAAAGAGAAACTATAGACACAATGTGAACAGCCTCATGCTACTGTTGTAATGCCATCCAGTCCTAATGGATTGTAGCCTCAAACCAAATAAAAATAAACCCTTCATTCTTTACATTGCTTTTCTTTGGTAATTTGTTCACAGAAATAAGAAAAAAGCTAGTACAATGTCTCTGTGCACCTATGGCCTACTTACATATAAATTAACATGAGGAAATATAATTGGGTAGTTATTAACCAACTTACTGATGTATAAGAGATGTATTCTTTACAGGTGGAATAACAAGAATAACATGTTCAAGTTATTCTCACTTCTGAAAAATTCAGAGGTTTAATTAATGATTGTTAAATTTGATGTGATTTGAAGAATCATAATCTCACAAATATTTTGTAGCAGTTGGTTAATATTAAAAAAGAACACCAAGTTCCTTAGAAGAAAAGATTCACTCAAATATAAGGATAGAGCATAATAAGCCTCCCTGAAAAAGAGCAACATGACATTTTTAACATAGTAGTCCTTTAATTTCGTTCCTATAAAGGATGATTTTATTTCCAGCACCGTTCAGCAGGATTTATACTACATTAATCTCAATGTTATAAGACAGGAACCTAGTGGAGAGTGCCCATAATCAGGAATACTATTTTTTATAAAATACTTTATGATATACCTTATTAGACTTTTGGTTGACTAACTGAAATAGATAATGGTCAAAAATAGTCCTAATAAAAGGCAACAAATAGAGGATATTTTGAATATGCAGGGGATTGGTTGTAAGACCTTCCCACACGAGAATATCAAGATCCACAAATATTCAAGTCTCTTGTGTGAAATGGCATTCTGTTTGTATATAATGTGTGAATACACTCCTATACACTTTTAATAATTTCCAGATTATGTACAATAGTAATCTAATATAAATGATATGTATGTAGTTGTTCTGTGTGTTTCGTGGGACTAATGACAAGTAAAAGGGAATGTATTTATGCAGTACAAAGTTAGTATTTTTTTCTGAAATTTTCTATCTGAGATGGTTGTTTTCATAGGTATGTAACCTATGAATAAATGGAGGGCTAATTGTATTGTGCAATTCTGAGAACTCAGAGAATGTGGGAGACAGGATGAAAGTTTCCCTAAGCCACACACATGCTGTAGAGCAGTACTGCAGACTAGAGAAACAGTGGAAGATGGGTCTGAAGTGTGACAGTTGTGATCAGGATTTTGATCCAGCTGGTAGCCAAGCCAAGAAACCAAACTGAAAGGAATGGGGTGTGAAGTGTCAAATGAAGGAAACTAAAGGCACAAAAGTAGAAGTGTGCTCCAGACCTCCAGTGTATTCTCAGGAGCAAATCAGGAAGCACAGTCATCCAAATCATGACCTACATCCTGTTCCTTTTGTATTTTATTTTTCTCTCTTTTCTTCAATTATTATTATTACTACTACTATTATTACCATTATTTAGATATAAAAATATTTTCCATTTTAAAGTCAGAGTCATCAAGCATTACTCTCTATGGGGTTATCTGATTACTTGTGAAAATAAAGTGCCAAAGCCTGTTCATTTCTAAGTGCTCACACAAAGGGGACAGGGAAAGCATGAGGAATGATTTGCTCTGGCCAAAAGTGACAACTCTATACTTTTCTTGTTCCTTTGATCCTGTTCCAAAGTTCAGCCCAGAGAATATCACAGTGAAAGTTAGAGAGGGAAAATTATCTTAATAAGAAATATTTGAATGCTACCACATAGTCTCCTTTCTCTAGGAGCAAACAAATGGTCTATAACGCTTTCTACAGTCAGCACAAACATCTAAAATGCTGGTGCAATATATTTTACACCAAATATATCTTTCAAATCATACGTATCTACACATGAGACAGAGCCTGACAGAGTTATCCAGAAAAAAATAGGAACAGAAAAAGCAATATTCTTTAACCATGACTGAGATAAAGTTGTCATCCACAAAGAGAATATATGACGAAGGCAGATGTCTGTAGCTCTTTATAACAGATATTCAGGTATATTCATTATTTTTTGTTGCTGCATTAAAACACCATGACAAAGACAACTTAAAGAGACAGGACTTTTTTGGCTTAAGGTTCCAGAGGTTAAGAGTCCATCATATGGGGTAGAGGCATGGCAATAATTGGTAGGCATGGTGGCAGGAACAGGAAGCTGAGAGATCACATCTTTAACTACAAGCATGAAGCAGATAGTAAACAGGAAGTGGTGTAAGGCTATACATCTCAAACACCACCACCAGTAATATATTTCCTCCAGAAAAGCTGCACCACCACCCTAAACAGTGCCACCAACTGGGGACACTGATACATGAACCTATAAGGGACATTTTTCATTCAAACCACCACACCAGGGAACAACTTATAAAATCACAAACAAAGACAGTAGTACTAAAGAAGAACAACCAGAAATCAAGAAGGGAACCCTAACAATGACTGCTCTTGCAACAAATTTCAACAAAACAGATTAGAGGTGCAAAGAAATAACTTATAGAATACACTCTTGTCTAGCAGTGCATGCCTAGTTGCCTTTGTATTTTTAAAGCTAAGTGAAGTTGTACCCTGTATTAACTAATTCTTTCATTAGTTATAAAACCCTGGAGCTTTAATGAGCCAAAATCTTTTGAAACTAAAGCAACCCATTATAGATTTCTAGGCATATGACATATATAAGTAGCATTGCCTACCAAAAATCCTAAGCAGTCAAATTAGTCTGAGGGAGGAGTTTCACACCAATATGAAAACTATAGGCAATAAAATTATTGTAATACATATTTCAATGGGGAAATATGTCAAAATTTCTGCCCTAAAACATGCCATTATATAAGATTATTCTAACAATTTTCAATATTAATTTTGATCTAATAAATTTTGACATAGGAACTTGGGCCAGCCACTGGGGTTTCAAGGGAAATGTAAGTTGACAGTGGAGACAGCTCCCAAAAAAACTGTACAAAATCACAGTAGAGAGCCTTTCTCTTTTACAAAATTAGAATAGAAAGAAGTGTCAGATGTGTTGAATTCCTGCATTCCAAGAGTCTCCATTCATCAGACTGACTGGACTGGAAAATCTTACAAACTGAAACCTTAGAAAAGTCTCAAGACATACCTATGATTGGAAAAGTGCTGGCCAGGAGCTGGCATCAAAATCTCCCCACATCTCCTTGGAAACTGTCAAAGTGTTAAACCCCACAGAAGGGAATATTTGCATTTGAGTCCTACAATGAGAGATTTTGTACTTACCCCGAAGGAAAACCCATTTCATCTGAATTACCTAGAAAAAAGTCAGATAGATGCTATATGTCTCGTTGGCCCCTCAGCCTTAAACTCAATTTCCAGATGATTTATACTACTTGGTCACCACAGATTAACTTCCTTGAAAGAGAGCTACATGGCCACTCAGGAAGTAAAGACGCAATGAGCATCTAACTCCTGAGAAAAAGTATCAGGACACTCCAGAAATTCCATGTGGCTCATTTAAGTTCATACACAATAAACAAAATCAGTTTGCCTTCCTGGATTCACTCTTTGCTTAGCTTGCCCAACTAGAGAGAACTTTCAGAGGGTCAGTGCCTTCTTGTATGAAATGTCTGGGCCCAGCATCACAGAAAAAGTTTACATGTGATTGTGTATTTTAAGAATAAAGTAAACGGGAAAAGAAAAATTTCGTCTCATTGTTCCTAAAGCTGTCTGTGTCTCCTATTACCTATGCCATTTGGATTAATTCTCTAAATTCTGGTGTAAGATATAGGGCATATAAAGTATTTGCCTCTGTGGAGTCAAGTTAGAAGTAAAACAATCCAACAGCCAGATGCTGTTAGCAGAAATAAGAAGTCCTTATTGTCAGGTCAGATCACTACAGAGCCAGCCAGCTGCAAGTCTGACTTCTCCGATCCCATAAGAAAACCTGTGGCCTTTTTCTCTTTTGTCTCTCCTGATAGTCCAGTGTCAGAAGGGTAGCTCTATAGTCTTTCTTGCTGTGGAAATTGGCCCTCAGCTATGCTCCCTAATCTTCCTGGTTCCTGGGCTCCCTTGAACCATAAGCTAGATGCCTGATATCCAAACCACACCTGCCAATAAGCTTTTATTTTCTAAATCCTGTTTTCTTAATTCCTCAAATCTTGTCTCTGGATTTTTTAAGGATATCCTTGTTCTAGGCACCCTCACTAATAATACTATTGCTATGGTAGAGTAAGTGTCTTTAAAAGGTCTATAAGCTACAAATTTGAACTAATGATAGGTCCTTAAGCACTGTGAATAAGACCTTACAGGAGATTGTGGGAATCTAGTTTCTGTTTATCATTTTATATGGCTTGCTGACTATGAACTATGTGGCTTCACCCAATCATATGCTCTGACTATATATTGTCTATTGTGGATTTAAAAGCAATGACATCAACCAGGGACTGGAAGTTCAACATTATAAGCAATACAAACATTTCTTATAAGCTGATAATATCAGGTATTTGGTACACTAATAAAAACAAGTAATGTTCAGTTGAGTTGGAATTAAGATTCAATATAGCAGTATTTATCTTACGGATTTGTTCGTATGAACTTGCAATGGGAGAGAATAATGACAAGAAGGAAGTAGAGGATGCTATCGATAAGAGAATTTAAGCTCTCAAGAGAAAATCAAAGGACATTGATATTCATTGTGGATATTTTGAGGAAAAATCAGTAAGTCATGAAAGACTTAAAATCAAGTACAGACATTCATACCAAGCCACTTTTCACTCAGGCTTGATTATCGTACACTGAGAACAATTATGCATATTGTTAAACAATAAAATCACAGAACCAGAAGAGGCTTCAGAGAACACCTATGTCAGGACACTCCTGTTACTGATGAAGGGTTGGAAATGTAAGACACCATAAGTGACTTCCTAGTAACCAAAGCAATGCTCTAACGAACAAATGCAAGCCCTGGCTTCCTGACTGCCATCTCAGAGGGCTGTCCCTGTGGACATACTAGTCCACCAGTGAGTTTCTCTATCCATGCATGTGAGTTAAATTCCACTCTGAACATAGTTTGCTGTTTTGAAGCATAAAGAGGTTTTAACTCTGACTTCAGTGTGTGTGTGTGTGTGTGTGTGTGTGTGTGTGTGTGTGTGTGTGTGTGTTTGTTTTCAGATGGTGACAGATTCCCTCAAGTAAACATAATCTGAGAAATGCAAACTCTGAGCTAGGAGAAATGAAGTGGACTAGGGAGGTAAGAAGGAATCTGTGTGTGGATCAAATGTGGAAATTGAGATTAGTGGGTAACCGAAAGGATATTTTAAAAGTCAACATAAGACAAAGATCCAAAAGTAGCAGTCACATTTTATTATATATTATGTAATACATATTATAATATATGCTACATAATAGTAACTTTTACCTCAGTGAGTTAGTTACCTAGAATCATTGTATTTCTTCTATTGTGTGGCAAGAAGCAAGTTAAGGATGCCATAGTATCTCAATACAGAGACTTGCCATGATAAGGAGAAACTGTACTCTATTTACCTGCTAAAGTGTGAAAAGCTACTGAGAGAAGGGAACCTCAATTGAGAAAATGCCTCCAAAAGACAGAGTTGTAGGCAAGCCTAGGGGTATTTTCTTAGTGATTGATAGAGAAGGTACCAGTCCATTGTGGATGTTGTCTTCCCTAGGTAAATAACCATGTACCAGTTAGACAGTATGAACTTGCATATACCTTCCTGGAAGTTCCTAGAAAAGTATTTCTGGAGCCTCTTCTATCTTTTGACCAAGTGTACCTTTGTATAAAGTATGATTTGAGACATACCACAAATCATGTTTGAAAAAAAATCTTCCTACTGCTATTTCTGCCTATTGAGAGTGTTTGTGAAAGAACTGTTATACATACAACAGTGCCAGTGTGGAGAGCTGCCCAGGCAGGGACTTGGTCCTGGGAGTAAATTCTCTCAAATCCAGCCTTAAGAGGATCAGATGAGGGCAGGATGTTCCCACTCTAAGCTGAACTCTAGGGTGAGAGCAGAAAGCATGCCTGGGTTTCTGTCTCTGGGATGGTGTTTTGGATAGTTTTAGTTGACTTGATACAAGCTAAATTCATCATAGAGAAGGGAACCTCAATTGAGAAAATGCCTCCAAAAGATAGAGTTGTAGGCAAGCCTAGAGACATTCTCTTAGTAATTGATAGAGGAGGTCCCAGTCCAATGTGGGTATTGCCATCCCTAGGATGCTGGTCCTGGGTTCTATAAGAAAGCAGGGTGAGCAAGCCACAAGGAGCAAGCCAGTAAGCAGCACTCCGTGGCTTCTGCATTAGCTTCTGCCTTATTTGAGTTCCTGTTGTGACTTTCTTTGATAATGAACAGTAAGATGTAAGCCAAATAAACCCTTTCTCCCCCAAGTTGCTTTTGGTCATGATATTTCAGGATTACTATATACAATAGTAATCCTGACTAAGACAGATGGAGCATCATTCAGCTAGGAATGGGAAAACAAAAGAAACCTTCCCAGTGTTAGCAAAGGGAAATTACTGCCCACCGTTCCCAACACTTCCATCTCACATGTTTCTCAGTGGCACATATTAGAATTTTCTACTAGCCATCATTCTTCCCACAGATGTATCTTAGAGCCTCTTAAGAACTAAGTTATTCTAAAAATTAATTTGGATTCTATAATGAACTGAAAACAGTAGGCTCCTTGTATGTTATTGCTGGTCAAGTTACAGACCTGAAGGTTCAGCAGAGAAAGATTGAAAACCCTCTGTGACTAGTTAGGAATTCCCATTATGAGAATCAGAGAAGGACCCGAGTTTATATAATCACCACCTCACGTCAGCTAATACACCCCTGCTCCCTCACAGTACAGATCACACTGCTACAATCATGGTGTATTAAAAGATTGATGTTAATTTACAAAAGGAACAGAATGCAAAGAGCACACCTATAATTTCACCAATGTTACAGCATTTCATAGAGGCTTTCGCTGTCTTCTGTTACATACTATTCTTATAAAATGGTGTGGGTATACAGTAGAGTGTGGTGATTTTAAAACTTGATTATATATATTTCAATATAATGAATTATTATAGCTGTTGTCCTTTTAAAAAAAAGTTTATTTATTTTATGTATGTGAGTACACTGTAGCTGTCTTCAGATACACCAGAAGAAGGCATCAGATCTCATTACAGATGGTTGTAAGCCACCATGTGGATGCTGGGAATGGAACTCAGGACCTCTGGAAGAGCAGTCAGTGCTCTTAACCACTGAGCCATTGCTCCAGCCCTATGCTTGTTGTCTTAATGACTGAAAATTATGCTTCAAGTTAATATAATTTAATGCATGAGCAATTAATTTACATACATTTTTCTCTGAAAAAATTGTCCTGTGACATCTGGGGAAACAGCACCATATTAGGAATATTTACTATTCTTCCAAAAAGATTAGACTTCAGTTCCCAGAACCTGCATTGGGCAGCTTACAGCCACTTGTAACTCCAATTCCAGGATGTCCAATATTCTCTACTGATTTCCACAGGCAATTTTTACTCACATGCCCAGACATTCACACATACTCAAGTGTATTTAAAGTCTTAAAAATCCCATACATGTACAGTATCTTTCTCTTCTTAAATTATTTACAACAAGAATGATCTGAGGTAAAAGCTATATATAAGAGGTTTATATGATTATGTAATAATATAAGATATATATATTCAATACATATTCACTTTAGGGAGGTTTGCATTGTGCATTTCTGTGTGGCTATGCATTCTGATTTCAGTGTCACATTTTTAATTATTTTAAAATTCTTAAATTTTATATTTTTGAGACTATATTGCTAGAAATAATTTTATCCTTTTAAAAGAATCACTTATTGACAAGGAAGTTATAAAAAAACTGTCTAGAAAATAAATGACCACCAAAAGTTTAGTGCTATAATTAATTTAGAAATTGAAAACAAATTTCACCTGAAATGTGAGACAATTCTGAGATTAAAACAAAAAACAAAAAACAAAACGCCTTCTTAGACTTCAATAAAACAAAAGGGGGTGAGAGGCCAAACCTTTTAAGTTCAGACTCCATTTTAGAGAACCTGACCTAAGTTTGAACTCAGGTAAACTAACAGGCCAGTATCTAGCATTAGTTGCCAAGTCACCCCCCCACACACACACACACACACAAACCCAAGCCTAGCTCCGGTCTCTAGGCTCACCTCCAACAAGACCAGCTTATTACTCCAACAGATCTGCACCCCCAGTGTTACAAGCCCTCGTTCTGCTGAACAACCACAATGCAGAGGGAAATAGGAATCAAGTTTGACTCCCAGCCCCAGCCAATTCTGCTAAAGACTATAGTAGCTTTCCAATTAGATGCTTGCACATTTAGCCCAGTTTGATGCTTACTATAAAGCCTTGTCCTGATAGTTATTAGGGGCTACTCTCCACCAAAGACCATCCTGTGTGTTCACGGTGACTGAGTGGCCCAAGCTAGCTCCAATTAAAGGCCCTGCTGTGACCTGCATCAGATCAGCTCCTGTCTGTCTGTCTTTTAGGGTTCAACCCTTCCCTGGCACTCCAGGGGGTCTCTAAATGGCTGCCTGCTTCCTTGCTCTCTACTATATGTGATATGGTTTTGTAGCACCTAATAAAGAAATGCTGGATACTGTGTCATCACAGTAAAAACCACATGAAAACCTTATTCCTTCAAAATGGCTAAAAACAGTGAGATATTAAGTAAGAAAAATTGAAAGAAAACTTTTAACTATGTGGTCTTGGGTCAGGTTCAAAGAAATGCAATTAGTTTTAATATGTATATAAATGAACCTGGAAAATCAAGTAAATGGATCTGAGATTAGAAACTAGCAACAGATGGCAACACACTTTGCTCAAAGCCAAGTTTCTCATAACCTTGAAATTCTGAAAGGTCTCCAAAGAAGAAAAATCAGATAGACTTTTAGCTTGGATTGTCTTCAAGACAGATGAAGCTAATGGACTTGTGTCAACAGAGAGAAAATGAGATTGATGTTTACAGGCTTGTGTTCCCAGGGGAAGGATATTTTGCCATCAGGCCTATGGAATAAATCTTCAGACAGAAAGGGCAGATGTGGAGAGTATCCTGTCAGGAAGCACAGGTGATGATGGTACAGGGCACATCACTCAGGAGCAGAACATGGTGCAGCTGAAGCATACAAGGACAAGGTAAGTCTTGACAGATAACAATTTTCCCACCACTGATCAGTCACTCCAGACCATAACAGAGAATGCTAGATGCCACCAGAATCACAGTCTCAAAACAAATGGGATTGACTGCATACTAAGAATCAAAACGAGCAAGGAGCATGAGGACTATTGAAAAGGGTTAGTAGGCTAGAAAACTATCTCCATGGGTAAAAGCACCTTCTACTAAAGCACATGTGGTTGAAGGAAGAATTGACTTTGCAAGTTGTCCTCTGCGTCTATACATGTACCATGGCATAAGTGCATGAACATATGCATATACAAACACATGTCTACAAATAAATAAATAATAAAATGTGGGCTCTATTGTTTGTTTTGAGATAGGGTCATACTATGCAGCTCTGGCTGAGTGAAACTCCCTATCTAAACCAGGCTGTTCTCAAACTCATAGAGATTCGTCTGCTTCTGAGTCCCAAATGCTTAGATTAAAGGCTTGTGTCACCATGATCTAATAAGTAAAATATATTTTAAATGTATGATAAAAATAGCTTTATTTTCTATAGGAAGTAACACTGGTATTATCTCATAAGAGTTTCTTCCACCTTTCTGTAGTGCATTGTCTTTAAGTAAATCTTTGGGCTAAAAATGAAAGTCGTAAAGAAAAAAAAAAATATTCTGCCAAGGAAGGAAGTCTTCCAACTTGGCCACCCTTAGAGCTCAGCATTTAGAGGTTCCTCCTGACCTCTTACATTGACTCCAATGAATAGAAACTTGTAAATACCACTGATGACTTGAAATCTCTTATATCACAAAAATCTATAATTCTACCCATTCAATGATTGTCTATTTTATCTATCTATCTATCTATCTATCTATCTATCTATCTATCTATCTATTTATCTGTGGTCAGCAGCTTCCAAGGTCGTGTGTTGGGGCTAGGCTTGAGAGGTAAAATGCTCAAAAGAATCCTGTGAAGAAGAATACTTCAGAGATAATGAAGAGGACTATTCCATATCGGAGTCCTTTCTGTACGATAGGGGTGTGATGGCCTTGATAGGTTCCTTCTCGGATAATATCTCGTCATCATTGGTATATTGTTAGTATATTTGTTAGTAATCCCACAGATAGTAGGATGGTGGAATTGTGGTGGAATCATATAACTAGGCCTGAAGTAAGAAGAAGAGCTGAGAAAGCTCCTGTTAGTGGTCATGGACTTGGGTTAACTATATGGTATGCATGTGTTTGGTGGGTCATTATGTGTTATCATGTAAATATAGGCTTACTAGAAGGGTGAACACGTAGGCTTGAATTAGGGCCATGGCAAACTCTAATATCGTTAGTAGTAGTAAAATGATAAATGTAATTGTAGCTGTTGGTGGGTTTAATATTTATAAGTACTAGGGTAGCACCTCCAATTAGATGTATTAGCAGCTGGCCTGCAGTGATGTTGGCTGTTAATCGAACCGCTAGTGCTATTGGTTGAATAAATAGGCTGATGGTTTCAATGATAATAAGTATAGGAATTAATGAAATTGGGGTTCCTTGTGGTAAAAAATGGGCTAAAGAATTTTTTAGTTTATGTCGGAATCCTAGGATTACGGCCCCTGCTCATAGTGGGATTGCTATGCTTAAGTTTATAGATAGTTGGGTGGTGGGTGTAAAAGTATGTGGTAATAGCCCGAGAAGGTTTGTTGACCCAATGAATATAATTAGGGAGACAATCATTAGTGCTCAGGTTTGTCCTTTTGGTGTATGAATTAATATTATCTGTTTGATGATGAGTTTAATTAGTCAATGTTGAAATGAGTGAAGAAGGTTGTTAATTAGTCGTTCTGATGATGGAAATAAAATTGATGGGAATATGATAATGGTGACTACAATTGGCAGCCCTCTTACTGTTGGGGTTATAAAAGAGGCAAATAGATTTTCGTTCATTTTGATTCTCAAGGGTTTTTTGTGTTTGATGTTGTTAGGGATTTTGGTGATGGGGGTATTGGGAATGTCTGTAAAGAAATTTTTAATTGAAATAAAATGAATAGTGTAAGTATTGATGAAATAATTGTAGTAAATCATGTGGATGTGTCTAACTGTGGCAATCACTATGGAGATTAAAGGTCTCTAACTTTAACTTAAAAGGTTAACACTCTTAGCTTCATAGTGAATTTAGATTATTGAGGCAGATCAATTTTCGAAATGTTTTAGTGGTACTATTTCTAGTACAATAGGTATGTGATTAGATCCGCAGATTTCAGAGCATTGGCCGTAGAATAGTCCTGGATGGTTTGATGACTGTGGCTTGGTTTAAATGCCCTGGGATAGCATCAGTTTTAAGTCCTAATGATGGGACATCTCATGAGTGTAGTACATCTTCAGATGAAATTAATATTCGAATTGGAAGTTCTATAGGTAGAACAACTCGATTGTCAACTTCTAAAAGGCGAAGCTCTCCTGGTTTTAGTTCGTTTGTGGGGATTATGTAAGAGTCTACGCATAAGTCTTCATAGTCAGTATACTCATAACTTCAATATCATTGGTGACCTATGGTTTTTACTGTTAGAACAGGATTATTGATTTCGTCTATTATATATAGGATTCGTAAGGATGGAAGAGCAATTAAGACAAGGATTATGGCTGGTAGGATAGTTCAGATAGTTTTGACTTCTTGAGCATCTATTGTGCTTGTATGGGTTAGTTTTGTTGTTAATATAAGTGAAATAATATAAAGTACTAAGGAGTTAATAAGGAACACAATCATTAGTGTATGACCATGAAAATTTGTTAGTCCTTCTATAATAGGTGATGTAGCGTCTTGTAAACCTAGTTGAACGGGTATGCCATATAAGATATATAGGTTTCTATTCTATGATTTAACTTTGACAAAGTTATGTAATTATTTTACTAATATCTTATCGAGAAAGACATAAAGGTTATGAGATTGGCTTGAAACCAATTTTAGGAGGTTTGAGTCCTTCCTTTCTTATTTTGCTTTTACATAAGAAGGCTCTTCAAATGTATGATAAGGTGGAGGACATCCATGAAGTCATTCAAGGTTTGTTGATGTGTAAGAGACGTATAGAACTTCTCGTTTAGAGGCGAAAGCTTCTCAGATCATGAAAATTATTACTAATACGGCTGTTAATGAAATGAATGAGCCTATAGAAGAAATAGTATTTCATGTGGTGTAAGCATCCAGGTAGTCTGAGTAGCTAAGAAATGTTGAGGGAAAAATGTTAGGTTAACTCCTACTAATATAATAGCAAAGTGAGCTTTTGCTCATGCGTCATTAAGCGTATAGCCTGAGAATAGTGGGAATCAGTGTACAAAACCAGCTATAATAGCGAATACGGTTCCTATAGATAAGACATAGTGAAAGTGGGCTACTACATAATATGTGTCATGGAGTACGATATCAAGTGATGAGTTTGAAAGTACAATTCCAGTTAAGCCTCCAACTGTGAATAAGAAGATAAAGCCTAAAGCTCATAGTATAGCTTGTGATCGTTTAATATTTCCGCCGTGCAATGTTGCTAGTCAGTTAAATACTTTTACGCCAGTAGGAATGGTGATAATTATAGTGGCTGATGTGAAATATGCTCCTGTGTCTACGTCTATTCCTACTGTAAATATGTGGTGTGCTCATACAATAAACCCTAGGAAACCAATAGATATTATGGCTTAAACCATTCCTATATATCCGAAGGGTTCTTTTTTTTCCTGAGTAAAAAGTTACTACATGTGAAATAATTCCAAATCCTGGCAGAATTAAGATATAGACCTCTGGGTGGCCAAAGAATCAAAACAAGTGTTGGTAAAGAATAGGGTCTCCTCCTCCTGCAGGATCGAAGAAAGTTGTATTAAGGTTTCGATCTGTTAATAGTATTGTAATTCCTGCTGCTAGGACTGGAAGGGATAGGAGTAGTAGGACGGCTGTAATTAATACGGATCAAATAATGGTATCTGATATTGAGTTATGGCTGGTGGTTTTATATTGATAATGGTAGTAATGAAATTAATAGCTCCTAGAAAAAATGATACGCCAGCTAGATGTAGGGAGAAAATTGTTAGGTCTACTGATGCTCCGGCATGTGCTAGGTTACCTGCTAAAGGAGGATATACAGTTCATCCTGTTCCTGCTCCTGCTTCTACTGTTGAAGATGCTAAAAGAAGAAAGAATGATGGTGGGAGTAGTCAGAAACTTATATTATTTATTCGTGGAAATGCTATATCTGGAGCACCAATTATTAGTGGTACAAGTCAATTTCCAAAGCCTCCGATTATTATTGGTATAACTATGAAAAAGATTATAACGAATGCGTGGGCTGTTACGATTACATTGTAAATTTGATCATCGCCTAGGAGGGCGCCTGGCTGTCCCTTTTCAGCTCGAATTAGGATGCTAAGTGCTGTTCCAACTATCCCTGCTCAAGCACCAAATAGTAGATATAAGGTTCCAATGTCTTTATGGTTAGTTGAAAATAGTCAATGGTTTATGAATATAGGTAAAATGGCTGAGTAGGCATTAGACTGTAAATCTAAATACAGAGGTTTAAACCCTCTTTTTACCAAGCCTTAAGGTGATTTTCATGTCGAATTGCAAATTCGAAGGTGTAGAGAAATAACTCTACTAAGGTTTCTCCTGCCTCATTTCTGTTAGGCGGGAGAAGTAGATTGAAGCCAGAATTAGGGTATTTAGCTGTTAACTAAAATTTCGTAGGTTTATAGTCCTGCCAGTCTAGAGAAGGTCTTAGCTTAATTAAAGCAATTGATTTGCATTCAGTAGATGTGGGGTATAGACTCACAGTCCTTGTCAGAAGTTAAACTTTGTGAGGTTTTCTTAGGGCTTTGAAGGCTCTTAGACTTTTATATCCTAAACTTCTATATAATTAGTTGAGGTGAAAGTGGTAGTGTGAGTGTGCTGATGATTATTAGTAGGGGAAGCATTGGGTTATATTTTGAGTGTGCGGTGTGTGGAAATATTTTGGAGTTGTTGCTGGTAGGGAATATTGTTATTGAGGTTGAATAGATTAAGTGAGTATAGAAGAATAGGTTTAGTAGTGCTATGATGGCTATTATTGTTGTTAAGATTAGGCAGTTATTTTTTAGGAGTTCTGTGATGGTCATTCATTTTGGTAAGAACCCTGTTAGTGGTGGTAGACCTCCTAGGGATAGCAGGATTAGTGGAGTTGCTGTTATTAATATGGGTGTTTTATTTCATAGAAGTGAAATTGAGTTAATGGTTGTGGAGTTGTTAATTATTAGTACTATAAATATTGGAATGGTTATTATAATGTAAATGCTTAGATTGAGTAGTGTGATTGTTGGGTTATAGGGAAGAATAGCGATTATTCATCCTATATGGGCAATTGATGAGAATGCTATGATTTTTCGGGTCTGTGTTTGATTTAGTCCTCCTCACGCTCCTATGAAAATTAATGAAATGGCTAGAATAAAAATAATAGTTGGGTTTAGGAATTGATAAATTTGAGTTAGAATGGGTAGGGGGCGATTTTTTGTCATGTGAGGATGATTAATCCTGTGTGGAGTTGGGTGCCTTGTGTTACTTCTGGAAGTCAGTAGTGAAATGGTGCAAGTCCAAGTTTTATTGATAGTGAGATTAATGTTATGTTAAGTAGTAGGTTGTTTGTTTGTTGTTGGAATATCCATATTCCTAGTTGTTTGTAGTTTAAAATAATGGCTAGTAGTATAATTATTGAGGCTGTAGATTGTGTGATGAAGTATTTTGTTGCTGCTTCAGTTGATCGTGGATTTTTTTGATAGTTAGTAGTGGGATAATTGCTAGTAGGCTTATTTCTAGTCCTACTCATATAAGTAGTAGGTTGGTACTAGATATTGTGATTACTGGGCCTATGAAGATGGTGAAGTAGATAATGATACCATCATCATTATTATCTATCTTTTTTCTATCCATTTAACTATCTATCTTCTATTTAACTATCTATCTATGTCTACTTTTTTATTTCTATTTAACTAACTAGCTATCTTTCTATTTCTGTGTGATATACATTTTAATTTATAATATACTTATGCTACCTTAGAGGAGTCTTTATAAACACGTTTGTCTTCCAGAAACCTGAAGCTTCTTCTCTTGAATTTGAAAGAAGACAACCTAAAAGGCTAGGGTTATCATAGAGACAAGGCAAAGGAGTAAAAGGCTTAATTTCAGCTTCTAAAATTCTAAATAAAACTACAAAGGAAGACACTGAATATCTGAAGTGTCAGACATTGTCCAAAAGGCAAGGGCCTTCTAACTTCCTCTTGTAGCCAACAGTTTACCCAACAATAGCTAATTATGTATCAATTATTCATCTAGTTAAATTCTTAGGAGGACTAGAAGAAGGATAAAGGCATTACACCCTTTCAAATATGGGAGAACTGGGGGAGAAGAAAGGCCAAGGGCAGAGGGGGCTGAGGTAGGGTAGGGCACAGACCCATCCTCTCAGGGACTCCACAGGATACTGCCCAGTCTGTCGCATTTCAAATTCACTAATATTTACCATCAGAAACCTGAGCAGGAAATTTGTATCCACTGAAATTATAAAAAAGGCCCTAAAACCTGCAATAAAATTTCAGCACCATGGAAACAAATTGTTTCCTGGATTCTAAAAGTATCCTCTCTTGTACTCCATTTCCCTTCTCTTAACAAAATAGCAACATCATCCCCTATGTGGGTAACTGTTGAAGCTGTCACAAATGCAGTCACATATCTATCCAAAGCATTTGAAATTCCAAAGGAAAGAACAATACATGTTCAAAGTGTTTTCTGTGAAAAGTAATGCCCATTTGGATTACAAATTACTTGGATTTGTTAATCTGATAAATCAGCCTAAAATAAAAATATTTAATATCATCAAAGAAAGGTATGCTAAGTGGCACACAAACATAAAACATGCAACATAGCCTGCTAGAATAAAAATACCATAGCTCTGGTAGCTTAAACATTCTTTCTTTCTCCTAATTTTGGAGGCTGGAAAATCAGTGGACTAGATTCTGGGTAAAGAACTTCCTATCCTGGAGATTTTTCATAAGCTTCATCTACAAACACCAGCAGAATGAGATGAGGGCTTGCACACATGAATCTTCAGGGAGCAGAATTCAGCAGTTAAAAGTGCTGGCTAAATTGAATGCTAAGGCTGTTTTCCCTTAAGTGTTTCCGTCCTACAACTAAGCTTGTGAGACAAAGTTAACATGAAAACATTTTGCCTTTTACCTGTTCTGAAAGCTAGCAATCATCCCACCAAGACCTTGGTCCACCTCTCAGTCATTTCTATTTTTTCACTGTGAGTCAGACAGACTGAAGGTGGTGTTTTCAGTGTGCATCAGCATTACGGTGTCCTTTCATATAAGTGACCTCATCCCAAGCAGAACATTAGGGGTTTTTCCTCTGTGTGAAAAATTTTAAAATTCTACCACTTGTGGCCTTTAGAATGGGTCTTAACAGAGGTTAGTTAAAATCATGCAGCTGTAACATTCATATACTACAAAAAATTAATTTTATCTGCTCCAATTCCAGTTGCATCTTAT
The DNA here is from genome assembly GCA_028551405.1 of Uromys caudimaculatus. Lineage (NCBI taxonomy): Eukaryota > Metazoa > Chordata > Mammalia > Rodentia > Muridae > Uromys > Uromys caudimaculatus. Next base: position 885,948 of record CM052708.1, read on the forward strand.
TTTGCACTGCCAACATATCAACAGAAAAAGCTATGATCTTTAATTATAACTTTCTCTTATTAGTGACAGCAATGTAAATTTCCAAGATAACCCATACATTCTTATATCAGGGATGGTAATAGGGCGAACTTGGTTTGATTTTATGTCATCATCAAATACGACTTGTTAACAGCTGGCTCCATATATCGCCTATATCACCTTCTGTATCTCAGTCTTTTTCAGCAACTGACGTGAAGTAAAAGCAATCAGACAAAATCATGACAGCTACAAGACCTCTTGTGAAATGTCAGATACTTAGCTAGGCCACCAAGCACAGGCATGTCTAACAAAACATGCAGCAGTGAGAATAATATAGGTCACCAAGATCACTGCTAGAACCAACAAGCAATAAACCCATTTCAAGGTTTAAGAGATAGTAAGACACAACTGTTACAGAACAGTGAGCTGTATTAGTCAGGGTTCTGAGCTAATTACAGCTAATTACCAACTTGACAACCACAGACCCGGAGATGGACTCATAACTTTTTTCACCTGCTTTCAGAATGTTTTTTTTTTCTTTTTCATTTGAGTGATGCCACTGAGAATGATTTTTAAAAAAACAGCTAATGTTTAATAGTTATAGGATAGTCTTCTGTATAAACTCAAATCAACCAAAATGCATACTATTTAGACACGTTTATATCACTTGAAGTATTAAAAACATATGTTTTACATTTACATTTATTGAATAAATGAGTGACATTTACAAGAATAACAATTGCCATTAATGATTAAAATAACTGTCATTTACAGTGTTAAACACGATACTCAAATCATTTTAAAAACTTTATTGCTGTAAGAGTTCTAGGTTTAAAATATGAAAACTATCTTGCAGTCTTCACAACTTACATGACTTCTAGCATTTCTTGTAGGTCAAGCCAGCTAGTAAATTTTCAGCCTTTGTTAAGTCTGAAAAACTTTTTACTTCACATTTATTTTTCAAAGATACTATGCCGAGGACCAGAGAGGTAGTTTAGTGCTTCCAAATGCTTGTTCTGCAACTCTGACAATGACAACCTAAGTCTGATATCAAGAATGTCACTTGGAAATAAAGAAGCAATTCCTGAAAATTTTCCTTTGACCTCTACATAAGTGTCATGGAACGTGCATGTTTGCATGTAGAAACATCATAGATACACATACATACTTACAATGCAATAATAAATTTTATTTTATTAAAAAAATAAAGACATCACTGCTTCACTGAGTATGTGTGTGTGTGTGTGTGTGTGTGTGTGTGTGTGTATGTGTGTATTACCTTATTTTTAGCTCTTTGAAGATTCCCTTTAACTTTCTTGTCACAAAGAATTCCTCTGTTATTCTTATACACATTCTTCATATGTGAAACATACTCCTGTTGTAGAAAATTTTGATATTTTTTCCTTGCTACTAATCTCTAGTAATTTGGTTATAGTGTGTATCCATGGAGTTTTCTTCAGATTTGCTTTGCTTTTAGATTTATTGGGATTTATCTGTGTGAGCATGCTATTTTCTTCAAGTTTGAAATATTTCAGCCATTATTTATTCAAATACTTCATCTGCTCCCCACAGACTAAATGATACACTTGTGAGACTATGAAGTCCTTGAAAATTTCTTTGCAGAAAACCATTGCTTTATTCCTTCCTTTAAAAAAAATGCAAACTTTAAGTTTGCCTTGTTTCTCATCCTCTACCTTCAAATTCACTAACTTTATTTTTCTGAGATTTAGTTTGCCATTAACTTCTTGCTCTGTTTTTTATTCATTACAGATGTTTTGGTTTTCATCTCTAAAAATGCAACTTGGGCCAACTGGCAACATTAGCAGACCAAAATGACTAAAATTTTTTAAAAATTAAAGAAAACATGACTCTTCAGTTAAAAAGTCTACTCCTACAAAACTGAGTCCACAGCATGGAATATGTGAAACCAGAGATTATTGTCTTTTGACCCTGGATATTGTCTGATTCCTTTCATGTTTTCCTTGGACACTGGAGAAGACATTATTGTGTGTGTATTTTATTTTGCTATGAAAAGAAAACTAAAGTTCAGAAAAAATATTTGTAGCAAATTAGCTAAAATGTTCATTAGGAAATCCTGTACATTTCAGTGTTTATTTGCCTTTGCACTTTCAAAAATATCTGAACAAAAAGCAGATATCAATAAACGCAAGTGTGCCACTTTGGAAAAGAATAGTAGTTGATGAAGACAGTCACTAATGAACTGCAATCCCCTCTCCAGTGAGAAAGTCTTTCCATGTGAGGCTAGACTATGTAGGATATAGAGCTCCTGAATTATCTCAACTTTCTTTTGAAAAGGAGGTATGAAGAAATGGAATATATGATAAAGGGACAAGAGATAGAGTTTACACCAGGGCCTTCTCAGTTTCCCATTTGTCTGCATGTCTAATTACCTACTTCTTCAAGAAACCATCTGGATAAAATGATCACCTACTATCTTAAGAACATCAACATCATTCTACTTAAAGGGATATGTAAGAGCAATGACTTTGATTTTCAAAAATATGTGATATTAATAAGAAAGTGGAAGGGTCATCTTTAAATAAGGAAGTTCTTTTAAGGTAGAAAATATGTGAAAATTCAATAACTTAAAGAATGCATGAGTTAGTGAATGGCATCTGGAAATTGTCTCTGACATGTTTCAGTCATTAGAGTTATTTGCTTCTATGCTTTGCAGAATCTTCAGCACATTTGCAGAAGGATTACATAAAAGGTACATAAATGGGAGACTGGCTATATCTACACAAGGTTATTTTGAATAACAGGACCTTTTTCTCTCCTCCATCTTCTATCCTGTCTATCTCCCAACTCCATCTTCAATTCATGACATCATCTAAAATTATTATTGTTACACACACACACACACCACACACACACACACACAAACATACACATGCACGAGCACGAGCACACACACACTCTACAGAGTCCATTTACTGTTGCTGGTATGTACATGCATTTAGGACTGACCACTTGGAACTGGATAACCTATGAGGGGGCTTGTATCTGAAGAAGACAGTCCCTCTCTAAACAGCTATTTGTTGGCAGTATTGCTTTATCTAAGTGTAGGGCCTTGTGAAATATTTTCTGACTGATGGAATACTTTCTTGAGCCGTACTCTCATACCCAGCACAGGTATCTGGATTTACCTGGTGATTCCTTTTGCCCATTAATCTAGTGTTGTACAGTGAAATAAGGAGTTCTGAGTCAGAGTTCTGAGAGACCACTCATATTTCTTCTTGCTTTGGCCTTCTTGTCATCTTCCATGATGAAAGCAAGCTCATATGAATCATGTGTAAATCAAAGTCAGCTTGAAACCTGGGCTCTGGCTTTGATGTAGTCAGAATACAACTTTAACAATGTGATACAAATATTCATTTTTTATAAGTCACTGAATTTGGAGTGGTCCATAAATACAATATTATAGAATATATTACTGTGCTTGAGGAGCATACAATATAATTGGATATGGGAATGAGTTTATAAAACTGACAACAGTAGTAAGAGTAGCTTCTGTTGAGTCCTCATTGCATGTCAGGATTTTTTTTCTGATTCCTTATACTCAAAATAACAATATGAAGAGAAAATAGATGCACAAGAAAATCAGTTTATTTTTTTCTCACACAGTTCAAAATAAACAGAACCAAATTTTTGACTCAGACAGTTCTTTTTCCATTTTCTAACTAATCTGCCTCTTAAACTGTCATGCATGAGAACAGTATTTAATAATTGTAGCTTGATATTGTATATTATATGGTCATTCAAAATTGCAGAGAGGAGATTTAATAATTTTGTGCATCTGTTACTTGGTGCATCATTGGAAATGGTTTTTTTTGTTTTGTTTTGTTTTTTTGTTTTTTTGTTTTTGTTTTGTTTTTTTGGTTTTTTGGTTTTTCGAGACAGGGTTTCTCTGTGTAGCCCTGGCTGTCCTGGAACTCACTCTGTAGACCAGGCTGGCCTCGAACTCAGAAATCCACCTGCCTCTGCCTCCCAAGTGCTGGGATTAAAGGCATGTGCCACCACTGCCCGGTTGGAAATTGTTTAACCTAAAACAAATAGAGTATTGTGCAGTTTAGACATCAGATAATGTGGATCTTAAACACTTTATTTAATCTCTCACAGATGCTTGTCTTCATCTTTAGTGTGATGACATGATTTACAAGATTTTAGCTCCATGCAAAATGAATACAGCAAAAACTAAGTGTGAAGAGAATTATCAATGTTTTATTTAAAACTCACAATAAGTTTATAAGATCTGTTATTGTTATCAATCATTTCTTCTTTCTTCCTTCCTTTCTTCCTTCCTTCCTTCCTTCCCTCCTTCCTTTCTTTCTTTCCTTTTTTGCTTGCTCCATATCTTAGTTACTATTCTACTGCTATGAAGAGACACCATGACCAAGGAAATATATAGAAGAAAATATTTAACTAGGGGCTTTCTTTAAGCTTCAGAGTGTTAATCTATTATCAGTATGGTTAGAACTTTGAAAGCAAGCAGGCAGATGGGCACGCATGGTACCAGAGAGGTACTTAAGAGCTACACCCTGACCCGTAGACAGCAGGCAAAGAGAGATACTGAGGCTGGCATGGGCTTTGGAAGCCTCAAAGCCCACTCTCATGTAATATACCTCCTCTAACAATGCCACCCCTCCTAATCCTTCCCAAATAGTTCTACCAACTGAAGAGTAAACATTCAAATGTATAAGTCCATTTTTCATCCAAATAACCACACTCCATATAAGGCTGCATTTACTTATTTATTTGTTTGTTTGTTTGTTTATTTATTTATTTATTTATTTATTTATTTATTTATTTATTTAGAAAAAGGATTTGTTATCCTCTTCCTAGTGCTGCCACACAACACCATTCAGCTCAGGGTTCTCATCTTCCACACCTTATCTGTCCGGCACACAGTGAGAAATGCAGACTTCTCAGGTCTTGATAACCACACAGCTACAAGGTAACTTGTTGTGTTTATAAAGAGCCATATGTGAGTTGTTGGGAAATTAAGGACTCAACTTTATAAAATAATGCTGCCTATGTTACCATAGGATCTAGGCACTGTGTAATAATTTGTCTTTCTTGGTATCTGTGGAAAGCTGTTTTAGGAGCTTATGTGGATACAAACAACCAAATACTCGAATCTATACATGGAATATATAGTATTTGCATATAGCATGTTCATATCCTTTCATAAACTTTAAATCCTCTCTATAGTGCATATAACATGATGAAATGAGATAAATGCAAATGATAGTGGTCATTCTGTACTTTTCAAAAAACGACAAAATTTAGTATAGGAACGCCTTTTTTCTGAATATGTTTTGGATCCACGTTTGGTTAGATTCACACAGAAAGAGAACTGAAAGACACACACAGCAATAATTATCAATGGAAGAAAGGTTATTAAAACCCTCAATGAAAGTAGAGCTTTTGAGATGAACTGAAGGTCATAAAATCTCCCTCCTCAACATGAATGCAGGTAAACAGGTGTTTCCCACTCCTCTTATGCAACCCAGAGTCACCAGATTCAGTCACCCTCAGATAGCATCTCTGCATCCAACAAAGCACAGTCCAAACCTAAGATATTCCCATCCTTTCCTGGATAACACATCATAAACATATAATAAATGCTTCATGATTTCAGCCCAACAGTCTCAAAGAAATTAAGTGACTTCAAAAAAGACCCACAATAAGGAACAAACTTGGTGAAAACAGAGCATTTTTGTATTATTTCCTGATCCTATGCAGTAACGCAGGCAGCCTACTTTGATGTGTTTGTGCTATCCGAACAAGTCTCTCAGCTTCCCAACAGAGGAAAAACTTATTTAGCTCAGTGAAGCCTGTGCTATGATAGGTCATTATTCTGTTACTTGTGTCTTAAAGTGCTATGTCACCTGTCAGCAGGGCCATTTGAAATGCAGGATGATAATTTCAGGAATCCAGGAAGGCTGACGTGTGACATTGTTCAGCGTGTCCCCCAGATACTTTATATCAAGGCCCAAAGTCCAGCACATGCATCTAACGTATAAAGCAAACCCCTATGATGAATCAGCTTTCATTTCTCTGTGGATGTCCCTCTGCATTTTTCTAGGCTCCCATTGCTTTCATGTCATTCTGGCTCCACTTCCTGCTGGTAGCTACTACACTATGAGACCCCAATGTGATTGCAACCTGTGGATCCTGAGGGGAAGTGAGGCAGGAACTGGTGGGAGCTGAAGAGACCTCAAGCGGCTGTGAGCATTACCTTCTGTAGAGACAGCTTCAGTGAGACTACACCTATAATGGGGGAGGGGAGAGGGGCAGACAAAGGCTACTTAAACTTTTGGGGGATGGGTAGGGGCTTTCAGGATGAGTGTACGTCCTCAGGGCCTGGGTGCTGGGGATACCTCATTTGTATAAAGAGGAAGTCCAGGAGCTGGTGGCTATGACCTTGTAGAGGAAGAAGTTTAACCTGGCTACAGGGCTACACAACCTCCTTCAAGGGTAAGGGTGCAGGGCTACTAGCCAGGCCAGAACATAGGGGCGGGGAGCAATCCTATTCCTGCCTATCTTGGGGTTAGATGTCTAGGGTTCGAACATGGCTAGACTCTTGCATTCTTGCTCTGGTCCTGCTCCTACTCCCACTCCCAGGGTTCCCCAACCCCACACTTTAATATCAAAAGGGTCACATATATATTAAAACCGATGTAGCTGAATTTTTAGGTTTCCTTTATGATTGCTTTAATATTATAAGCGCTAAAGGGGATGTTTCTAATGTGACGTTCATATAAGCTAAAAATCCATCACAGACAAAATAAGGAAAATCTCTGTCCATGAGAATAACAAGTACACAGATTCAACACTCCACCCACATTATATTTTTGTTTTTGTTTTTTTTTTACTTTTATAGACAAGGAGAACTGCAGATTGCAGGGTTTCTTCCATTAATGACCCAGGAGAATTTTTTTTTCTTATTTGGGTAATAGTTAATGCAGAATGCATTCCCTTACGGGACTTCAATTATAACTAAGAAAGTGTTCTACCTTGATATGCCAATAAATTGTGTATCAGTAATTCTGTTATAGTGACTTCCTTGAACATCACATCAAGAAAAGATTCCTTCTCCAGTATTTAAGCTTTTATGTACATTCACTAACAAAGGGCAAATATGAAAATCAACATTTGATTTTCTAGAGAAAAAAAAATGACACATTTGATCTTGACATGTAAAATGAAGCCCCCTGAAAATTTGTCTATATTTCAGTTCTCCAAAGCTCTGTAAAAATATTTGCCCTAAATATGTAATTTCACTCTAATAATGTACAAGATAATCCTTATATTAGTTTTAGGAAGGGAAAATTTCTACTCAGTATTTCTCAGTATAACTGTCAAATGATTATATTTGCCACTTCTTAAAAGTTATAAAAATTGAATATATATATATATATATATATATATCTCCAACAAAGCATATGAAAATATAAGTTGATTATTTTCACTATTCTTTTATGTTATCAACTCAGCATTAAATCCAAGCCTCCAATCCACTCAAGCAGGCAACTGAGAGAATTTTATCCACTATATCAAATAATTTCTTTCTTGAAACAAATGGATTATTTTTAGGTCAAAACAGCTGTTATAGCTTATGTAACTACTGGCGTTGACTGAGAAAATAAAAGTCTATAACTTGTGCTTTGTATTTTGTAGAGGAAAAGGCTTAAACAGCCAAGTCATTTTATTTAGAAGGGTAACTAGTTTTGTGTAACTATTCTGCACAGCAGATAATAGTAGCTTTGAGAAAACATTAATCATCAATTAAGAAATACACTTACAGTGTTTTGGTTTTCTGATTTTGGCTACTCACTCTTTCCCATGAACTTAGTAATAAATGTATAGTTACTGCTTTGCCATAAGAGAAATTTGAAGTAATCCTCAGACTCATTGACTTCTTAAAATGTGCTTTAGCCTGTTTTTCCTGAGAAATTTCCTGATAAAATAATGAATCAGGAAATTTCGATGGTTAGCTACCTACTTGGAATAATTTTGGTGTTTGAACCAGTAACTCTTCATAGACAATTACTATGATAGGTCTTAAAGTAGTGACTCTTATTATACAGCACGAGAAAAGACTGGGGTGGGACAAGGTCAGGCCACTGTCCTTATAAAGTCCTTTTCTTCTTTTCTCTTTATAAAGCCATCATTCTTCTACCCAACCCTAAGTAAGATTATTTGAAATAGATGAAAGAGTGATTTCTATTACAAGATACAGTTTCTTATTTGCCAGGAAATGTGATTCTTGAAAAGACAAAGCACTCTTTTTCCAGAGAAAATGAGATTTGTAGCCTTCTTCCAGCTCTCTATCTTTACCAATTTAAGAGTTAATGGAAAATAGCTTGAAAATTCACCTGTGAAGAGGCCTAAAAACACCACAGAAAATCCCTTCAGCACCCAGGTCTCAGATGTACAAGACTCCACTCTCTCAGGTATGATTCTGGCCCTTGAATCCCAGACTAACCTTGGGAACTAAATTTCCCAAAGGACAAAAGCTGTTGCTCTCCTAGTTCCACTGGTCTGAAGCTCCTTTTTGCTGAGATCAGAAAACAAGGAAGGCAGCTGTAACATCACTTCCTTGTATATGGAACTCCCTCCTGTATGTCTGAAAGCCCAGTCATGGAAATGTCTATATGAATGTGTAAAATCCAGAGTGCCAGGAAGCTCTGTGTACCTCTTTTATGGAAGCTTGCACTTTGATATGTGGATAAACTGGAGCCCAGAATACAAAATCCTGTATCAAAACAAAACATACAGTAAATCCTCTGATACCTTGACAGAGTAATATGCCAAGCCATTATTCAGTGAAACTCTTTTACTAGTGTATTTTTAGTATAAAGTAAGAGTCATAATAAGATTATTTAGAAATCGACCCCATTTCCTGGGTTACATATTCCTGCCCACAACCCCAACTGCTTACCCAGAGACTGCAACTGCACTAGGGATCCCAGATAATACTCCACCCTCTGCCTGCTAACTCCCCCAAAAGCACAACCAATAGCCCTAAACTGCACCTCATCCCCTGGACTCCATATTCTGGCCCACGATTTTAGAAGAAGTCTTCTTCTTTCGTAGAGGTCATGCTGGTTTTAGGGAGCCTAGAGGCAATGTAGGCACCCAAAACCTTAGCGATCATGCAGTCCACAAAAATTCCAGCAGAGACATCCTACTAGATTACCAGAACCTCAGCCAACTCAGGCCTGAATACCAGAGTAGAAACAGAAACAAGGGATAAACATCTAAAAACAAAACAACAAAAACTAAAAACAAAACAAAATTTTAAAAACCCACCCATCTAACAAAGATAAACTATAACTCCAACCCCAGATGACTAGAGGCCAGCATAAGAACACAATCCGCAACAGCCAGGACAATATGGCACAACCAGAGTCCAGGTATTCTACGACAGAAAGCCGTGGAAAAGGCTGAAGCACAAGAAAATAACCTTAAATACAGTCTTATGAAGGTTATCGAGGCCCTTAAAGAAGAAATGAATAAATCCCTTAAAGAAATCCAGAAAAATTCAAAGAGGGGAAGAAAATGAATAAACTGTTGAAGATTTGAAAATGGAAATAGAAGCATTAAAAAAACACAAACAGGTAGAATCCTGAAGATGGAAAACCTGTAAGAGAACAGAAACTACAGACACAAGCATCACCAACAGAATATAAGAAATAGACAAGAGAATCTCAGGCATTGATGATATGATAGAAGCTGATACATCAGTCAAAGAAAATGTGAAATACAAAATACTCCCAATATAAAATATCCAGGAAATCTGAGACACTATGAAAACACCAAATCTATGAATATTGGGAACAGAATAAGAATGTTCCCAGCTCGAAGGACCAGAAAATATTTTCAACAAACTCATAGAAGAAATTTTACTAACCTAAATAAAGACATGCCTATAAACATACAAGAATCTTATAGAACACCAATTAGATTGGACCAGAAAAGAAAATTCTCTTGCCACATAATAATAAAAACACTAAATGTACAGAACAAAGAAAGAATATTAAAAGCTGCAAAAATACTCAATAAAATACTTGCAAACTGAACCCAAGCACACATTAAAAAGATCATCCACCATATCAAGTAAACTTCACCCCAGAGATGCAGGGAAGGTTCAATTTACAAAAATCTGTCCATATAATCCACTGTATAAACAAACTGGGGGAAAAAACACACATGATCTTCTCATTAGATGTTGAAAAAGTCTTTGACAAAATTCAACACCTCTTCGTGATGAAAGAAAGATCAATGTTGCAAGGCATACCTAAACATAATAAAGGCAATATACAGCAAGCCAATAGCCAACATCAAATTAAATAGAGAGAAACTGCTACCACTGATGAACACCTGGATACAAAATTAACACAAAATATCAGTAACTCTCCTATATATAAACCATAAATAGGCTAAGAAAGAAATCAGGGAAACAAAACCCTCAAATAGCCACAAATAATATAAAATATCTTGGTGTAACTCTAACCAAGCAAGTGAAAGACCTATATGACAAGAACTTCAAGACTTTGAAGAAAAAAATTTAAGAAGCTATCAGAAGATGGAAAGATTTCTCATGTGCCTGGATCTTAGGATTAACGTAGTAAAAATAGTCATCTTAGCAAAAGCAATCTACAGATTCAATGCAATTACCATCAAAATTCCAACACAACCCTTTACAGACATTGAAAGAATAATACTCCACTTTATATGAAAACAAACAAACAAACAAACAGAATAGCTAAAATAATCCTGTACAATAAGAGAATATTTGGAGGTATCACCATCCCCGATTTCAAGCTTTACTACAGAACTATAATAAAAACTACATGGTATTGGCATAAAAACAGAAATTTTTTCCAATGGAATCAAATTGTAGACACAGAAGTAAATCCAAACACCTATGGACACTTAATTTTTGACAAAGAAAACAAAATTATACAATGTAAAAAGAAAGCATCTTCAATAAGTGGTGCTAGTGTAACTGGATGACTGCAAGTAGAAGAATGCAAATAGATCCATATCTGTCACACTGCACAAAACTCAAGTCCAAGTGGGTCTAAGGCCTATGTAAAACTAGGTACACTAAACATGATAGAAGAGAAAGTGATGGATAACCTTGAATGCATCAGCACAGGAGACAAAAGGGCAAAATGGCAGTCCACAGTCAACATAAAACCAGGTACACTAAACATGATAGAAGAGACAGGATTGAATGCATTAGCACAGGAGACAACTTCCTAAACAAAACACCAACAGCTCAGGCACTACAATCAACAATTAATAAATGGGACCTCATGAAATTGCAAATTTTCTGTAAGGAAAAGAATATCATCAAAAGGGCAAAATGGCAGTCCACAGAATAGGAATAGACCTTTGCCACTGCTGGTGACCAGCCCAGCATCCAGGGTAGACTGAGGCAGGCAGTGATGGGAGGCGTTGGCAGTTGCCTGAGCAAAAGTTGCAATTATGGTGGCAAAAGCAGCTTACTTTTGGTAAATTTTCTCTTTCTTTAACTCTTTGCTATTCCATGACCAAAAACTTCTGATAATTTAACTCCCACTGTTAGCAGCAGGAGATAAAGAAAAATATGTAAGTTATTAGGTCTCTTTGTTCTTTTAACTCTCAGGCCCCTTGCTGATTAGGTGAGAGTCTGAGTTCATTAACTCTTTGTGAGACTGAGAAGAAAGAAAAGAGTCAGGCATACAGAAAACAAAAACAAAAAACAAAAAAACCAAAAACACTCACTCTGGATGAAGCAGAGAAAAAAATTCCAACAAAACTTTATTTCTGTTCTCAGTATTTATACTTATTCTAAAATTTACCTCATACAACTATCAGATAGAACTGTTACTGCAGGATACTTCATTAAATGATTTTCTAAACACTTTTACATTCCAATAAATTCATAGTAAATTTAAGGAAATAATTCATGCCATAGATCTATAAGACATAAGAAATTATAACAGAATTGTTTATATGTCTTTCCATTAAGACTAGTACCTGACTAAACATTCATTAACTATCTTCTAGAGTTCTAAGTTCATTATAAGTTTAAAAAAATAATTTGAGCACAATAAAGTTTGCAGTTTTGTCCAGAGACAAATCATCTGCCTTGTGTCTTATTATTCTGAAGTTTTGTATAAATAAACTAGTCAATATTTTATTTTCTGTCCTTGCACCTACAATAAATTGTCTACTCCCTGGCAACTTTAGTTGCCAGATAATGGTCTCATAGCTAACCTAGAGAGAATGTTTCCTTGATCAAAATTTGTTCCAAGTCTGCTTTCTTTTCTTAGTGCAATTAGCCCTTGACATGTGAAGCTTTTCAGAATTCTATTTGCAACTTCTATTCTACAGGGGTCTTGAGATTACTTGTAGTAATTTAGGAATTCTATAAAATCATTATCAGGAATTATGAAATCATCAGTTTATCTAAACAGCATTGCTACATGAAAGTACATCTTCATGTTGATCTGCAGTAAATCTGCCCAATAGGGTGAGCTAATGCACAGGGATGATTAGGCTATGTAACAGTGACGGGAAAGGCATATCAGCAGCAAGAAGGAATCCTGGGATGAAGTCTCTAAAAACCATGCATTCTCTGAGCTCACCCATTGTCGCCACACAAAATGGTGGCCCATCTCCAGAAAACTTATCTGCTTGCCTTTCGTAGATGACTTCTAAAAAACCAACCTCACATCTGACAGAGGGCTGATATCCAAAATATATAAAGAACTAAAAAGAACTAGTCATCAACAAACCAAATAATCCAGTTTTAAAATGTGGCACAGATCTAAAGAATTCTCAGTGGAGGAATCTCTAATGGACAAGAACTGTTCAACATCCTTAGCCATCAAAGAAATGCAAATCAAAACTCCTTTAAGACCCCATCTTATACCCATCAGACTAACTAAGACAAAAGTCCCAAGAGATTGCTCATTCTGGTAAGGAGTGGAGCAAGGGAAACACTCCTCCATTGCTGGTAGGAGTGAAACCTTGTATATCCACTTTGGAAATTTATTTGGGGTTTTCTCAGAAAGTTGGGAATCAACCTCCCTCAAGACCCAGCTATACCACTCCAGCATATATACTCAAAAAAAAGTTTCACCATACCATAAGGACTCATAACTAGAAACTGAAAAAGCCTAGATGTCACTCAACCAAAGATCAGATAAAGAAAATGTGGTACTTTACACCATGGAATATTATTCAGGTATTAAAAACAATAGCATCATGAAATTTGCAGCTAAATGGGTAGAATTAGAAAAGATCACCCTGAGTGAGTTAACCTAGACTTAGAAAGATAAATATGGTATGTACTCACTTATACATGTATATTGGCTGTAAAGTAAATAAGAACATCCATGCTTCAGTCCACAAACCCAAAAAAGCTAAGTAACAAGTATAGACTAGTGAATCTCACTGAAAAAGAGTAAATAAAATAGCATCATGGGTAGACTTGGAGAAGGGACTGGACAGCAGTGTGTGTAGGGTTGGGAATAGAAAGGATCAGGTGTCAGAGGATGGAGGGAGAGAGTACTGGGAGAGACAATTAGAATAGGGGAAGGCATTTCTGAGATGAGCTAGAAACTTAGGACAATGGAAACTCCTAGGAATCTATGGGGGTGATCTAGCTAACACTCCTAGCAATTGGGGATATGGAGTCTGAAACAACCATCTCCTGTAACCAGGCAAGATTTCCAATGGAGGGATTGGGACACTGTCTTAGTTAGGGTTTTATTGCTGTGAAGGGACAATATGATCAAGGCAACTCTTTTTTTAAGACTTATTTATTTATTTTATATATCTGAGTACATCATTACTCACTTCAGACACACCAGAAGAGGGCATCAGATCCCATTACAGATGGTTGTGAGCCACCATGTGGTTGCTGGGAATTGAACTCAGGACCTCTAGAAGAGCATTTGGTGCTCTTAACCGCTGAGCCATCTCTAAGGAAAACATTTCATTAGAGCTGGCTTACAGTTTAGAGGTGTAATCTTTCATCATAATGGTGGTAAACATAGTGGCATGTAGGCAAACATGGAGGAGTTGAGAGTTCTGGAGGAGCTGAGAGTTCTACATCTTGATTCACAGGCAGCAGAAGAAGACTGTGTGCCACAATGAGAGTAACTTGAGCATATATGACCTCAAAGCCTGCCTTCACAGTGACATACTTCCTTCAATAAGGTCATACCTCCTAATAGTACTACTCCCTATGACCAAGAATTCAAACACATAAATCTGTGGAGACCAAACCTATTCAAACCACTATATACATCAACCCAGCCACAAAACCTTTGGCCTACAATTTGTCCTGCCTACACAGAACTAAGGTATTGATAGACACAGAAACTTTCCCTTGCTGTTTACATGCACAGCAATTTACAGCAGGGTGATTAGATAAGAAAGTCTTCAAAAAGTATCCACTTTCATGTTTCTTGAACATATAAATAGATTACCTTACATAACAAAAAGGGGTCTTGAGATAAGTAGCTTACCTTGGGTTATCTAAGTAAGTCTGGTCTAATGGTCATTAAAGATGGAGAGCTGACTCAACATAAAGAGCAGAGACATGAATCTATGGAAGCCGAACAACAGAAGACACTCAAATATGGCATTATGAGAATGACCGGACATCCCGTTGGCAGTTGAGATATTGCCAGGGGTTGACGTAAAGACTGCAGAAAAAACTCCTAGAAACAAAGTAGACTCGCTGCAGAAAAACAAGCACTTCAGGCATATAAGCACAGGGAACTAAATTCTCTCAACACCAAATAACCGGGGAAGCAGGTTATCTACAAGAGCAGAGTACCCCCAAAGCTCATGTAAAGTGAGGAAGCCAGTATTGGTAACACCTAATCCAAAATTACAAGTAATTCCAAGACCATGAAGGAAAGGCATAAAAGGAAACAATGTACACACTAGAGTCTGGCCAGTAAGGTGTTTCAGTGGAGATGGAGGTTAAAGACTGTCAGTGATCTTAGGTACTCCGAGCCTTTGACTTGAAGCCATGGAGAAAAGAAGAGAAGGCTAAGCCCAAGCAGAGCTAGACAAAGGCAAAATGATGGACAAGGAAGGCTTGAAGAAAGGAAAGTGAGAATAGAAAATGACTAAGAGAGGAAAAATCAGAGCATGAATCCATAAAAATAGGCTTGGAAAGAAATTACTCAACAGTCTAATAGAAAACATAATAAGTATGGGGCAGAAAAGCAGGTCTTCCAATTATGAAAATCCAGGAAGTATAGTATTCTTACAAAGTCATATCAACCCATGGTTGTTATTTAACTACCATGTGTAATTTTGGAAATAACTGCAAGAATATCACATATGCCAAGGATATTTAATGTTATTTCCACTATCCTGTCTGTGTGTTTGTGGATAAAACTAATGTATAAGAATGTTAAATAGTCTGAATAATACATATATAACATAACTCAAATATATTTATATATAAACATGAAAATTATTTGGAATATCATACTTGATGCACGTTTCTTCATAAAGACACTGAATTTAGAGAAATTTAATAACTGGTTCATAGTTATCTATTCGAACCAGTAAACAGTTCAGGCAAGATTTCCATTCAATCCCAGGATTATTGGTTAATGGAGTAGTGCCTCATTCCTCAAGCAGTGGTTCTGCACTCCATGGCATTTCAACATAAAAACATTATTTTTTAATAAGGGCTGTAAGCCACTGGTTAAGAGTTATCTTGCTCTTTCCCTTACCCACTTACCCCATTTGCTCTATCGCCTCCCATCCACTCACACCTCCCTTAGTTTCCATCCATTATCTCACTTACCCTTGAATGCCAAATCACAAGAACAATTCTTTTAAATAGCTTTTAAAAAATCATCCCAATTCTGTCTTGTTCTCTCTCTCCCTTAGGATGCAAACATACACAGCATTTAAACTAAATTCTTGTCCACTGAATCTCTACTTCACACCATGCCATTGTGTACCATGTCACATCTATGAACCAGAGCACAAGCCATCACTCCTATATTCCAGAATGCAGTCACTCCTAGCTGTTGTTTAAGAGGCATAAACTGCATCAAGGTTTATTGCTCTATTTAACTTCTTCAACTCTTAACTTCTTTCAACAGGTCCCCTGCTACTTTGCCTATGGTGCTAAGATCCAGCCAAGCCAAACCTGTGTTACCCTTCTTTATTTCTAATGCATCTATATTTCTTCCCAAATCTCACCTGGTTCCTGAGCCTTTCCTCATTTGGAATTCCAAGACTTTTTTTTCCCTAACAATTCCCTATCCTTAACAGTTTACATTAATTCTTTCCTTTTTTAAATAAAATTTTAGCTACTGTGTTTAATACCTGGATTAATGGCATCCTCACTGGAATTATTCCCTACACTGCATTATATGTACTTGGTAGTTCTGGTAGCCTCTCTATCCAATGGTAAGTAACCACATAGCCCCAACTTCTCAACCACTTTGACAGTAGAGAGCCTACTAAACAAACAATACTTTGTGTTACCTGAATTGAATTCAGAAGTTGTCCCCAGTTACACTATTTTTTTAAGATGACCGAGGTGTCAGATTCCCCTGAAGCTGTGAGCTACTTGGCATGGGTGCTAGGAACTGAACTTGTGTCTTCTATAAATGCTCTTAACCATGAGCCACTTCTCTAACACCCTGCTTTAGTTTTTTCATGTTTTTGTGGGAATCTGTGACCAGGAAAGAGACACTGATCAATTTTAAGTGACACATTTCAAAAGCAACTCTAAAATCTTTTTAGGAAACCAATGTTTTATTTTAATAAAGCACACCATTGCTACTCATGTGGGTTTAGCCAGGGATGCTTTAGAAATACCAAGCTAAAGTTTATTTTCATGCAAAGAAAAATGCTGCTGCTGTCACAGATAAAATTTACCAAAATTAGTTTATCCCACAATAAACCATCACACCCACAGGAACTGTCACTAGCCAGATCTGTATGCTGCAGAAGTGAGATCAGGTGCCATGAACACATGGGCATTGAAAGAAACATATTTGTGGTAGTGTGGACATTTCCAACCAGCTCAAATTAAAATAAGCACAGTTCTTATGATTCACAGTATAAGAATCCTAACTGACTATGATTTAAAAGGGCAGAGTGTGCATAATGCAGATGTTTTGAGGCTAGGCCAAAACTGCTATCCTTGCTTGACCTTTTGAGCCTCAAATCAATAACAGGCCCTGACTACATGAAGAAAATTAGATTGATCTCAGCCACAAATATCCAACAACAATAAGGCCAAGCCTACCTATTTATCTTTTTACCTGTCCACCAACAATGCTATACACATCAAAACATTACTATGCTTTGAGCATTCACATTCATGTATGTCAGACACTACATGAAATGTTTTATACATATTAAACTTTACAACAATCCTATAAGATCATTACTGTTAAGATGCTCATTTTGCTGTACTGGAGAGGTGGCTTGGTAGTTAAAAGCAACTGTTACTCTTACAGAAGACCTGAATTAGTTCCCAGCATCCACATGGTGGTTCACAACCATCTATACCTCCAGTTCCAGGAGATTGGACATCTGCCTCTGAGTTTGTCAGGAACCAACTATACATGTAGTCATGCAAACATGCAGCAAAATATTCATACACATAAAATAAACTAAATATTTTTTAAAGATTTCTATTCTTCAGATAAGAAATGAAGGTTTGGATATTTAAGTAACATCCAATTTCAAATAGTAGATGGACTAGGATTTGAAGTCTGAAATTTTCTGACAGACTCTGTTATGTTCAAGAGCAGGATTTGTTTTCTTCAAAATCAAGAGGAAGTCTCTGGCAATTATTATATTTCCATAAAGGGCTTACAAGGGTTTATCAAGTCAAATGTCAGATGAATTCACAAAACAAACAAACACAAAATTATTTTACCAGATTTTCATACTAATTGTGAAATTGAAAATAGGATAGAGAAGCTAAATCTGAAAGCACAGAACAGAAGGGTGAGCTGGCAAGGCAGCTCTGGGCTTCCTGTACAGATTCTTTCTGGGCCTGGCAAAAATGCTCACAGCAGTATCAGGGCCAGATACCATTGAAGACCCTAAAGGAAAATTTCAGTGGCCACCATTAGTGTGTACATTCCTCTGCAAAGTAAGAATGTCAAATGAGCACAAGTATTTCACTCAGCTGTGAACAAACAAAGATTTTGCCATTTACAGAAAGGCACAGAAAACATGTGACTTGGTCCTGAGTTTAGTGTCAAGAAGGAAGGAATTCAGTGACTAAGATATTATAAGTAAACAAGCAGTTCCTCCAAGGAAGGAGAAGGAACTCCAAAGCCCACAGCATCACAGGCCAGATTCACAGCAAGGCACTAGCCAGGACCCTTAGCAGGAAGGCTTATGGGATGGCATTCAGCCATCATTGCTAGTAGATCTCACCACTATACTTTTTAATCAAGCAAGAACACTAAAAGCCCGGGAATTTTTTTTTAAAATTCATACCACTGTGAAGGCCTTGCCAGAGACAGTAAAGCCAGAGAGACTGGTATAACGAGAATGTTGGTTTCTTTAAAAACACAAAAATGTTATGGGAATATGTTTTTATTTTAATCCCTGGTATGGGATATGGGGCTGCTTCAGACTGATCACAGCAGCTATGATTTGTCTCATGCTCAGGAAGGGGCGTGATTTTACCAGGTGAAAATAGATTACACTTGGAATTCTGGAGACTCTTCCCAGGGTCTAAAAATGCCAGAGCCCTGAGAGAGGATGTTGCTGCTCCCTTGCTGCTGCTGTTTGCTGAAGTGCTTGTGAGCAAAGAGATAAGAAGAATAAATTGGATATCCTGAGATAAAGTTCAAACTTGCCCCAAGGAACTAAATGCCTCTCTAATCAGCAGGAAGTAGTCTAAGGAGAATCTATTCTTTTTCTCCAACCTAGTTTTGGGGTATTAGAAGGGATAAGGGTGGAGTAGGAAGGTAGATAAAGAAACCCAATAAAGTATCCAAAAGTATGGTTACAGACTGAGTGATTGTTGAATTTGGAATGAAATGCAGATAGAGCGTTGCTTTCATACCAAGGAGCTACCCCTAATAATTCAAGCTTGAAGCTATTATATGTTCTATGACAAGGGTGAGTCACAGTGCTCACAAGGTCTCACAAACAAGCCACCTAGAATTATCCGTGCTCCTTTGCGTACCTTGAAGGATCACTTTTTCAAGTCTCATACAGCCTAATTATTAGAACCCTCCCAATGTACTCTTAGGCCCAGATTCTGAGGGAAAACATTGTTGTTATAAATTTAGTTTTGATCTTTTGATGTTATTGTTGGACAGCTCAGTTCTAGCAGCCTCAAGAGTAAAATAACTTGCTTTGTTTTTCTACTAATCGGCCAAGCCCTGTTTGGCATATATCATGCTGGCGTTGCTAGTGAGGTTCCTGTGTTGATTACAATAAATTAACTGAGGTAGGCTCTAAGCCACAAGTCAATGGCCAGTTACACAAAATTGTTAAAGAGATTAAAGGTTCTGACCCTTTTCAATGACACTTTCTGATGAACTTGAATTATGCTTTCAAGTGTGCAAGAGAAACAACAGCTCAGAATTCCAAGCAGTTAAAACAAAATGCATCCAAGTAAATATGTGACTTTGTAATTATTTTCTCTTATGGTTTTAGATATGATTCTCTCTCTCTCTCTCTCTCTCTTTCTCTCTCTCTCACACACACACACACACATACACACACATTCTAACAGTAAAAGGCAAATCTGAGCTCAAAGATACAATCTGCCTGCTTGATTTTTGAGGAAAATGGCACCCCTATCTTTTCTATAAAATGAGGATTAGAATCTTCAAATATGATAACATATCTGAGACAGATAAGGGAGTCCATCAAGGTAACTCCATTTTTAAGGCTATGAAGAATCTAGTCCATGATAAGGAGCCACAGGAGAGGTGAGTGAAATGTAGAATGAATGTATGTATGTATGTATGTATGTATGTGTAAAAATATATTTATATAATTAAATATGTTTATATCAAATATATATTTATATATACATATGTTTATAATTATGTTTATATAAATATATGTTTATAATTTACGTTTATATTTATAATTTTCACTTAAGTGAGGGCCCCAGAGGAGAAGAAATATTGTAATAAATGATGCCAAAATTTCATAGAAGCATGACCTTTGATAGCAATAACTGTCTAGAGGCAGGTGACTCCCAAGGGGACAGCACCTCTACCTTACCTGCACAGGTTTTCCCGTCGTAGGTCTCGCACACCCACTCATGGCACTCACACAGTGGCCCGAAGTAGGTGCCAGGTTCAGTCACGTGACAGATGCAGACCCCACACTCGCACCGGCCACGGTCATGGCACAGAGCGCTCCCTGGCGGTTGCCCTGGTGCACGACATCTGCGCTCAGACTCTGCGCGGGACAGCCTGCAGGGGGCGCCCGACAGGCTTCTGCAGGAGATAAGGCCACAACTAAGCCACAGTCAGATATAGACTCCGCCCCTTCTACACCCAACTCACATTCAGTGGAGAAGAGGCCTGCAGCTTCATATCTCTGTGAACCAAGCAATCCTCTGAAAAGCTGTTTTAAACATGACTAAAAATAGCACCTTCCAAGTAGACAGAGGCAAAGGCCTCTTGGCAGATTGCCACTGAATCTTAAATGCACATTTTGATTAAATGCAAATTAATCTGAAGTATGATACTTGGCTGGCTTTTTGCTCTTTCTCTTTAAAAAGTGCCCATTGCTATCTAATAGCTAGAGGGAGATTATTTGGTAAAAATAAAGAAAGGAATGTATAGAAAAAGTTTAACGTGTCATATATATGATAGGAAGTAATGCATTTAAATTGTGCTTGAAGCAGACCTTAAGTAGTCTACGTTTTAAAAGTTGGAATGGAACTTTTTGCCTCTTGCAAAATGCAATACAAGGTGTGACAGGGCCATCAAGAAGGTGGAAATAAAACTGCCTTACAGGCTATGGGGTGAGACAAGTGTACATAAGTACATCTTTGACTTGAGGTTAAACAACAACAACAAAAACAAAACAAAACAAAAAAAACCTAACATATTTGCAGAGGGAGAAATGATACTTGCTTTATTTAATGAGTATTTTTCCAAAGAAAAAGTGAATGAACAGATATGAAGCGACATTAAGGTTAGATATAAGGAAAGAAAAGGCAGAACAGGTTGAAAACTGTTTATCTCACGTTCCACTTAATAATTGTTCTTGCCTTAGGACAGTCATCTGTAAGCTTGAGTTCTGCCACCCACAGCAGGGCAGGTGTATCTTAAACAACAATAAGCCAAACTTACCTCAGAGATGGTGAGAAGCTTTGAGGAGCAGCTGACAGCCCAATGAAGAGAAGGGAGGACGCCAGCAACAAGAAGTTTCTGAAGCCTGGGGGATGCATGCTGAGCTCTGCAGGCGGGAGGGCAGACCAGCTGCACTGCTGCTAGGTGGGGCTTCCACCCGAGGCGGCAGGAGGAAGAAGTGTCACGAGCAGATGTCCAGGCAGAAGGACTTGGGATACCGGAGCTCACAGGTTCTGGGCTCCTCCTGGAGGCTCAATTGCCTGCGAAGACTTGGGCAGTGGATCCGCTTTGGGCGGGGTGCGGGTGCCAAACTCCTCCAGTGGAGAGTCTAGGCAGGGAAGTAATTAGAAACAGTTGTACAAGCAGATGGTTTATTTTGACATTTTAAAAAAGTGTCCTGTTCACAGATTTGAGAAAATCATGTCTTTCTTCAAGTACAGGCCCCAGAAATATTTAACAAGAGGATATTTGGACTGGCTGATAGGAAAAGCACCTTTAAAATAATTCCTGAATTGTGAAACGGAAGGGGAGGGCTATGGTAAACACGGACGGGAATCGCCTTCACCAGCTTTATAAAAGAAGCCCCACTGGTGGCATGAGTGATGCAGATGAACAAAGCTGACAATCACAACTTTGTATTTATTAAGCTTTGTCTTTAACCAGGGGTATTTTATTCCTTAAATGTCTAAAAAGTGTGTATTTTTCTTCCAGTTATTCAGGCCAGTTTCTTATCACAGTTACATTTTTTTTTTCTTGACTTGGACAGTCCAAATTAAAGTTGTTCCAAATCTACTCTATTCTTTCCCGTGATTTCAGTATGCAGAAACAAAATAAAATATCTGTTTAAAGTGTGATTTGCACTAAAAAAAAAAATCAGCAGTGTTTTTTAGTCACCTACTCGGCGCCAGCCTCTGATATTAATTCTGATTGTGAGAATGATCACACATTGTTTTGCTAATTACACTTCTATCAGGCATCAGACTCTGTGCCAGATGGAAGAGACATACATAGAGCAAAGAGGACATCTTCCTTTCCCGAAAGACAGAGGACTGGTAAACTGTCAATCAAAACAAAAACACCAGTTCCAGAGGACCAGGGATTGCAATGGAAAATTACTTCCTGATTAGATACAGGTAACAGTCGCAACTAAGAAGGGAGGAGCTGAGCTGAAGGCTGAAGAAGGAAGATTTAACCTTGATGATAAACGTGAGGGTGGAAGAAAAAGGAGATGTAATTTTATTTTATTCCTACTTTAAAGATAAAAAATGGAGATCAAAGAAATGAACTAATGACTCACTGGAACTCACAGGAAAGTTAAAGTGAGGTTTCATCTGAAAACAGTGGGACTCCCACGCTCACTCATGGTCACCCACATTGTATGGCCATCTGGGAGACTGTGCACACAGAGGAATGTCTTCACTCCTTGAAGAGCACTTTATGTGTAATGGCTCCTTCTGATGTTAGTGGTTCCTGGAATCATCCAGGGCTTTGTCAGTCTTAAGGTTAGGCATAACTCCTTCAGAGTAGAATTTCCCCTGGCATTTGCACAAGTGGATAAAAGAACATCGCATCCCAGCACTGGCTGCTGGAGCAAGAAGGAATAGAAATGCCCTTGATCCATCCCCTTTCTATTTCTCCCTTTGCCTGGATCTGTACCACGAGGAGCTTTGCATGGGTGCTAGTAAACAGTTGACCTTTGTCAGTCCTTAGGTCCATCAGGGGATAGACTTGTAATAGGTATACAGTACATGGAGTGGTATTGGAGGCTTTTTGAGGAGGTAATTCTGAGATATTGGTACCAGAGGCTGACCCAGAAAGAGAAGCCTGAGTTCCAAGTTAGCAGGTTTCCTGAAGCAAATGACCTGCTCATCCTGTAGAAAGGGATTGTTTTAAAGAGAGGCTGATGGGGGACTTCACTGGTTGAGGAACAGATTGGGAATCTGTTTCCCAAGTGGTGTCCATGGATCAGCAGCATCAGCACCACCTGGAAACTTACTAGAAACATGCATCTTCGGGCTTCTTCATCAAACCAACTGGATCAGTGGTGCCACAAGAAATCAGCTTTCACAAAATGAATAGAAATGCCTTGCAATGTATAAGACACAAGGCTGAGACTAAGGGTGTCTGGATATAGGAGTGGTCTTTCCACTCCTAGTACAAGCATTAGCATTGCATTCCTTCCCACCCATACCTAAGACAGTGGAGACTTGTGAATAGGCTTTCCTGCAAACATCAAGGAACTGTGGCTATGAAGGGAAGATGAAATAACAGAGAAGCATCTATCTCAAAGCTCGAGTAGGAAATTGCAGTGAATACACAAAGCTTTAATGTGAAGCATGTATTACTTATCCTCTTTGCCTTTTTCCCCCCAAAGGGAAAAAGACTCATTATAAAATGGACAACTGATTTTTGAACATTTTGAATATTTGCTTTGTAGATTAAAATGGTGTTTTGAGGCTGTTGTTTTCTCACTCTCATTCATTGTAGCATTTGAGTATGTGTGTGTGTGTGTGTGTGTGTGTGTGTGTGTGTGTGTGTGTGTGTGTGTGTTATTAGAAATACACATTTCTAGGATCTTCTCCCAGTTCAACTGAACCATGAAGTATATTTAAATAATATCCCAAGAAATTTATTTGAACCAAAGAATGAGATCTATATATACAATTGAAATTAGCATGTTATGCAAAAGCTCTACCATTGGGCTACATCTTCATCCCTCTTTTTTTTCTTCTTTTTTCTTTCATTCATTCTTTTTTTTTTTTTTTTTGTTGTTGTTGTTGTTGTTAAAGATAGATTCTCACTGAACTGTTGAACTGTCTTGGCCTGAACTCATCATATAATCCTGACAGTTGTTATTCTTAACAATCCTGACAGGCCTTAAACATGTGATACTTCTGCCTTCACCTCCTAAGTAGCTGGAATACAGACTAACATTGTTGGACCCTGATCGTTTTACAGAGTGTGCAAAAAGACTAGATTTAAACATTTGGATCATTACCATTACAAGGCTTCAGAAATTATGTTGTGGTTGACTAGGTGACTCAGTAAAGTATCTTAGAACCACAGAAAGTCTGTCTTAATAAAATGGTAATTTTATATTTGCTTTGGTTTTAACAAATTTACTTTCTTTTTTTTTCCTGCCCTAGTATTAAATATTCACTTCCTCACCTCTTTTGCTTTGTGTAAATGTCCTGTGTTTCTCAATTGTTGAGACATGAAGCAAGACATGTAGGGCGCAAAGCAATGAGAGACAATAAGCCATGCATGTGGAACCAGACTCAAAGAGAATGGAAGTATCTCAGTAGTTGTCTGTAGTCCTTAAATCTTTGGGCCGCAAAACTATAGAATTTAAGAATTTTCTTAAGACTGCTTCTAAATTAAACTTGCTGACAGCATACTTGCCAAACAATGAGGCCGACTTGGCAAGAAGACAAAAAGCTAGCAGAGCTTATCTTTGAAAATTGTTCCTGGGTCTTTAACCTTTGACTCCATGTTATTCAAAGAGGTCATTAAAATGATGACCTGAACAATAGGCTGGATTTGAATGTTAAAAGGCATGAAAGCATCTTTCCCAGGGTCACTGCCTACACATTTATTTCCCCAATAATTCTACACTTCTTAAAGACAAGCATACCATGTCTTTCACATCTGTCTCACAAATTACAGCTTCAGGGCATTGATACTCTAACTTCAGCTATGATCATTCCACTTGTGCATGGGTACAAGTATATTCCACAAGCACATCTACCTCTTTAAAAACTTTCTTACCACCGGGCAGTGGTGGCGCACGCCTTTAATCCCAGCACTTGGGAGGCAGAGGCAGGCGGATTTCTGAGTTCGAGGCCAGTCTGGTCTACAGAGTGAGTTCCAGGACAGTCAGGGCTGCAGACATTGTGTCGTCTTTCTCTCACCCTTTCTAAAGTATTAATGAACACACTTGTGAATCACTTTATAAATAATCGATCAGAGAGTTGATAAAGTTTGTGAGAGGATCACACTTAGATGACCTCTTCTCCAAAACAATAATGGCTTCATTCAAATATCACACACTGAGTGAGATTCTCTCCAGTTACTGGCTTAACTGTGATCAGTCTACTTCTTTTTGTAAGAATTTTCTGAAAAATCTATTACTTGCCATACACTTTTATTTTAGTTTTCCCACACTTTTATTACCACCAGAAAAAACATTCCCTAATATTACTAAATATCAATATGCAATTAATGCCTTAAATACATTAAACATGTATGACTTGTTTATAAGATCTGAGAATTCAGGATGAGGCAATAGTGTCAATTCTGGCTTATGACACAAGGAGTGGGGACCTGGAAATGTCATAAGCAGAAGGAATACAACTCAGCTCTAACTCTAGGAACTTGCACTCAGGTATAAATGGGGTGTTTTGTTTGTTTTTTGTTTTTAATTATTTTTTTTTAAATCCTCTCTCTCTCTCTCCCTCCCTCTCTCTCTCTCTCTCTCTCTCTCTCTCTCTCTCTCTCTCTCCCTCCCTCCCTCCCTCTCTCCCTCCAACAAAAAACAAGCAAAAAGATCCATAAAAATTACAAACACAAAAATCAAACAAGAAATTCAAAACACTAACAAGACAAAATATCCCACAAAATCATAAGTTTGTTTTGTGTTAGCCAACCATTCCTGGGTATGGGACCTGCCATTTGAGTGGAAATTACCTAGTGACATTTCATTGGAGGTATCAGTTGCAAATACTGTCTTCTTTTTCCTCCTCTTTTTTCTCCTCCTCATCTTCCTCCTCCACCTCCTTGTTTTCTGAGACAGGGTTTCTCTATGTAGCCCCAACTGGTTGTCCTGGAATTCACTTTTTAGACCAGGCTTGCCTCAGACTCATATATTCATCTGCCTCTGCCTCCCAAGTGCTGGTACTAAAGTCCTGTACCACTATTGCAGATCATTTCTTCACTAGGAGATTACATGTTCACTGCTCCATCTCAGTGCTGGGACCCCATCAGGCTTTCGTGTACACTGCCACAATCTCTGTGAGTTCACAAGTACATCAGTTCTGATGTGTCTGGAAGACACTTTTACCCCATACCTCTAGCTCTTATAGTCTTTCCTTAACCTTTTTCCTATAGAACCCTGAGTCTTGAGAAGAGCTTTGAGGAAGACATCCAATTTAGGATTAAGTTTTAAAGTCTCTTACTCTCTATACATTGTCTAATTGTTGGGCTTGCAATAATTTCTATCTACTGAAAGAAGAAGCTTCTCTGATGAGAACTGAGTGAGGCACTAATCTATGGATATAGCAGTATATCATTATGAGTCATTTTGTGTTATGTTCCTTCAGCAGAGTAGTGTTAGATTTTCCCCTAGACCCATGAAGTCTCAGGTTCTTAGTCAGGTTAGCAGTGTCAGGTATAGGATCAACCTCATTAAGTATACCTTAAATCCAACCAGAAAAGAAGTTTGTTACTCCTTTAATAGTTGTACCACTATTACACCAGGTCACTGTCATAGGTTGGAGGGTTTGTAGTTGGATGATATTGATGATTAGCATGAAGAATACCTTCCAGAATCATGACTACTCATCAGTAGGGAATGAACCTTCTACTTAAGCAACAGATCCGTTTTCTGTGTTCAAGGACAAGTGTTGTCTTCAGTTTGTAGAGAGCAAACAATAGTCTTAGCTCTATCCTATGATGTTTGGGACACTTCATAGGACCCTTTGGGAAAACAACTTAACAAGATTACAGCCCATTCCTGTCATTGGAAGTTTTACATGTGGCATAAGATTTCTAGCTAAAACATTGTATCCTCTATTATTTTATGGCTCCAAGATTCCATATGTGTATGTGTGTGTGTGTGTGTGTGTGTGTGTGTGTGTGTACATTCTTTTCATATAAATAAACTTTTATTTAATGAACTTTTCCTCAGCAAGAGATCCTAGTGGGATTTGAAGTGCACTGTGCACATTTACATGAGAATTAGATAAAAACAGGTTCAAAAAGTTCAAAGAGTTCTTATTGCACATAGGTCTCAAGGAAGTCCAGGCATTTGACATTAAATTTCGTTCATAGTTCTGTTTATAAGATTTTCTCATAAAAGGAAATACAAATAGTCCTTTGCAGGCTGCTTCCAAATTCCTGACTCTTAGCAAGTGAGAATGTTAGAAAGAGGAGGGAATTAAAGATATGTGAGAAAGAAAAGCAAGCACACTCCTCTCCTGAATGTGGTATAATGTTCTCACCTTGAATCCTCCCTCTTTCTGTTTCAGGACAAAGAATTTCCTTGGAGATCCCATTTCTGACCACAGTCTAAAACTGTGTGCCTATCCCAGCATCTTTTACCCTGTTTAGTTTTTTAAAGTCCTTCAGTCAGATCTGAAAATCATTGTTTGTATTTCTTTATCTTCTTCAGGATAGTAATTCCTTCCTCTATTTCAATGCAAGTTTGATGAAGTTTGAGGATTTTTTTTCTTTCTTTTTCTTTGCTGAAATCTCAGGGTCTTGACTAGAGAATCCCCCCCCCCCCAAAGATTTTCTCAGATAATGACTTCTAAATTTGTAATGTACTTTAATAAAAATCAGCAGTTTTAACTAAAGTATAGTTAATGAAAGAAAGATATGCACACATATTAAAAAGGTAAGTTCATATAAAGATAATGAAAAAGTCAGTAAGAAAATTCTGTAGTGAAAACATCTAGAAAGCTGATCTCAAGTTTAAAAATTTAACATCGCCCGTTGAACCCCCAGTGCATGTACAGCACAATGAATCCTTCCCATCACTCAGTAAAGTTCCAAGTTGATGAAAAGAATCATGATTTTACTCAATGCCCACATGGATAATATTTTTAACCTAGGGCACCTTTCAAAATTTCAAGTAGTGGACTATACACAGGAACATTCATAAAGGCAAAATATTCCTAAGCAGCAATAAAAAATAAGGTTGCAGTTCCAAGAAAAAGTAGAACTTTGTCCTGGGCCAGAGCTGTGGAATAAAAAAAAAAAAAAAAAAAATGATGTGTGGTTAACATCTTTTCCAGATGTGAGCCCAAGACCAGAGGGCATTTTTCCCTCCCACGTGGGAAAAACACCTGGAAATATTAGTAGTCTCTGGAAGAAGAAATATTCTTTCACTCTGGTGAGTAATTTTGCAGTTCTACTTTATTATTTTAGAGAAAACAATCTAGAGGTTATTTTCACTGAGTTCATGAGCTAAAAGGAGTCTACTATCACTTAAATATAATTTCTATCACAAAAAAAATAGATTTTTATTTCTTGGCTGACGGAGGTTGATCAAGCAGGAGCAGCAAAGAATAGACAGGGGAATGTTTATGCAGTGAAAGAGGCTCCTTCAGGATATTTACTTGACAGGCCATGACCTTGCCAGGTCTGCCTTAGTTGCTGGATTGACCAACAGTAGGATGAAAGAGTCTTAGTTCATTCTAATGCTAAACTTCTGTTTATGTTGCAGTTAAAGGGGTGGAAGAGTACAGATAAATAGGAGTCATGGAAACATATTAAAGGTTTAAATGGTAGAAATAGTATTTAGTCTATTGGCTGTAGGAATCATATAGAGCCCTTTTATATGTTTCCAGAAGTGAAACACTTACCCATTCATGTCTATTTTTCTTTAAACTCTGAGCCAAGGCTTTCCCCACTGGGGAGCCTTATCCACTAAAGCTACACTCAGGAACTAAAGCCCTCAATACGAAAGCTAAACATTTCTATATAAAATACATGCACTATAAACTGAAATGAGATGCCAATTTAGAGACATTTGCTAAGCTTGGATAGAGTGTTTTTGACTAGGCATTGTTGTCAAAGATATTGTCTTATCACAAAAAAGATTACTAGCAAAACTTCACACAGATTTTCATTTAATGTAACAAGATTATTGCCTCATTTTCCTGATTTACTCATATGTAGCAACACCACAAATTACATTTGCCTTTTAAATCCTAGCTGAAATGGTCATATGATGTGTTCCTTTGCCCAAATCAGCCTATAATTCGATCCCTTTGTCATTGTGGAGCACAGTGAAGCTTTATGATTCACAGCTCTTGAAAACCAAAATATTACTATCAGTGTCCTGGTATGCAGAAATCTATTTAATATATGGGGGGAAACAAATTCATTGTCTTGTTACTGTCATTTTTAAAACTTAACTGACTTTCTGGTTTTCAGTAATTGATAGAATATAACTGTGGATAATAAAGACAGTATATATATTTAGCGATGAAATATTATAAAACAAAAAATACTGTGATTTAATACCATATATTTATTTTCATTTTCATGCTATTTACTATTCCAAAAAATAATTTTCAGTGATCCACATGCCCAAGTTTTTTGACATAGAGATCTGGGCTATTCACTTTCATTGAAAGTTATGATGTGCCAATCATTTTTAATGCCAGAAATCTTCAAATATAACAATCTGCTCTGGGATTCATCAACATTTTATGGACCTTGAAGACAGAAAATATGTAGTTAACTTATCTTTAATTTTACATTTATTGGAAAAGGTACTCAGGCTTGCTTAGAAATGTCTTCATTTATCATCACACCTCCTAAGGTTGGAGGGAGGAAAAAAAGAAGGCAAACGATGTGATTATATTATAATTATATTGGTTGCAGTAAACCTAAAGCATTATGGGAGAATCTAGCTCATCACTGTGCATGCCACATAACACAGAAGCATGCCATTTTATGCATCATTCTCGGATTATAACTCAGTTCTCCATAAAATAATCTATGAAGGAAATCGGACCCCTTTGGAACTGAATTGCTTGTCTATGTTTATGGGTGGACATTTTGGATTCAAATACCTAACTAGAACTCTGCTAAACTCATCAGATTCATATTTGCTTCTGAAGCTCTGACTAAAATGGACAGGTGATGTGTTCCCTTCTCCAACTGCAGACTGACACACATATCTGTTTCTGAAGATTTACGCCACTCCTGTCATTGAGAATGTTTTCCAAACTCTTGATCCTATTGCAAGTTTCCAGGTCCATGCTTCAGCTGCTTGGCAGAACCATAACTGCGTTAGTCAATTCTGATTGCAGGGTGCTGTTGGTTACGTTGATCCAGCTTCAGCTTTGTTAAAAATGTGAACAAAATAGCTGCCTCTTAGAATCAAAATGGTGTTACATTTTTCTGTTATCCAGCCCTGACAATAACTTCATGAGTTCAAAATATAGTACTTACTAAAGAACACATAAAATCTAGAGAATAGAAATGAATATAATGATTTAGCAAGTCACAAAGAAGTGCATAAAGTCAATTGATTCTGTTGGAACAGAATCAGCTTTAGGTCTACTAATAAACGAAATTTATACTCTGCACCTGGTCATTTTCCATTTCAGTTGCTTCTTTCTCCTCCCTCACCTCTTGTTTCAGGCAACTCATTTTCCTTTAGTTGAGATTGAGCATGCATTGAATCCACACCATCCCCTTTAGTAACATGTGTCTGAGTGGAATATTTCAGTTGTTTGATTATAAAACTACTTAAAACATTTTAAATTGGCATATATCCAAAGCTTGTTGATTGTTATCAGGAACAATCCCAGGTGTTTAGATCCAAAGATAAAAATGGCCACAAACCTAAAGAATGCTTCTCGCCAACCATGACATTTCTCAGGATCACAAAGGTGGTTCCTATTCTAGTCCTATTATCACAATGGTCTCCCACGCCTTTATAAAGTCAATCTTGCATTTATTCATGCGTGCATTGAGGGAACCATATCACTTAGAATCACCTTCAAGAAAGCACTTGTGAACTAGTGAGAAAGGAAATAGAAGTGTAAAAGCCATCAGCTACTGTTCTCTTCAGACACTGTCTTAGCTTGTCTTAGTCAAGGTCCTTTTCCAGACAGCTTGTCAGTCACTGGATAAGACAATGGTACAAAGGTGCAGCAATCTCTGCTTAACACAGTGTCTATCTAGCTTTAAAATCTTGGTTCAAGAACTTCCTATGAGGCTCACAGAGAGACAAAGGCAGTGAGCTTAAGAGGCTGATGTGGTCCCCTCCCATTCTGCCTTCCTCCCTTTCCCCTTCCTGGGGATTTATTCCAAGCAACCCTTCAGTACTTTTTATTTTTTCCCAATCTCTCTTGCTTTCCCTCCTTTTCCTCTCTTCCTCCCTCTCTCTCTCCCATCCCCCCACCCCCGTGTGTGTGTGTGTGTGTGTGTGTGTGTGTGTGTGTGTGTGTGTGTGTGTGTGTGTACTGCAAAATCTTACTTTTTAATGTTTCAAATTGAGTCACTTCTCATAATTAAGTCTTCCACACCTTTAAAGACCAGGTTAAGTTTACTATCTTCCATTAATCTCTTCAATGGCCTTTAGTCCAACAAACTCAACAAACTCTGCTCTTAAACTGACAACTCTTTAACTGTTATTTAATTGTTTATACTGTACCTGCTTTATTGCTGTTAGCTATGCTTTCTTGAATCTTGAAGGCGTGTCCCACAGGGGGCTGACATCTGTGTAGCATTTCTCTAATTCCTCACATCCACAGTTTCCCTTGGTGAAGTCATCTTCAAAGGTCTTTGATACACTTTTGAAACCAGTTCCTTCAAATCTCCAGGTCACTGCTCTCAAACTTGTGTTGCTACTTTTGCAGCCTGGATATTGCTTCTATTCTTATACCTTTACCTTTTGTCCCCATTCACCCTCTTGATTCACCCTCTTGAACCAATGGCAGTTTGATGAAACCCAGCAACTTGTCTGAGGCTTACACATAAATAAATTATAATCTAAAGTTCCCTTACATGTTGTTTTAAAATTTGCTCTCTTTTTTGTGCCAACTGAAATTGCACAATTGTGTATCATCTTTGCCTCTCTGCCATTCACCTGCTTCTGTGTTAGTCACTCTTGGAAATATATATTTTAATATTCATTGCAAGGATGAACAGAAACATTTATCTCTGAATCTGATTTGGGGGATTCTAAACTATGAGAGTATTTCTAACAAGAAAACCATTGCCCATTTCCAAAAATGGAGTTATAAAGATTTCATTGCATCACATATTTAATGTTATAAAGCAAAAAAATCATGTATATAATTTTTTATTTTGTTATAAAACATCATAAAATTTATGGATAAAGAACCTTATAAAAATTGCTTTCCACTGAAGATTTTTATTTAAGAAAAACAACAACATTTCTGGCTTATTCAGGCTATTTCCTGGAAGGCAGTCCAGTGTTCTAAGACTTTTGCCAACCTTTCAATGTGAGAATGTTTTGAAGACTAATGAGGACATTCTTATTCAACATCATCTTCCATTTCATTTTCACACTAAAATTGGAATTCTCAGTCTCCTGGTGGTTTAGTAATTAGACATTATCATGGCTGTGTTTTGAAACTGAGTTTTGGCCTGGAAAAGGAAAATTTTCAGTTCCCAATATAAAAATGTTTGTTTGTCTCTCTAAAAATGTCCATTGTCTCAAAAGGACATAATGCTCATACAAAGTGTTTAAATCTAAAGCCACTGAAGTTGTGAACTACTTGATATTTCTTTCCTTTATTATATAAGCACTGATTGAACAACTTTTTAGATAAAAAAGAGATAAAATAATATAAATGTATATGGTTATAAGATTAGGCTACTTTAAGAAATTCAAAATCTAAATAAAATACATATTTATAAAAAACTACTATAAGAGGCAGTACTGAATGACAATGTCAGATTTTCCCATAGAAAAATGTTAATGTAAAATAGTATCTGAGGTGAATAGTTCTCATATCTTCCAGAAGTTTCTTCTCAACTGTTTGCACTCTTCAATAATTGGTGTTTCGTTTTAGTTTTTGCTTGATCATAAGTATATATCTACTGCATATCAAAAAAATCAGTCATACATATTATCATTAAAATTACTAGAGTTAAAGAAATGTATAAAACACACACACACACACACACACACACACACACACACACACACACACACACACACACACACACTCTATTTCTTAAGGAATCCACAAAGAGACTGAACAGCCCTTCAAATACTCTGCTTGTTTTTCCTCTTTTATGACACATTTCATCTCTATTCTTTTTTTTCCTCATAGACCACATCCTATCTATCAGCAAATTCTGCCAGATCCTTTAAATAAAATTCAGAGTTTGAATATATTTTGCCATTTCGATTGCTGTCACTCTGATGCACATCAGCCATTTCATGTGCCAGGACTGCAAAAGACCAAGAATCAGGGCTCCTTGATTCTTCCTTCATTTTTGCACCTTAACCAGCACCTAGGCCAGAGCAATCACTAAATCTTAAGTGGGTTATTGCACTCCACTGCTGAAAAGCTTCTTATTTTAATAACCTATGGGCTCTCACACGATTTGCATGTACCTGCTTACCATCTCCTTCTCTTCTCTCATTTCTAGATACATTGAATTCGTCATTCTTCCTGAAGATTGCCATGAGTATTTCACTTCAATCCTGGGAAAGCTGAGCCCCACAATCCAGTGTATTCTTCTGACATATGCTATTTTAAAAGAATATAAAGCATATAAAATCCTTTTATATTGTGCACCAGACTATTTATGTTACCATGCACTTTTAAACCTCTTTTGCAGCAGTGGATTTATGGCTTCCATCCCATGGTTAGTAACTAGAAACCTAATAACAAATCATATAAATACTAGTGCACAGCACACTAAGTCTCCAGGTTGGAAAATATTAAGGTTATTTCAGAATCTCACTAAAGGCATCTTGAAGCCATAGTCTTCCTTTGCTTTTGCTCTGTAAGCCTCATGACTACAGACTTGTCCTAAGTTAAGTACAAATCAGATACTATTGTTTAAAAGACTTGTTGGGCAGGAAGCTGTCCATGCCCATGCCTTTTTCTAGCCAACTACTAGACATGGTAATGGAGTGTGTGATTGACCCTCATGTTGAGCATATGGCAAAGATGAGAGAGAGCATATATAATCGAAGAGTAGACATAACTTGCATTTGCTAATAGAGAAATTTGGATAAGGCTAATTCTAAGGTCTACAGATTTGTTTACTTTGACATCATTTTTCTCTCACAGATAAATGTATTTCTGCATTTTTGTTTCATTCAACAGCAATCAAATATTTACTAGGTGCTATTATTTGCTAATCTTATTATAGGTCCTAGGGATGCAAAAATTGAACAAAATGGTCCTTAATAGCTGCCCCTAAGAAACTAACACAAAATAAATTGAAAACTGTTTTGTCCAAAGCTTAACTTATTTCTATAACCTTTCTAGGTTAGAGAACAGAAACTTTTTATTAATAATAATTTAATTAATTAATTAATTAATTAAAATCCCAAATGTTGCCCTCCTCCTAGTCCCCCCTCCCAGAGTTCTTCACCCAATCTCCCTCCCCTTTGCCTCTGAGTGCATCAAGTCTCTACAGAATTTCATATATCCTCTCCCACTATGGCCAGGCAAGGCAGTCTTCTGCTACATATGTGTTGGGGGCTTCAGACTAACCCATGTATGCACTTTGGTTGGCAGCTTAGTCTCTGGGATCCCAGGGTTCCAGGTTAATTGAGACTGTTGGTCTTCCTATGGGGTTGCCATCCCCTTCAGCTCCTTCAATCCTTCCCCTAACTCTTCCATATGGGTCCCCAACCTCAGTCCAAAGGTTGACTGTAGATGTATGCATCTGCTTAAGTCAGTTGCTGATATAGGCTCTCAGAGGACAGACATGTGGGGTGCCTGTTTGCAAGCAGAACATAGGATCAGTAATAGTATCAGAGTTTGGTATGTGCCCATGGGATGGATCTTAAGTTGGGTTGGTCACTGGTCTGCCATTCCTTTAGTCTCTGCTCCATTTTTATCCCTGCATTTATTTTAGACAGAAATAATTCAGGGTCAAAGATTTTGAAGGTGGGATGGTGTCCTCATCCCTCTACTATGGACCATGTTTCACTACTGGAGATGGTCTATTCAGGTTCCATCTCCCCACTGTTGGGCATTTTGGCTAAAGTCACCCCCATTGAATCCTGGGAGCCTTACAATGAATTTTTTTCCTGTGGAAATAGTTCACTAAGACTTCCTCTCTAGTACTCCCTAGTTGAGTTCATTTGTAACAGACAAAAAGATGGTAATATAGCTTCTGTCAATCATTCCATACCCCTGGATTCATGGAAGTCTCTGGAAAATCTGATGTAGAATATTTTTGTACCTAAATTATATATAATTAGAACTACTCAAAATGAAGAAATAATTGTTCATTTGTGTGTGTGCGTGCATGCATCACATTCAGCTTGTCAAAATAATAACATATGTAAAGGCAGAAAGAATTAAATATTAATAGGATCAACGAAACTTCAGAATATATCTACATATAAGATAGCCTTTCAAAACCAGGTGATTTTTTTCCTACACATAACAATAATGAACTTGGACATAAATAATGGGAACACTCATAAAGTGAATATTATTAAAAATTTAAAATTCTTAAGAATGGCCTCTGCATGAAATATATGAAAGCTATCTCAGAGAAAATCCATAAATATAGTACAAACATCAAATTAGACATCAATGAAAAAGGCTGTGTCATACTTCTGGATAGATAGATGAAATATCACAAAGATGTCAGCTGCTCACACAGTAATACCAGAGCTTAATGGAATGCCACTCAAAATCTTCATGTGCTACATTTTTGGACAACATAAAATGGTTCTAAAATTAATTTTCAAAAATAGAAAAGGAGTTTAATAATGGAAGTTGGCATATGGACTTTTCCCCAAAAACTATTTGGCATGTGTTATAAGAAAAATAGAAGTGATGGATTTTATCCATGAGTAGACATTTATATCACACCAAAGAAATGATAACCCCAGATCAGAACTTCCATTCAAATTTCAATCATTTTAGTGTAAAGCTGAATATTTTGTCAACCACTTTTTAAAAATAAGAGAAAAATGACTTTCAATCATTTCAACAAAACTAAAATTAAGTCAGTAAATTCTTCATTGGATATCTAATTAAATTCTAGCTGGAACAAAGACAGATATAAACTTATAAAGATGGCTAATTTGAAAAAATTTACAAAAGAAATCCTGATAGGATAACTCGCTCCCCCTTTTGGGGGGGGGTTATTCAGGATCACCACACAAACCACTCAAACTCTGGTCTCAGTTAAACAGAGCTGGTTTATTGAATGCACACCCCAAAACTGATTAATCAGGGTTGGAGCCTATTCTCTGGAGCTAAGGCTAGACCATGACCATTTCTCAGGACCAGCTATAAAGGGGAAAAAAACCCAACCAACCAACCAACCAACCAAATAAACAAACACACAATGAACTCATACATAGCATGCCAGGGTAGTTGGCCCTGACTCAAGCTATTTTAGCTAGCTAGACAGAAAGGTTCTCATTGACCTTTATTCTGATTGGTCCCAAGTGGAGTTTATGGATATGGAATTTCTTAAGATTAACAAAACTTAAAACATGTAGAACATAACAAGAAATATGGTCAGCATGACTGTGCTCTCAGTCAAGCTACTGTTCTGTGTCAATGACTGGCAGGCATGGAACAAAATGGCTACAGCTATGCTGGTGGGAGGGGTGCTCAATGCTTTTTGTTTTCCTAAGATAGAGTCTGCTATGTAGACCATGGTGAAATCAAATTTATGCTCCTGCCTCAGTCTTAGGTTCCTAGTACAGGAATTATAGGTGCATGTTACCATACCTGGTCTCATTTCACTTTGATATGTCACTAACAATAGAATACTAGAGAAATATTTATAAAATTTATGAAAAATCATTAATAATCTCTTAAAATTTTGGAAATAGTTCTATTATAAGAACTTACAAGTATTAGAATCATTTAAAAAGTTTTTTATTCTTATATTTATCATACTCAACTCATCAAAGCAATACACCATCATATATTATAGCAGCATAAATCTCATCAAGCTTTACTAATCTATTGTAAATATCTCTTTATTTCCTCTGATGCAGGGATGAGACAAAGAGCCATATCCAAACTGTGCAAATATATGGCTTGGACCAAGTCCAGAGCATTTCTTAATCTGTTCTAACCATCCATAGGCCTAAGCCTGGAAGCTTCTAGCCTCCATATCATCTAATCTTCCAAACTGAGTGATTCATTCTGGCTTCTCTCAGCTTCTGATTGAACTGCTCTGCTTGGTCTCATAACTTTTGTAGTATGTTTTAATCTTCTGGCTTCTCATTCTCTGGTTCATTCTGTCCTTCAACTGTGTCTAGCTTGTTTTCTCTGCAACCTGTCTCTGTAAAACTGCCCTGGGCACATACCGCATATCACATACCACACATTACCACACCTTTTCTCCTTCTTGCTTCTCTGAAGTAGCTTCTCTTTCCTGTGCTGTTCTTGTGTGAGTTAGGTGAATCCTATCTCTGAGTCACTCTGTCAGATCTTTCTCTGATTTCTCACTTTGTCTGTCCCTCAAGTAGATGTCACTTTCAAACATGGTTGCTTCCTTCTGCAAACTAACTTTACCTTCACTGTTAGGGATTAAAAGTGTACTAAGGGTGTGTCTGTATTCTGGCTACATCATATCTTTGAATGTGATCCTTTGCCAGAGTAGCCATGTTGCTGGATTAAAATTCCTCTACAATTCACAAACAAATGCTAATGTCCAATGAAAATGTACAAATTGTAGCAAAGAAAAGTCATAAATTATTTAATAAGAACTATGTACACACACATAGCTTAAAGGCACAAGACTACTAAGTGACCCAGGAAATATAAAGGATCTCTGAGAAGTACTAAGTCATAATTTTATAAAAAGGATATTGTTTTCTTCATGTAAAATTTACAATAGTAGCTCCAACCAAATATATATCAAACATCCCTTTACCACAATATGTTATTTATGGGGACTTTTCTCAAATTATCCCGGAAATACAAAGACTCAAAGATGATTATATCAATAATAGCTCTTGCATTGACATCCAAATCATTTTTTCTATATGTGTTGTACATTGATAGTTGGATTCCAGCAACCTATGGGATCTATAGCAAGGTCACATTTTCTGCTGACCAGCCCACAAAAGGATTTTGCTGAGTTGGCCATGCTTTTATCAATGCCATAACTATGCCTATCTTTTAATTAAGCAACAGTGGCAATATCATATTCATGATTTTAATTTTTAAAAGATGAATATTGAGTATAATGGTAGCAGGCTCTACTTGAAAACAGGAGATACAACAGTGAACTAAGAGAAGAGAAACCCCTGTTCTCAAATATATTTTATATTTTAAAAACTTAGTAGAGGTTAAATCCTTGGAATAGTGCCTTTCATTCTATTTTTTTCTTCCTTAAGTGAAATGTACAGTACTTATAATTCTTGGGGTGACTTTTACCTGTCTTAAACTCTTTATAGAAGCACTTAGATGCCAGACTCAAAGTTCAGCAAAATATCTTCATATGTATTTCTAATTACTATTGCAAAAAAATGTTCATAATAGTTCAATTTACTAAACCAAACATACATGCTTTATTTATTATTTATTTTTATTCTTCTTTCATACATTATATCATGAAGTATGCCTCCCTCTCTCCACTCCTCCTAGTCTCCTGGATCGTCCCCCTCTCCCCAAGAGTCATTCCTCCTGTTTCCCTTCAGAAAAGATAAAACCTTCCAGGGATATCAACCAAACTACCATAACAAAGTACAATAAAACTAGCCACAAACCCTCATGTCAACAACACTGGATAAGATAACTCAGTAGGAGGTGAAAGGTCTCAAGTTCAGGTAAAAGAGTCAGAAATACTCCTACTCAAGCTATTAGAAGTTCCACAAAAATCCCAAGCTACACAACCATAACATATATGCAAAGGACCTAGTGCAGACTCATGCAGGCTCTGTGATTGCCACTTCAGTCTCTGTGAGTCCCTTTGAGCCCTGCTTAGTTGATTTTGTGGGCCATGTTCTCTTGGTGTCCTCAGCCTCTCGGGTTCCTACAATACTCCCTCCCTGTTTTCTGTGGGGTTCCCTGAGCTTTGCTTAATGTTTGGCTGCGCATCTCTGAATCCTGCTCCCATCAACTACTGGATATTGCCTTTCTGATGAGGACTGGGCAATTTATAAGTATAGCAGAATATCATAAGGAATCATACCATTGAATATTTTTTCTCTTTGTTTCTTTTTTCTTGCTTCCTTCTTTTCTTCCTTTCTTTTGTTCTTTCCTTTCTTTTTCTTGGCCAGTTGTGTTTGATTCTGTCCTAGATCTCTGGACTGGTTCATTGTCAGACATGGGTTGCTTCTCCTGGCATGGGCCTCAAGTTTGAACCGTCATTATTGGCCACTCCCACAATTTCTATGTCACCATTACCCCAGCACATCTTACAGGCAGGACAGGAATTGTACCACTTATTCTAGGCAAGCATTGCCTAGTTAGTTATAGAAGAAAGGCAGTTCAGGCTCTATATCCCCATTGCTAGGAGACTTCACTAGGGTTACTCTCATAGATTCCATGGAGTTTCCACTAAACTAGGTTCCCACACCACCCTTAAAATGCCCCCAAATTCCAGTCCTCTCTACCAGTATACTTGCCCTCCTGCCCCCATTCCGATTCCTCCTGTTCCTATCCCCAACCATCCAAGACTACTGTAAAATCTAGTTTATTACTCTTCCCATGCAGTTATTATTATTATTGTTCTGTAGTACAACTTGAAATCAGGGATGGTGATACTTCCAGAAGATCTTTTATGGTACAGGATCATTTTAGCTATCCTGAGATTTTGTTGTTTTTGTTTTCCATATGAAATTGAGTATTGTCCTTTCAAGACTGGTAAAGAATTGTGTTAGAATTTTGATGGTAATTGCATTGAATCTCTAAATTGCTTTGGGTAGCATGGCCATTTTTACATTGTTAATCCTACTGATCCATGAGCTTGGGAGACCTTTCTGTCTTCTGATATTATCTTTAATTTCTTTCTTGAAAGACTTGACGTTATTGTCATATGAGTCTTACTTGGTTAGAGTTGCCCTAGATATTTTTAATTTTTGCGGTTATTGTGAAGGGTGAGGTTTACCTGATTTCTTTCTCAGTCCATTTTTCATTTGTACATAGGAGGGCTAATGATTTTTTCTTTTAGTTAATCTTGTATCCAGCCACACTGGTGAAGATGCCTATCAGTTGTAGGGATCCCTGGTAGAAATTTTGGTGTTCCTTATGTATACTATCATTTCATCTGCAAATAACCATACTTTGACTTCTTCCTTTCCAATTTGTAACCCCTTCATAGCCTTCAGTTATACTATTAACCTAGCTAGAACTTCAACTAATGTATTGAATAGGTATGGGAGTGAACATCCTTGTCTTGTTCCTGATTTAACAGAATTGTTTTGAGTTTCTCCATTTAATTTGATGTTGGCTGTTGGCTTTCTGTATGTTGCTTTTATAATGTTTAGGTGTGTTCCTTTTATCTCCAATGCCTCCAAAACTTTTATCATTCAAGGGTGTGTTGGAATTGGTCAAAAGCTTTTTCAGTATCTAAAGTGATGATCATGTGGGTTTTGCTGTTCTTTGACTGTGTTTATAAGATGGATTACACTGACTAATTTTCAACACTGACTTTGTCGAACTCTCCCTGTATCTCTGGGATGAAACTTACTGGATCGATTATGGTGGGTGATCTTTTTGATGTGTTCTTAGAGTTCTAGTTCTATGTTCCTGATGGAAAATTGTCTGTAATTCTCTTTCTTTGTTGAATCCTTATATGGTTTTAGATATCAGGGTGACTACAGCTCATAAAATGAACTTGGCACTGTTCCTTCTGTTTCTATGTTGTAGAATATTTTGAGAAGTATTTGTATTAACTCGTCTTTGAAACTGTTAAACCACTAGGCACTAGGCTTGTTTTGACTGAGAGAATTTAATGATGGTTTATATTTCCTTAGGGATTATAGGACTATTTAAATTGTTTATCTGATCTTAATTTAACTTTTCTAAGTGGAATGTATCAAAAACTTTGCCCCTTTCTTTAAGATTTTCTAATTTTGTGGAGTGCAGGTTATTAAAGTATGACCTAAAGATTGTTTAGATTTCCTCAGTGTCTGTTGTTATGTCCCCTTTTTAATCTCTGACTTTTTTAATTTGATATTCTCTATCTTCATTTAGTTAGTTTGGCTAAGGGTGTGTCTATCTTGTTGATTTTCTCAAAGAACCAACTCTTTGTTTCATTGATTCTTTCTGTTGTTCTCTTTATCTCTACTTTATTGACATCAACCCTAAGTTTGATTATTTCTTTCAGTACTTCTTTTTGGTGTGCTTGCTTTTTTTTTTTTTTTTTCTATAGCTTTCAGATGTTCTGTTAAGTTGCTAGTATGTGATCTCTTCAGTTTATTTATGGGCTATGAATATCATTTAGTGCTATGAATTTTTATCTTAGCACCACTTGTACTATGTCTTCTAAGTTAGAATATGTTGTATATTGATTTTCATTGAATTTTAGGAAATCTTTAATTTTTTTTTTCATCTTGACCAGTAGTCATTCAGTACAGAGTTGTTCAGTTTCCATGAGTTTTTAGGATTTCTGTTATTTCTATTGTTTTTTAAATCCAGTTTTAATCTCTGGTTATCTGACAGGATACAGAGGAGTATGCCAATTTTCTTGTATCTCTTGAGATTTGCTTTGTGACCAAGTATATGGTCAGTTTTGAAGACAGTTCCATGTGGTGCTGAGAAGGTATATTCTTTTGTGTTTGGGTGAAATGTTCTGTAGACATCTATTGGGACCTTTAGTTCATAATGTTAGATCCATACTTCTCTATTTCTTGTCTGGATTATTTGTCCATGGTAAGAGTGGGAAATAGAAGTTTCCCTCTTTCGCTGTGTAATGGTCAGTGTGTGATTCAAGCTTTAGAAATGTTTCTTTTACAAATGGAGTGCCCTTACAATTGGTGTATAGATGTTATGGATTGAACTATCATATTGGTGGATTTTTTCCTTTGATGAGTATGAAGTGTCCTGCTTCTCTGTATTTTTTTTTGATTAATTTTGTTTTGAAGTTTGTTTTTGTCAGATATTAGAATAGATACACTAGTATATTTCTTAGATCCATTTGTTTGCAAAATCTCTTCCAACTCTTTTTTTACTGAAGTAATGTCTATTTTGCCATTGAGGTGTGTTTTACCTCAGCAGAGGATAGATCCTATATTTGCATCCTTTTTGTTTGTCTGTGTCTTTTGATTGAGATGTTGAGAAATATTAATGACCAATGATTGTTAATTCCCTTTACTCTGATGGTGGTGGTATGGTGGTGGTGGTGGTGGTGGTGATTGTGTGTGTGTGTGTGTGTGCCTGTGTGTGTGCGTGTGTGTGTGTGTTTCCCTTCTTTTGGTTTTGCTGGTCTCAGATTATTCATTTCCTTTGTTTTCATGGGTGTAATTAACATCCTTGTGTTGGAGTGTTCTTTTTAGTATTATCTGTAAGGTTTCATTTGTAGATAAATGTTGCTTAAATTTGATTCTATCATGAAATATCTTGTTTTCTTCTTCTAAAGTTGTTTTAAAGTTTTCCCTCTTATACTGTAGTCTGATACGGCATCTGTAGTCTCTTAGAGTCTAAAGAACATCTTTCCAGTTCTTTCTGGCTTTTAGTATCTCCATTGGGAAGTCAGGTATAATTCTAATATGTTACTTGCTCTTTTTCCCTTGCAGCTTTAAATATTCTTTCTTTGTTCTTTGTATTTAGTGTTTTGATTATTATGTGGCAAGAGGACTTTCTTTTCTAGTCTGTAGAGGGGTTTTAAACCAACAACACGGCTGCTCTGGCAAGGGATCACACCCAAAGACCTTCTAGTTCTATTTGATTTGGCTGAAATGCAGACATACCCTAAGTATACACTTTTGATCCAAAATGATGAAGGTAAAGTGAAGATAAAGTTATTTTGTAGAAGGAAGCAGCCATATTTGAAAGTGACATCTAATTGAGGGGACAGACAAAGTGATGAATCAGGGAAGGATTTGACAGAATTGACAATTCTTATGAGAATAGTATTGAAAACAGAGGCTACTTAACAGCAGCAGCAGCAAAGAGAGAGAGAGAGAGAGAGAGAGAGAGAGAGAGAGAGAGAGAGATGAGAGAGATGAGAGAGATGAGAGAGCTCAGAATTTAATCAGTTTAGTCAGTGCAGTTCAGGCAGTTCAACTGAGTTCATTCATGAGTTCAGTTCAGTTTGTGCAATTCACATCATGCAGTACAGGTCAGCAGAGGCAGTAGAAGCCAGAAAATAGAAGGAGACAGATTAGAACAAATTTTCAGAGTTAGTTTGAGTCCAAGCAGAGCAATTAAGTCAGAATCTGGGAGAATCCAGTTTGAATCAGTCAGCCTGAAGAGGAGTTTGGGCCAAAACAGCTGAGTTTAACCAGCTAGCCAGAAGTTCAGAAAGAACTAGAAAGTGTGAGCTTATTCAGCAGTAAGCCTCCAAGATGACAATTATATCTAGTTAATAAAAGTTACATTTACACTGGTCCAATCTAATTTGTGTTCTGTATGCTTCTTGTACCTTTATAAGCATCTCCTCCTTTAGGATAGAAAATTTTTCTTCTATGATATTGTTAAAAATATTATCTGGGCCTTTGAGCTGAGAATTGTCTCCTTCTTCTACTCTTATTATTCTTGGGTTTGGTATTTTCATAGTGTCCCAGACTTCCTAAATGTTTTGTGTCAGGAAATTTTTAGATATAATATTTCATTTACCCAATGTGTCTGCTTCTTCTATCATATCTTCAATACCTAAAATTCTCTATTTCATTTCCTGTATTTTGTTAGTGATGCTTGTGTGTATGTAGTTCCTGTTTGCTTACCTAGATTTTTTATTTCCAGAGCTCCCTCAGTTTGTGTTTCCTTTATTGCTTCTATTTCCATTTTTGAGGCCTTGAACAATTTTATTTGTTTCCTTCAATGATTTTTTTTCTTGGCTTTCTTCAGGGAATTTATTCAGTTCCTCATTAGGATTTCTAACATTTTCATAAAGTTGGGTTTAAGGTCTTTACCTTGTATGTCAGCTGTGTTGGAATTTTAGGGGCTTGCTGTAGTAGGATAGCTAGATTTAAATGTTGACATATTGCCCTCACTTTTGTTATTTATGTTCTTATATTAGAGTTTAGTCATCTGTGTTTGAAGTAATTATATGTCTAGGTACCAATTTCTGAGTTAGTGTTTGTTGGATGGGTGGTTTGTTTCTGAGCTTCTGTTTTTTTTCTCTTGTCTTCTGGTCTGTGTGGCCTGAAGTTCTGGCAGCCATGGCATGGCTTCTAGTTCAACTGAGAATCTCCTCCTGCATTGTAGGCTGAGACATGGTTATAAAGAGAGGAGGGAGAATTGGGGTTAGTGTGGGGGGAGGGCACGGAGAGAGTGGAGGATGTCTGTGAGTTGGAGTTTTGGCAATAGGTGTGATCTAT
Source organism: Uromys caudimaculatus (assembly GCA_028551405.1). Taxonomy (NCBI): domain Eukaryota; kingdom Metazoa; phylum Chordata; class Mammalia; order Rodentia; family Muridae; genus Uromys; species Uromys caudimaculatus. The sequence goes on from CM052708.1 coordinate 930,702, forward strand.
AGTCTAGAAATGAGTTTTTGCTTGAGTTTGAGTACCTGTTCTTTGGGTTGGTGTGAATTGCACCTGAACAGGAGATGTCTGCCCAAGTTGTACAACCATGTATATTTTATAACCAGTCTTTTATTAAAGGCATGATCCAATACTATAGACATCCCTTATATTCAACAAACAGTTTTGAGGTTCTGCTATTATAGCTCTGTTCCATGCGCTATGGACAAAGGAGATAGTAAAACAAATAAAATTTCTCCCCTGATGTACAGGTACCACGTTTAGACAATGAGCAGATACATAAACAAAATATAGAGAATGTTTTTGTAGTCATATGTAAATGGATTAAGGAGTAAAAGTTTATAAACTAATGGAAATAGGAAAAGTTGAGTCAAGGCTATATATATATATATAACAACATTGGGAAGATTTTACTAGATGATGATACAGATGACATGAGAGTGTGAATAGTCCCAAAAGTTTCCTGAAGGAAGGACATGATATCAGAGCAAATGAAGAGGCCCTAAGGCATAAGCATTCTTGAAAATTCAAGGGATAGAAAGGAAATAATGAAGAAACAGTAGGATGTGGGACCAGAAATCCATGGGACTTGGGGAGCCAGTCTAGAGCAAAAGTGAGGCTGAGACATGTCCATACCCTGAAAATCTTGTCCTGAGACCAACAGGTGTAGGACTGTTTTCCTCCTTGTTTTGGACCTGCATGTCCCAGGGCACATAGGCCTTACAACTGCCTCCCTAGAGGTAGTCATGTAACATGGTGGCCAAATTACAGCTTAACCTTCTCCTCTCCCTATAAAGTCATGACCAGAAAGCACCTAGAATTCCTCTTCATGTAAATGAAACATTCATAGCACTTTGGCACCAGCCAATAATGTTCACTCACACCCCAAACTCCTACCCTCTCCCCAAGATTTATATAGCCCTTGTTATCCCTAATAAAGGAGAGCTGTTTCACTGAAAACCGTCTCTAGAGAAGGCTATTTCCCAAATTTACACACACCAAGAGTCTGTGGAACATACCCACCCAGATAAGCTTTGTTCCTTCCAGTCTGGTCCAGTGCTCAATGGTGCCTGGATAACCCAAGAGCAGAAGCAGAACATGGCCTGCATTAGGACTCAGGAAGCAGAGTGCAACGGGAGAATGTGTTCCAGATGTTATGGGGGCCATACCATGTAGGATTCAAGAAATCAGACTGAGAATAATGGAATATTATTACTGTGTTCTGAAGACAGGCATGGCTAGGTTAAAATGACTGATTGTATCTATTCTCACTGATTACCATAACAGAATGCAAGCCACAGGTCAGGAGCAGCAGGGAGACTAGTTGAGACAAAGAAGTAACCACAGCAAGAGCTTCAGGAGGTAGAGAGTAAGCAGTCAGGTCTGACCACTTTATACATGTTTATTACAAAACATTTCAACCATAAACAATTGTGACAAGGGGACCTCCGCCCTTGATCACTAACTGAGAAAATACCTTACAGCTGGATCTCATGGAGGCATTTTCTTAACTGAAATTCCTTTTTCTGTGATAACTCCAGCTTGTATCAAGTTGACACAAAACCAGCCAGTGCAGAGGGGAATGAGAAAATATTTGGCAATGAAAGTAATATTTTGAATACTGAAATGAGTTACTTTATTCAAACCTTATATGAAAAAGACTATAAATAAATTGAGATATAGTTGATATGTCTGCTGAATTATTTTGGCAAACAGGTAGAGATGTCAGCAATTTACCTTGAGATTCATAGAAACTTTAGAATTGATGGAGGGATGAAGGAAACTTGAGGTGAATGAATATGCAATATGATGAGTAAACTGTTACAGTAGCACCAACATGGCAGAAGATGTCTATCTGCTTCTTTCTCTCTTCTTCCTTTTTTTAATAAAGAACATTGGAGAGGATGATGAGATGGCTTAATGATAAATCACTTGTTACTCATATATGAGGACTAGAGTTTGGATTCCCAGAATCTATGCACTCCCATTTCTCAGGAAGTGGAGATAGAGCATTCCTGGAGAAAGGTGCCTAGTTAAACAGCTAGCTCTGGGCCCAAGTGGAGGACCTTGCTTTAATATAAAAAAGGTGGAAACTGATCATGGGCTCTATAAGAAAGCCAGCTGAGCAAGCCAGGAGAAGCAAGCAAGCCAGTAAGGAACATCGCTCTGTGGCCTCTGCATCAGCTCCTGATTCCCGACTTGCTTGAGTTCCAGCCCTGACTTCCTTTGGTGATAAACAGTAATTCAAAGTGTAAGCTGAATAAACACCTTCCTCCCCAACTTGCTTCTTGGTCATGATGTTTGTACAGGAATAGAAACCCTGACTAAGACACCTTCCTACTCAATTTATCTTGTACCCAAGTCAAATACTATTTTGGCTTTTTCAACACTACTGTTTTCAATTTAATAAAATGTTGCTTAACTAAATCATATATTATCAGTGTTTTTGGATAAGGCTTTTCAGGATCCTGGGAAAATTCAGATATGTGGAATATGCCAATAATTCAGTCTCTTAAGTACATCTCAAAATTTTAGATTTGAATAACTCAATTACTAGATAATTCCTGTTTCTCGAGTAGACTTGGTACAACTGGTTGGCATATGTGAAGCTGTTCATTGTGTTCTAGAAACAAACACTAGAGTTGAGACCTATATCAGTCATTGCTCATGAAAAACACCTCATGTTTTAAGGCATTAACGTATATCCTTCTGGGGTCTTAACAAAGAGCTCAAGGTACTTCCTAACTATGGCTCCAGCTTCTTGGTCAATATCTTCATTGTTTTATCAGCTGTCTTATTTCTAATGTTCTTTTTTTTTTGTTTTCATGTGTATATGTGTGCTATGTGTGTGTTTGTATATGAGTTTGTGCATGAATATGAAGGTAAGCATGTATATATATGTATCTCAGGAGCCCAAGGTTGATTTGGGAAGTATCTTCTTTGATCAGTTTCCACCTTTTTTATATTAAAGCAAGGTCCTCCACTTGGGCCCAGAGCTAGCTGTTTAACTAGGCACCTTTCTCCAGGAATGCTCTATCTCCACTTCCTGAGAAATGGGAGTGCATAGATTCTGGGAATCCAAACTCTAGTCCTCATATATGAGTAACAAGTGATTTATCATTAAGCCATCTCATTATCCTCTCCAATGTTCTTTATTTAAAAAAGGAAGAAGAGAGAAAGAAGCAGATAGACTCTTGAAAAAAGTTTTAGGAAACTCTCAAGGACAAGGATCAGGACCCATTTCCCATCAGAACTCTCGCTGTTCTGAGTAACTGCAGGATCTAGTGTAAAAAAGACCATTCTTTGTTTGACCTTCACTAACTCTTCACTTTGAAGTATAATAAATTGTTTGATAAAACTTGACTGCAAATACTTAAAACTTTCACTTGGACTTCAGTATCAGTACATAACTGTGCAGAGGCTTGCCCCATTCTCCACAGCACCAAACAGTGGTCTAGGTGTTCTTTTAATACATTTCAAAGAATCAAAAGAAACAAATGTTAAGATGTCCCAATTTCAAGTTTTATGATGAAGATTCTTCTAGCTGGACTTTTGGCTACTTTGTGGGTTCTCCATACAACTCTATTAGGTAGGAGAGAAAGAAGGCTAGAGGGAGAAAGGGAAAAGGGGCTTCAATATCATTAAACTACTTCCTGCTAATTGATCTTGATCATCAGGGTATCTCCAATAAGCAATCAGCAACTTCCAGAAGCAGGAGTAGCAGGAGCAGCAGCAGGAGGAGCAGCAGGAGAAAAAGCAGAAGCAATAGGAGGAGCAGCAGGAGCAGCAGGACTAGCAGGAGCAGCAGGAGCAGCAGGAGCAGGAGTACCAGGAGCATCAGGAGCAGCAGGAACAGCAGCAGTTTCTTTCCGGGCTCTAGCATTTTTGTACCTTCGCAAGAATCCCCAGAATTCCAAATGCCATATGCTTGCAGAAGCTACCTGCAGCTGACAAAATCATGCCTCTGCCAGAGCATGAGGCAAATCATAGTCACCTGCTGTGGACAATCTGAAGTAGCCCCATATTCCACACCTGAGATAACAAAATATAGTCCCAAAGCATTTCTATGATTTTAAAGAAACTGAAATTCTCACAACAGATTTTAAGGTCTACGAAAAAGCAGCTAAGGCATAGACAAGTTGAAAAGTGATACACATAGGCAGCCTATTCTAAAACTGTCCTCCAGTGTCTCATAATTGACTAACATTTTGCTTCAGATGACTTCACACACATCATTGTACCTGATAATTACTCTTAATCACCTAATCAGAAGATTTTTACTTTGAAGATAAAAGGCATAATATCATGTTTTGATCCAGATAAGTGCTTGTTGGTAACAGTGAAGAAAACTCTTTATAAGCTTGTTTTCTCTAGTTGTCTTCTGTACTTCCTTGGGGACCAAAGCTTAACATGAAACTAATATCATTAAATCAAATCAGTAATTTGGGATGTATCAAGCTTAAGAACCTTGCCATAGATACATAAACCAAATAGTGCTTCATTGTCAGGAGAATAAAAAACAGACAGAACACAACATACTTGACTTTCAAATGCTATTTATCATTCTCTTTTTTTGTAAAAAGTTCAATTCTTAATAAAAAAAATTAAGTATCTGAATATCACTGCATTACAAACATTTTATTTCATAGTTTACAAATCATGAATTCTGCTTTTAAGTAAATGTTGTAGCACTAATATAAAAGAATTTTTCAACATCTAAATATATTTTGATTAGCCAGGTCCATAAGAACATCAACATACACATTGCTTAGAATAAAAGAATCATTTTAAGACATTGGAAACATGTTCAAGGACTTTGTGGACTGATGTTTCTGGCGATAAGAAGGTCTAGATTTTGTTTTTTGTTTCTTTTGAAGCATTTTTGAGACCTTTTTGCTGGCACATAAAATGTTGATACATCCATAAGTATAGCACAATATTTCAATATATCTATACATCTATACATATTATATAGTTCAAATCAAGATAATATTATCTCCTTACCACTACAGTATGTTTGAGTGTCCCTTTTCTGATTATTCACAAATATATGATATTTAACAGATGACTATGTTCCTCTCAGGGGAGGGGATTAGAAAAACTGCCTTGGGCCTTCCACTAGACTCCACAAACCTGGGCAGTCAGAAGCCGTACAGAAATCTGCCTGGGAACTCTAATTCCAGAACTGATCCAGTACCATTATGATGATGTAGACATGTGAGACTTCAGAGAGGGAAGGGAGTAGAAAGTCTATTGGGGACCTTTCAAAAGGAACTGATTGTGGAAATGGGACCAGCTTACTCTCAGGATGCTTATTTAACTTAGAGATAGTCCATAGTTACCATCTCATGCTAGATGTTTCTAGCCAGAATCTTGGTAGAAATATTTAAGACAACCTAGGTGATAGCCTAGTAGGAAATTCCCATGAAGGAACATAAATGATATGAGATGTCTTCAAAAGGTGCCCCATCATACCACAGGGGCATATGCTCCACTATGTTCATAGAGGCCTTAAGCTGGAATGGCCAGAAGCTGGAATCAACCCAAACGTCCTACAGTGGAAGAATGGATACAGAAAATGTGGTTCATTTACACAATGGAATACTATATAGCTATTAATAATGAGGAAATGATGAGTTTTCCAGGTAAATGGATAGAACTAGAAAATATCATCATGAGGTATCTCAGACCCAAAAAGACACAAATGGAATGTACTTACTAGTAAGTGGATATTAGCCCCAAAAGTACAGAACACCTAGGATACAGTCCACAGAACTCAAGAAGGTTAACAAGCAGAAGGGCCCAAGTGAGGATGCTTCCATCCCACTTGGGAGGGAGAAGAAAACAATCACAGGAGGTAGAGGCAGGGACCTGGATGAAATTGGGGATGGGAAGGTGAAAAGGGGAACATGATCAGGTATGGGGAGGGGAGACAGGAGAGAAGTCCCTAGGGCCAGCAGAATGAATGGAAATATGCAACCTCAGTGATGGGATGGGGACACTCTAGAAAGTACTAGAGACCTGGAAGGTGAGAGACTCTCAGGACTCAAACGAGGGACCTTAGATGAAATGCCCAACAGTAGGGAGAGAGAACTCGAAGAGTCTACCTCCAATAGAATGACAGGGCATCGAGTGGAGTGATGGGGTTGCCATTCCACAGTTAAAAACTCTGACCTAGAATTGTTCCTGTCTAAAAGAACTTCAGTGACAAAATTGGAGAAGACACTGAGAGAAAGGTGGTCCAGTGGCCAGCCCAACTTAGGATCCATCTCAAGGGAAGGCTCCAAGGCCTGACACTATTACTGATGCTTTGGTGTGCTTGCAGCCAGGAGCCTACCATGGCTGTCTTCTGAGAGGCCCAACAAGTACCTGACTGAGACAGACACAGATACTTACACCAAACTATTGGACTGAAGTCAGGGACCCCTGTAGTTGAATTGGGGAAAGACTGGAAGAAGCTGAGGAGGGGGTTGACCCCTTAGGAAGACCAGCAGTCTCAACTAACCTGGACCCCTGAGAATTCTCAGACACTGAGCCAACAACCAGGCAAAGTACATGAGCTGATATGAGGCCCCCAGAACATATACAGCAGAGGATTGCCTGGTCTGATCTCAGTGGGAGAAGATGTGCCTAACCCTTGAGAGACTTGAGGACCCAGGGAGTGGAGAGTTCTGGTGGGGCAGGAGTACATCCTCTTGGAGACAGGGAGGAGGAGGAATGGGATGAGGAACTGTGTGAGGGCAGACTGGAAGAGGGGCAATGACTGGACTGTAAAAAAATAAAAGTAATAAAAACATTTTAAAAATCTTGGCAGTATTTAACTTATAAATAATGATTGGAGATGTGAACCCATAAAAACGTAAGGAGCTATTCAGGGTCTCTATCTAAAACTCAGGACAAGGGAAGTTTCATTTCTGTTGCTGTGATAAAATATCCTGACCAAAACAATTTAGAGAAGAAAGATTACAGATTACAGTTCATCACTGCAGGAGAGCCAGTCACATCGCATCCATAGTCAAAGGCAGAAAGAAATGAGTACATTTGTGCCACCCTCCCCTTTTCCCTCCCACTTTCCCTCCTCCTCCTCCTCCTCCTCCTGCTGCTGTGACTGCTGCTGCTCATGCTCAGCTGGCTTTTTGCATTCTTCCACACTTCCTGTCCCAGCCCATGAAATGGTGACACCTACATGTTGTGAGAATTTGATTTCTTTAAAAAAACAAGTTATGTTATGTGATTAGGCTTTTGTTTTAATCTCAGGTGTGTGTAAGTTTAGATTTTTTTCAAAACCTACTTTAATAAAGGCTCACAAATGCTTTGACCCCCTGCCACTTCTAACCCACCATCCAAAGGTAGAGGAGAAAGATGGTAAATAGGACAAGGGGATGTGGACCTGTTTAGAAGTAGTTCTTTGGGGGTGATTTCAATCTTTGTTTGTCAGGATACCAACAGTCCCATTCAAAAGTATCACCAAACATGAATCAGCATTGGATGACAGAAGAAACTGCCAGGCCTCCAACAAGTTGGCACAAGTCAGCAAGAGCCACCAGGACCAGCCAGAATGCCAGGAGTTCTCTGCTGTGCCTCACTCACGAAGTGAAAAATCAATGAAGACACAAGACCAATGAAGTATTGCAAGGCTAGCTATGCAAGCATCCCATCACTGTCCATTGAGTCCTATTTATACTCTCTCCAAATATCGCATGTTCTTTCACGGATCTTGCCTCAGCAAAATGTCACATGAGAATACATCACATGACACAGCCAGAAACTTTCACTTCAGGTGTGGAATAAGCAGTTGCTTCACAACACATGATTATGATTCGCCTCATGCACTAGCAGGGGCGTGATCTTTGCAAGCTGCAAATAGTTTAATTCTGAGGACTTTGGAGAAGATATAAATGCCAGAGCTCTGAGAGAAGCATGGGAACTCTGAGGAGGCGGCTGCTTCTTCCTGTTGCTACTGGTTGCTGTTGTTGCAGTTTGTCAAGTGTGCCTAAGCAAACAGACAACAAGAAGTAGTTGGGTATACTGACAACAAAGATTGGACTGACCCCAAGAAACTCAATGCCTCTAATCAACATGAAGTAGTCTAAAGAGGTCAATGTTCCCTTCCCCATTAAACTTCTTTCTCTCCTACCTAGCTTTGGGGGGTTGGAAGGGATTAGGGTGGAATAAGAGTTGGAAGGTGAGAGGTATAAGAATACAATAAAATAGTAAAAAATAAAAAATATGCTAACACTTACATTCTGAGAGAATCATTCTACATCAATTAACAATCAAGACAACTCCCACAGTTATACCCACAGACTAGATAGAGATATTTCTCATTAAGATTCTCTTTGAATGTGATTTTAAGATGTTCACAGTTAAAACTAAGCAGCACAACCACTAACCAGAAATGTTTCCCCACAGAAACTCTTCATAATGATTTCCTAAACATCCAACATAGACCTTAATCACTGGGACCACACAACTAAGCATTATGTCTACATGTCTCTCCCCTTGCTCCAGCTGATAAGAGTCCTGCTGTACAATGTGTTAGCTTCTCTAAGCCCTGCTCATTCAGACATATTTCTGCCTAGAGTAACTTCTATATCCAAAAACCCATCAGTGAGTTTTTAAGTAGGTCTATTTAACCTTTATTTTCATATGCCAAGAGTCTCTAACAGAAAAATCATCCTATCAATAACCAAAGGCAAGTAGGTCTTGAAATCATATCACACAAATAAGTGTGTACTGATTTAGACAATTTCTGAAAAGAACCATTCAAAGATCCTTGAGCAATTATCTAAGCATAAAACACCTATAAATCACATCTAATTGAACTGTACTCCACTAGAGTTCTTCTCCTACAGAATTGGGTGGCCATGTTTCCATAGCTCACACAGTATCCCTCCCAAGTATCCAAAACTTTCTCTCTTACCATGGTTATTTTTTTACTTAGTAATTCACTATGAATTCAAAGGGAATAATAGTGTTGGGTAAATATAAACAGTAGGAACAGATGAGTTATTAAAAAGCAACCATCCTGTTTGCATCAATTCTTGCTGTCTTGTGATTCCTAAGCACTGTTTAGGCTCTAAGTACAACTTCTTGAAAGCCATAGATTTCAATATAAGTTGCACATTTCCTGCTCTACTGCACAACTCCCTGAATCTACACTGCTTCGCCTTCCATCTCACAATGTCTAATACAGACTCAACCTTGTACCTCACACATAGAAACTTCTCTTTCTAGGACCAGGAGCTGAAGCAAGAAGAGGTGAGTGGAGACTGTGCATGCCTATAAAAAGATACAGGGTTTCCCACGCTGTTTCTTACTATCTGGGTTACAGATATGTTCTGATCAGATAGTTCAACATTGCATAAAAAACTGAAAATCTCAAGGTATTCGAATGTTAGAAATTGAAGTTAATTTGTCAAAAATATGTTACAATACATGGAAAAAAATCTGTGAATCATATGAACTCACAGAAGAGGAATTCTGTAGAAGACATTTGTCCATGTTTTCCATTTTGACTGAAAGAAATTTAAAGGAATAATGAGGAGGTAGAGTAGATTAGTAAGGCATTTGGAATACAAGTGTCTCCTTCCATAACGATGGTTTCTTTGCTTATACAGTGAATTTTTAGATTCCAGAATGGATATGTTGAACTTCTCCATACATTCCTGAATTCCATGGACTTTGCTTGGGTTCCATAGACTCTTAAAGACTGCAACATCCATGGGACTGTGTGTGGCTCCTAAGCAGGAATCAGATTTGTCAGTGGAGATATGACAATTACTGACAGAGCAGGGTCGGAAGTGCCTGTCTGATGTAAAGTATTACTGAGATAGGTGAAAACTTCTACTAAAACATGCCTTTCAAGTTTTTGTCAAAATCTTGGTGTTAAAATGTTTCATGATCATGCTTTTCTAGAATTCCAATTTATAATCATAACCCCATGAGTGATATACCATTATGTATTTTAACATTAGCAATAAAAAAAAAAATAAGGAAGCAGCGACAGAGATGATAAAATGAACCAGTAAAAAAGAAACTTTAAATTAGATGTGGATTTACCAGTGTTGAAATTATTTTTAATTTTATTATGAAAATGTTTTAATCCTTTGTCTAAAATATAGCTTTTCATATAGTTGGTCATTCTGAAGTTTCTAGAAATTTGTGGAAAAACAATTTCATTTTTCTATATATTGTGAAACACTGATTATTAACATGCTCCTTTAAGGAAGCACCAACGAAAACCTACCACACAACAACAGAAACAAACACTCACCTAATAGGATTGTGGAGATTGGTTTGTTTGTAAAGGTGGCAATTTAAATATATAAGGCTAGAAAATGGATGCTTAAAATGTGTGTGTGATTTTACTTTGGTTGCTAGGGATACAATATTTTGTGATAGGCAGTTGTTTTTTGCTTCCTTTTAGAGGAAGCTTCATCTGATCCTTAGTGCTGCAAAGCCAATTGCAAAAGGCATACTTTTGTGTATATGTGATGGTGAACTCCTGCATGACTGCTAAGGCCAACTGCCTGCAAGCAAACCTTTAGGAGTGAGAGCGCAGTGGATGGTGTCTCCTGGGCCTGAACATGGTAGCTGGGATGCATAATGTCCCTACACTTATTCTACTGGATTTCCTATAATACCCCAGCTTCCGCCTACCCGGCGTGCTGCAAATAGGGTATGGGGTTAACCATGAACACACTTTAGCCTCTATCTATATGACAACATATTTAAAAGACTGAAAACGTTACTGGTGTATTTATCATTTAGCAATTTCATACTTAGGAGTGCACCCTTAAGACACCACTGCATAAAGTAGGACTACAGTAGCACACTCTGGGCTTGCAGGCCTAGAAGCAGGAGCCCCTAGAACGTCCTGAGAAGACTGCCCAGCTGTTGCTGAGACTGGCTGCTGGCAGAGAGGGAGAAGCCACCTGCAAGTACCGACCCTGGCACTGGCCACCAGCTGCGGCGCTGCCTTGAGCATCCTCTGTAGCTCACGCAGCAAAGCCAACTGCAAAAGGCAAGCGAATAAACGCAAGGCCAGGACTCCCGCAGCTCTCTCCGTGCCCCTCGCCCGTGCGGCAGACGCTAATGCAGTACTAGCACGGAGCTGACTGAGCCGCCATACGTGAGGGGCCGCGTCCCCGCCCGCTCAGGCCGGCGCGCCCCGCACGGATCCCTCCTGCCGCCGCCGCTGCAGCCCCAGCACCATGACCACTCCGCGCGCCGCGGTTACAGGTTGGTTATGGCCGCTGGCCCTGTAGGCTGCGGCGCAGCGGGCACCCAGTCTTGCACAGGAGGCCGGGAGGCGTCCCGCTAGCCCTTCGCTGGGTCCCGGCCTGGGCAGGGTCTGAGAACCTGGGAGGCGGCAGACAGCTCAGTCTGGGGCGCGCAGGGAACGGACCCTGGAAACCACTGTGCGCCTTCTGGCCCCCATGCAAGCGGCTCCTAGGCCCGCCTTGGGAAGCACTGGGCCTTTGGATGGGGCCTGCCCAGCCTGGGCATCCAGCAGGTGCTGGAGGTGGGGGAAGCAGGTGGCTGGGGGTGGGGCTGATGTGCATCCAGACCACCACTATGATGGCCTTGATTGCCTCTGGCGTTCACCAGGGTCAACCCACAACTGGGAGGAAGGTTTGGGGAGTACCTCTGCTTCATCAGCTTTTGGGAAGGCCTTCTGGGCCTTGCCCCACCCCATGATCCTGCAGTCTGCTGTTTGCTAATTTGCTCTCATTTTATTAATTGTCCTGGTTGAGCCGCTGTCATTAGAGTGGCCCTCATCAGCAAGCAAAGTTTTGTCTTGCCAAAGCAACTCTATTTTGTCTTCGAACCTTTAAGAGCCCAGTTTGGAAGGCCTGGCTGGAGTCAGGAAATGGGTCAGGAACTGTGACCTAGGGGTTAGTTATTTCTCTGACTTAAATGTTCCTTTGAGGCAACACAACGTCCCTGAACCTGGATGCTATGTTCTTTACTAGAAAAAAAAAATCAGCTTTGGACCCAAATTTCCAAGGACTGTACTGTGAAGGATGTGTGGTGAACACACACACACAAACACATGACCTTTGGAAGATTTCCTCAATTTCCCCTGTGGGGAATGGGAAGTAAGGCCCCTTGTGGCTTTTTTCCTGTAGTCCTTAGTCTCTCAGATGGGATAAAAAATTAACAGGTAGCTGCTTTTGCTTTTGTTTTTAAATTTTTGATTCCTCCTTTCATAGCTTCTGCTGTGTCTTTGTTACCTGGGAGAGGAGCAGGGACTGTGACAGTTTCTAAATAGCAGGAGTGGCTTTTTACATCCAGATGGTCCAACAATCCAAATAAGAGCCATGCCTTCTCAAATCTCCACAACCTCAGAAATTGATTTCTGAATTGTTTGGTTGTGTGCTGTTCTATGTTGAGCATTCCAGTCTCCTCTGATATAATTTTGACCCAGCCATTTGATAAAATCATATAAGGAAAGAGGAAAACCTGAGCTTTGCCAAATAGCTAAAATGTTTGAAGGGCCATTGGCTTCTCTTACCTGTTCATAGGTGAGTAGTGTACTGTCATTGGAAAGGACGTATTAGAAGTACAAATCCATGATTTGTGAAATGATAACAGTATAGTTATAACTTTAAGTATGACTTGCAAGGATATTGAGGAAAAATGCACATTTAAAAGAAGAAAATCTACTCAGGATCATTTGCTCACAGTCCAGTGATCTAAGGACTATACAGTGGTTTTTTTTTTGTTGTTGTTGTTGTTGTTGTTTTGGGTTTTTTTGTTTTTCCTTTGTGGATTGCAGTGTGTTACAGTTGCATTTTTTTTCTCTTACCTGCATAAAGAGTGACTGCATGTGTCTGTGAGTATCTGTAGAAAAACATATTTATTTTGTCATTCATCAGTGGTACTAAGTTAATTTTAGATTTATATTCCTGCATAGAAAACAGTCACATGTAGATCTCAAGGTGTAAGGAGAAATTCAATTTCACTCCTGTCGAACGTAAGCCAGGAATTGAACTAGGATTTAGGTGTTCTATAAAGGAAAGAAATGGGCCTAGCCCCTAAGAATCGATCAGGAAAATACCCATGTATTTCATCAAGCAGTGAGAAGTACTCCATTCTCATTTGGGTCTGGAAACAATGCGCTTATGCTTCAAGAGGCTGTAAATTATCCCTCCTCCCAATGGTATCTGCTTTAGAACTTGAATGCCTGTCCAGTCATATGAGTCTCATCTGTGTCAAGGACTTTCCCAAGAAGCTTTGTACCTTCAGAGCTTTTCCTGTACGGCCATTTGAATATTTTGAATATATGTTATCTTCTAAAGTATTTCATATATATTTGATATTATAATTAAATCATTTTCCTTTCCCTTCCCTCCTTCCAACTCCTCCCATACACTCCTCCTTGTTATCTTTCAAATTCATGGCCTGTTATTTCATTATTATACATGTATACATATGCATACTCAGATGTATAACTAACTATAACCTACTCAGTCTATATAATGTTACTTGTGTGTATGGTTTCAGTCTGACCACTTGGTATTGGATAACCAGTTGGTGTGCTCTTTCCTGTGCAAGACCATTTCTCCTGCTCTCAGCATTCCTTAGTGGCCTGTAGTTCTTAGTGTATTGTGTACAATAGCTTATCACTTGCTGTTGTCCTTGTCCAGCTTATGTTTAGGCAGTCATGTTGGTGAAACTAAATAGGTTTTTTATTTTAAATAATAAAGTAAATAGAGACAATCAAAGGATAGGGAAAAGAGAAACCTATATAGTTTTTTAACAAGCTAATACAAATGATTACAATATACACATTTTTAATAGCCTTGTTAAATTCAGAACTTTACATGACTGTGATCATGTTAATCAGTCTTTATACAATTGGTTCTACATACTATTTATTATAAACATTTAAAGTGTTTCTGTATAGTTTGCTTACTTTAAAACTTTGTGCCACCACTGCATGGGAGGCAGAGGCAGGCGGATTTCTGAGCTCGAGGCCAGCATGGTCTACAGAGTGAGTTCCAGGACAGCCAGGACTATACAGAAAAACCCTGTCTCGAAAAACCAAAAACAAACAAAAAAACTTTGCAAGACTATGTAGCACTACCTCCAACAAGCATAACTTCACTTGATAAACTGTTACATCTGTCCTACGATACTTGTTGCTTTTTCCTTTTCACCACTATAAAAAAAAAGTCTTGATAGGACATAATGATACATTAATCAATTGCTATCTTAAGGGTTTTTTTTTTTTCTGAAAAAATTACAATTATGTTCTTCAGAAGAAGCACATAAACTTTATGGATATATGTATATTTATCCAAAGACATATATGAAACTTAATTTCATTTTTAATAAATTAACTCTGTAGTGATGTGTGTGTGTGTGTGTGTGTGTGTGTGACTTCATAAATTTACGTGTTCCACATGTATGCAGGTGTTTGTGGAGGCCAGGGAATGTCAGATATCCTGGAAGTAGAGATTATGAGTCATCACATGAGTATTGGGAACTGAACCTAGATCCACTGTAAGGACTGTAAGTGCTTTTAAATGCTGAATTATCACTTCAACCCCATAAAATATAATTTTTAATATATAGATACTATTTTACATGCTTTAGATATAAACCTGCCACTTTTAGAGCATGTGTGAGTGTCCTTTCCTTTGAAAATAAATAATAACTTGGCCTTATGACCTTTGTGCTATTTAGACTTGTAAGAAATTCTCCTGAAAACCAAGTAACAAAATTGAACCTTTATATTGAAACCAAGGTTGAAAACTATAAAAATTGAAAGCTGAAAAAAGGTAAATAAATGCAAAATTTTTTAGGCAAAATAGGGGTGGTGCTCAGTCTAATTTCGTTTTGCTTTTTCCTTTTTTGACATAAACTTCAAATAAATGATCAAAGGAATTTTAGTTAAAACTGTGCATCCACAAATTGAAAAAAAAGATGAACATAGATCCTGGACCTTAGCAACAAAATCTTTTTGGTTGAATCCATACCAATGTTGTAGTTTACAGCTCTCACTAGGAGGGTTGTACAAATCTAAGAAAGAGAAATTCTAAAACAACCTCCTAATGTTAGGATGGTGATGGCTAACACTTGGCACTGGATGTTAGTGAGACAAATGTTTCGCTTCTGAAGCAGTTTCTCCAGCAGATCCCAGGGCAAGAAGAGCTAGACCCAAAGGAATATGCTCCTCTGTCATGGACTGAACCAGTTAGTCCAGAGGAGGAGCAGGTGCAGAGCCCAGGGACATAGCAAAGGAAGATTAGAAATACAAAAGGCCAGAACCCTGTAGCCAAAGGAGTCATTTATGGGGAGATCAAGAGGGAAAATTATATCCAATTATGCAAAGGAAAGAGATGAAAGGAACACTTTGTCTGCAGAGAGGATGGCATGTCTGGAAGATGGCCAACAAAGACATACACACATGCTCTTCATGACCAAGAAAACAGCACAAATGGAACACAGCCATGTTTCAGAGTGAAATAAGATAATTTTCCCCTTTTAGATAAAAAAGTATCCAAATACACAGATCAAAATAGGTGGTCATGTGCCAGGAAAAATAAAGAAAGCTGAGCCAATGTCTACATATAGCCTGGTGAAGACTGAATTTGAAAATGAGAAAGAAATAGCTCATCAGCATTCTGACCAAGTGTTTGATATATATTTTTTAAAATTATATGTGTGCAGATTTCAGACTGACTTGACACTCTCTATCCCAAGTTATCAATAAACAGTAAAATAACATTCTAAAAAAATGGGTAATTCTCAACAATGTTACAGGACAGTTTTCTTATAGGTGCAAATGAAAACAGATGCCTGGAAGTGCTACTGAAAACAGTGAGATTGAAGTATATGAATAACAGAAAATCAGTTAAATAAAGAGAAAAATGACTTTGAGGCAGTTACAGTTGCTATCTTCAATGAGTTCTGAGTACAGACTCCTTACAAATATAATCTTAGCATCATAGAATGGATACTGTGAAGTATTGTTGATAGCTAAAAGTGGGAGAAAATGTGGCTTGGAAATTTAGTGGCCTCTCAGAGCTCTGGGCCCTAAAAGGACTTTAGGAATGAACACTCCGGGTGAAGAAGCAAAGAAAATGGAAAAATGAGAATTAAGAAGGAAAAGATGGAAGTTGGAAATTAAAACACAGATTAGTTCATTGTAAAGTACAAAAGCTCTGTATCAGATAGATAGCATGGACAATATTATTTCTTGTCTTTAGGGTATATTAATATTTCTGTGGTGTATACTAATTGTGTGTAGTGATGAGTTTCTTAGGAACAGTTTCTAATATATCATACTCGCTGACCATACTCACCTCACAGTCCTTTTCTACTCCTCCTTTCCTGCAAACTGGCCTCCTTCCTTCTCTGTCTTTTGCTTTCATGCTTTATACATGCATATGAATATATTATGTGCATATATATGGTTTTATGTATCTACAAACAATCTGGAGTCCACAAATAAGAAAAATAGAATATTGATCTATGGGTCTGGCATACCTGGCTTAATATCATTATTTCCAGTTGAAGTTTATTATCCAGCAAGTATGTTTCATTTATCTTTATGGCAGAATAAAAATCCCATTGTGTCCACAACACATTTTCTTTAGCTATTGGTCTGTTAACAGACATATAGGCTGATTCCATGGCTTGGCTACTGTGTTAAGTACTGTAATAAAGATGGATGTGCATCACTATGGTATGCTCGTTTAGACTCCTTTGTTTATAATCCCAGGAGTACTATGATTTGAATGTAGGTAATTGTAGTTTTACCATGCTGAGGAATCTCCATGCTGTTTCACAATGACTTGACAACTTTTCATTCCCACCAACAATGTGTAGTGGCTCCTCCCTCTCCTACCCTTGCTAGCACTTAATGTTTTATTTATTAATTATCACTATTGTCTGTGGTGAGATGGAATCCCAGTGTGGTTTGAATTTTCACTTTCTTGATAGATAAGAATCTAGAGTAAATAAGTATTTATTGACAATTTGTATTTCATAATTTGAGAACCATCTCTTCATTTAATTAATGTATTTATTGATGCGCTATGAGTTTTTGCTATTTAGGGTTTTTTCTTGAGTTCTTTGTCTATTGTAGATACTAATCCTCTGTCAGATGTATATAATAATTTATACTCATCATTAGCAAGTGTTACAATGCTGGAAATAAGGCTGTTATTGGAGAAACTGGATGATCTATTGGTGGTAATGGGAATAGAGGTGAATGACAGTTTTACCAGTAGGAACAAAATGCTAACAAAATTGATTGCCAAAAAAAAAAAAAAGATCGAAATGCAAAAGTGGACAGAACACAAGTTGTACTTCTAAGATTGTAGGATTCTGAACATTTTTATTAGTATTTTGTTATGACTGCAGAAAAGCAACTATTTATCTTTCAGAGCATTAAATAAACCATTTTATTTGTTTTGTTTTGTTTTGTTTTTTGGTTTTTCGAGACAGGGTTTCTCTGTGTAGCCCTGGCTGTCCTGGAACTCACTCTGTAGACCAGGCTGGCCTGGAACTCAGAAATCTGCCTGCCTCTGCCTTCCAAGTGCTGGGATTAAAGGCGTGCGCCACCACTGCCTGGCCATTTTATTTGTTTTAACTGTTATTATTATGAAGCCCACACATGAGTTCTGGAGTAGAAGAAATATTTTAATAAAATAAGTACTTAATACTTTTTATTGAAAACAATTTTTCTGCAGTATATTCTGATTATGGTTCCACTTTCCCAACTCTTTCCTGATACTCCCCACCTCCCTACCCAACCAACTACATGCCCTTTCTTTATCTCTAGAAAACAAATACCTTCTAAAAGTACAAATGATAGAAGTATTTCCCACCTCAGACACACATGTATATTAGCAAGATAAGTCTTGCATGTTTTATAGCCAGGGACATTTGTTATAAAATTTTATTGACGTTTAAAACCTAAACAATATGAAACTGAAGCAGATAGGAACCTCCTGAGCATGAAACATGAAAATGTATTTAACTATTCTTTCCATGGGCTAAAGTACAGATATTAAAATGTATGTTATAAGTAAGACTAAAGAATAATAAAACGTGCTGATTTGGGAAGAACGTTCCTTGAATTATCATTTTCATTTCCCTCAGTTCAATATAGATAGATGATAGATGATAGATAGATAGATAGATAGATAGATAGATAGATAGATAGATTTAATGTAGAAAAATAACTTCCCCTAGTGATTTGTTAAACAATTTCTCATTAAAACTATTTCTTTCATTTAAAATAATTTTATTCTTTGAAAATTTCATGTAATATATTTTGATTAAATTCACTTTCATTACTACCCCCAACAATGCTTCATTCTCATTTCCTCACCTCCATCTTCCTGTCTTTAAAAAACGTTAAATGTGTGCTGCCCAGATATTCCTTATAAAGAGCCGTACAGCAAAGTACAGTCAACTAACCAAGGGTCATAATACCCCTAAAGAAAATGGACTCTCTTTCTTATAACCATCAGCTATCAGTAGCTCCATGGTTGGAAAAGAGGATTGGGAACCTTTTCCCCACACACACTAAAATATTGACTGTTTTGATCTTGTGCAGGCAACCAGGGTTCTGGGAGTTCAAAAATACAGCAGTTGGCACTGTCATGTCCAGAAAAAGTTTCTCTCTGGTCTTTCTTAACCTCTAGCTCTTACAATCTTTGCCCTCTCTCTTCCACAATGGTCTCTGAGCCTTTTCTTTATCAGGATGCATAGATAGCAATAACCTTCTATCACTATTAAAGCTAGCCATCAGGAGGAATCATCCTGGTCATCACCAACTTGATTGTTCTGTGCTGTGACTTCCCCTTGAATTTTTAGTCTGACATGTCCTGAAGGCGCTCAGAACAATACTGCCATTGCTTCTGGTTTCATCCCAGAAGTAGTTAGTAATACTCTTCTGCTGAAGAGCCCACACACAGGCACATGCTGACACGGTATTCCTGTGAATGTTAAAGGACATCTCTCAGGAGTCAATTCTCTCATTGTAGGATAAGAGAGGCTTCAGAGACAAATCATAGGATTCCATGATGATTTTTAACTTTGACATTCTTTCCTTAAAATTTTCATACACCTGTGTATTCTGGATGTCAAAGAGCTATACATCTTTGTTCCAGTGAAGAAGACAATGACTAGTTTGTAATGTTGACTGAATTGTATTAGTAAAGGCTGACAAGGGATACTTAATCTCCATGACTTCCTGATTCCTCACTTTGTGGTCAATAGGGAATCTAAAATCATCAGCTCTATAGAAGCAGAAAGTAAGATGTTGGATTCCAGGGCATAGAGTTGGAAGAAATGGGGGGTTACTAACTGCTGGGCATAAAGCTCATTTTTGCAAAATGTATAAATCTTGGATATGTACTTTATGACATTATTCCTATGATGAATAACATTAATTACCCAAAGTTTTGTTCAGAGGAAATAGCTTATGTTAAGTATTCTTACAATATAGGATAATTTTGTACACATACACTTCTGGTATTGACTATTGAAAAGGGCCTTGACTCTACTGGGCAAGTGCTCTACCACTGAACTACCTTCAGCCCTGTGTTTACTCTTCATTTTGAGGAATGAATCTCACTGAGTTGCCAATGCTTGCCTTCAACTGTCTATATAGCCCTAATGATTTGAATTTGTGGTCTTCCTGGCTCAGACTCCTCAGCAACTAGGATATTAGTTGCAACATGCCAACATGCCCAGTTAGTAAATTCCTTGTTGCTGCTGCTGATGTTTGTTTATTTAATTTTTTTTAACTGCAATGTCATATGTAACACAGATACAGACTTGTTTCCCCCTGCCATACTATACTAGTTTGAACATGTAGGGTTACAAGACAAAACGAGGCTCAGATATGATAGTTTATTCTGAATTCTTTTACTATATTCAATAATATTAAAGGTCAAATTAAGTTTACTTTTCATAAACAACAACAACAAAAAAAAATCCTCAAATCTTTGTTAAAGTTATTACATTGCTTTTAGCCTCATTTTAGAAAGAACCAGAGAAAAATAGTATGCTGTTGTTACTTGGACTTTAGGGATTCAGCATTAAAAATAGAGGATTCATTTTCTGTTTCTAGTCATAGTCTTTTGGAAAAAGACAAAGGAAGTGTCTGTCTTTGAAGATGGAACTTGGATGTGTTTGTCTGTGTCTGTGTGGTCACTCACCTTGGGTGGCCTGGCGTCCTGTCGGAAACAGTCAAGCCTGCAGCAGTCTGTTTTTGCAGAACAACTTCTGAGTTAGTGAAGGTCAGGGCACAAAAGAACCCAAGAGAAAAACATTTGGGAGAGGGAGAGAAGAAAGGGAGATGGAGGAGAGAGAGTGTGTGTGTGTGCAAAGGAGGAGAAAGGAAGGGAAAGGAGAGAAAAAATAGCATGCCATCAAAATCAAGGCAAATGCTGTTAAATACTAGACTACAAATTTGTTTGCCTCTGGATTTTGATGAACACATTGAGGATAAGCTCTTCTTTAGAGAGAAAGTAGGAAGTAGAAATCCTGCCTGACACATAGCAATGTTTCAACAGTGTTCTCAGCTCAGTACTTGTAAAATAAAGGATTTTACAAGTAATTACAGGGATTCTTTAATAGCAGAAAAGAGGAGGGCCAGCTGCTCTGCTACAATCCCCAGGAATCAAAATTTCCAACACATCTTACTTCTACTAATGTGACACTCTTATGCCCTCTGTGATGTGGCCTAAGCTGTGGGTCAGAGAAAACCTCTCACCCTCCTATCTTCCCTCTGAGCAGAGGCCAGGTAAGAGGAAGTAATTCTCTCTCTCTCTCTCTCTCTCTCTCTCTCTCTCTCTCTCTCTCTCTCTCTCTCTCTGTGTGTGTGTGTGTGTGTGTGTGTGTGTATGTGTCTGTCTCTCTCTCTGCCTCTGTCTCTCTGTCTCTGTGTCTGTCTCTCTTTCTCTCTCCCTCTCTCTTTTTCTGTGTGTATGTGTGTGTGTGCCCTCTCTAATCCCTAGTTTTATGGTAGAAAGACAGATAGCTGGTGCATTCAGACATAATTAGGAGCTAAAATAATCTATGAAAAGTCCTGCACGTAATTCAGGGGGAAAAAATTTTTACCAAATGAAATGATCTAAATTTGTATTTATTTTTTATTTTTTAAATGTATAATTATTTTAATTTTATATGCATTGGTGTTTTTGCTTGTGTGTATGTCTGCATGTGTTAGTGTGTCAGACACCTGGAACTAGAGTTACAGGTGGTTTCGAGTTGCCATGTGGATGCTGGAAATTGAAACCAGGTTCTCTGGAAGAGCAGCCAGTACTCTTAACTGCTGAGCCATCTCTCCAGACCCATTAAATATTTTTAAAAAGCACAGATTTAACAGTAAATGAATGTCATTTAACAGCACCATTCTTAACACATATAAACGTTCTTAAGATTCAAAAATAAAAGATAGAGAAGAGAGACGTGTCAGGGGTAATTGTCAAAAAAAGCTGGTGACATGAATTTCATCCCAGGATTTCATGGAAAAAAGGAGAGCACTGACTTCAGAAAATTGTCCTCTGACTTCCATCCTCTGACCTACAGTGCTCTTAAGGAATGAACAACCACCAATTAGTAATTATTTATTATTATTTTTATTATTATTAATTATTTGAGAATTTCAAGCAATGCATTTTGATCATATTTATTATACTTCCCTAGTTCCTCCCATTTTCTTATTTAAAAAAAGAAAAATTTGTGTCCTTACTGTTTTTTAAATCCATCAAGTCTACTTCTAATTGATGTCTTCTACTTAATCTGTATTTCTCTTGAAGATGTGTTTTCACTGAATTTTGAACAAAAAAGAGGAGCAAAATCCTTTAGTTACATTTATCCATCTGATCAATCTCATATCAAAGAATAGAGAACATTGCAGAGAGTAATATAGTGGCCGTGTGCTTGGCATGGACTTGGGGGTCTGACTAATGGATTTTTTTTCATTGAATTTCATTTCAATGTCTGAGTACAACCTTTGCAGACAGACACACATTTCTTATGCCTCATGTTGTAAGCATCTATTTTCCAGTCTGCATACTCATAGTGTATCCAGTTAAGAATTTATGAGAAGAAAAGCTAACTCTAGGAAATAAAGAAATATTGAGAAGTGAGACCATCCGCCTGGAATGAGTAAATGCTTTCCCCTTATCTTTTAAATTTAAAGAAAATGTGATTGAACTACACTAGATCATTTCTAGGACTTACTTTAAAGTAAAAAATACAAATAAGTGGGTAATGATGTCAGAAACCAAAAACGGCAGTTTGATTAGTGATGAGAAATGTGACTTTTCTTTAAAGAAGATGAACAGATATTTAAAATAAACTGAGGAAAAACAACTATAAAGTAAATCAAATAGTAAAAACAAATTCAAAATTAGGATATGAAGGATATCTGTATGATTTCACAAACAGTAATGGTGAGGAATTTATAACCTCAGATCTGTTCAAAAATATCTTCATCCTGCTGTTTGTTAAAAAATAAAAACTTGATTTTTAATTTAGTAGTTCTGTGAGCTGCATTGTCTTGGCTCACATACTAGGTCAAGTTTATTACTAAGGCTCATTGATCTATAAAATGATTCTTTTAAGAATTGGGTGAGCTAATGTATGTTATACTTAGGACAGTGTATGGTACATAATAAGCATTTTAATTGAAAGGAGTCTGCTTTTTGATGGGAGTAAATATAATCTGGAAAGAATTGAACCAAATGAGCTCATTACTTTATTATGAAATGTTTTGTATTTTACATAGCATTGTGTGCGACTATATGTGTGTGTGTGTGCGTGTGCGTGTGTGTGGTGTGTTTTTAGGTTTCACTGTTGGTATATGTGTGCATTTATGGTTCTGAAGCTACTTACCTATAGTTAAACACACTGACTGAGTAATAACATTAGGTTTCAAGTCAAATTTTGTTCCTTCCTTAAAATAGTTTTGACTATTTAAAAAAATTAAATCAAATCAGTAATTAAGTAGCCACTAAACAGACCACACTGGAATTGCTGTATTTGAGTTTCAGGAAATACTGTGAGCTGTGTACTAGGCTGTGAGAGCTCAAAGATGTCATGTCTGCAGGGAATGGAAGGAACTCGAGAAAAATAAGAAAAAAGACTCAGTCACTGGTGCTTTGGCAAGCCATGCAAATGATCTGGTCTAGGAGAGGAAGAGGGCTGTTGGCCATTGAGCACAGTGATGGGACACCTGTCAGAATAGGAAGAGGTATGGGATCAGAGTCTCATGGTTTCATCTGTGCTTTGAGGGTAGAGGGAAGGCCAAGTGGGCAGAGAAAATGAAGTATAAGATGGACCAAATGGATGCTGGATAGCATACCATGCGGCAAAAGTAACAGGTTGATTTTCCTAATTTAAATAATGGCAATGGCATAAGACATACAGTGCTGTATGCATTTGCTCTAAGTGGAAATGTCCTTCTGAAGAAGGAAGTTGGCAAGGAGAACAGTCGAATGCTACAGAAATAATGGTTGTCCCTATTTCAGTAACCGGGAACTGGTGTCCTCATTTGTCTTCAAGTATTATTAAAGTATAGTGTAGATTTAAATGTGAAAGTGGGGAAAAGGTTGTTAGAAAGTCTTGTTTGAACATAAATCTTTTATATTCATCTATTTGTGTATGAGTGTTATTCTGCATGTGTATGTATGTGTGCCATGTGTGTGCAGTGACTGCAAGGGCCAAAGAGAGTGCTGTGAGAGCCACTAAAACTGGTGTTACAGACAATTGTGAGCTACCATGTGAGTTCTGAAAAGCTGGATCCTCTGCAAAAACAGCAAGTGCTCTTAATTACTGAACCATCTATTCAGCCACTCAAACATCACTCTTAATGGATCTCTGTTTGGGGTTCTATGTCCATATTCAGAAAAATGGGGGAGACAAGAAGTAGAGCCTTGAAATAGCAATTGGAGTTTCAATGCCCAAACAAAAAAATTGGTGATACCAAATTCAATTAACTCCCAAAATATGGGTTGACATCAGAAATCGAATCTAGAAAGACATATTTATGCTTGTCTGCCTTGCAAAGCCTTGAAATAGACTGATACTAATGAGCTTTGGAGACAAGAAAGGCACAGAAGGAACAGAAATATTTGAAGGTGGGATTTATTTGCTTAGGATTTTATACACATTCATATCTATTGGTAGAGAAAGATTTTTCAAAATATAAAAACAAAAATGTAATAGAAGTGTTTGAAAATAGACATATTAAATACCTAGATGAACAGAAAATGTATGTGAAAATAAAGTCTTAAAAGACATAATTCATATCCTGTTTGAGAATAAGGACATCACTAAAGATAAGATCTCAAGGAAAAAAGAACATACCTGATTAGTGCTTTTCCTGAAGCCCAATGTCTGACACACCATGTGCTCATCCAACATTTATAAAAATGATTGAGTCCCTAGAACTGGAATTCCTAATAACTTTAATATTTGTCTCTAATTTATTTTATTCATTTCCCTAATTTTCCTATAACAAACTAGCTTGTGTTGATGAAAATAAAATAAAAATGGGTGCATTTAATAACTTTACTTGAAGTTTGAGTATTTGAAATTAGGAAGAGCCTAGACATTGAATTGTCCTGGCATGTTGCATGAGTTCTTGTTCACCTGATATTTCAGAGGCATTCTGCAAATCTACTTTCCCATATCTCTTGCCCAAAGCTCAAGAGGGTAGAGTTAGCAGTGAGTTGCAGAAGACTGAGGGAGCCAGTATGTTGGGAGTAGGAGTAGGAGAGCCTTTCTTTCAATTAATCAGCTGTTCTGCCTTCCCACCTGCCCTACCTTTAAATCAACTGTGTTTCCTGGTGTATCAGGAACATGTATCAGTCTGGTATTATGGGGAGAAGACTAAATATTTTTGTCTGATGTTAAATCTATACCACCAACCAATAGTTGGAGCTTTGTTTTTGCTTGTTTGTTTGTTTGTTTGATTGTTTTGTCAGTATAATTATGTAGCAAGAAGAGATGAATAGATTTTGGAAGGAATGATGGCAGGTCTCCCAAAGGCATTAAAGTGGATTTGTAGTTAGCAGTTATTTAACATTTATTTCCTAAGTTTTTCTGCCAAAACCGTAGCAGAGCTACAGAGCTACTCAACAACTATACACAGTTAAGTGGTGTGTGTTGGATGAAATAGTCAAATAATTTCACTCGTGCTAAGGAAGACTGCAGAATTTGTGTATATCAGTAACCCAAAGTAGTGATTCATGACCTTGTATTAGCAGATATAGAACCACCTAACAAAGAGAAAGAAATCAGTGATTGCTGCCTTCTTCAGGGATTCTTATATGAAATATGTGCTATGAATTTACCAAGCTGGTGTTTGTTTAAACTGTTCTCTTTAAATGGTAAATCTTTCAGTTATAACAAATCATACACAGACATTAAGAAAATGTTTCTGAGTTAAATAAAGTAATTAGGAATAACGGATTGGCAGCAGGTGACAAAGTGGGCACAGCTGGATGAAGGATTTGAAGTAGCAGAAAAAGGCTGGAGAATGAGAAATAACAGTGCCTTTAGCCAATTAGTGTAAAGCAGGTGAGTGCAAGGATGGAAGTAAACCCAGGTAGAACCCTGGGATTCTCCATGAACTATGTGTTTAAATGAAGCAAGCGATTTCTAAACTCTAAGTGTCTTCCTTCTCTCCTGCTACAAAGTAAGCACATGCTGTAGTACCTGGCACAGAGTGGATACATAGTATTTGCTGTGTGAATGAATGAAGAGTGAATAAGTGAATGAAGGAATAACAGAGAAACAAGATGAACTGAAATTCCAAAAATTGTAGAAGTGTTCATATAACATTTCTTAGTTCAGGCAGCTAAGGAATGACATCACACAGACTGAGCAGGTTATATTAGGCATATGCATGTATATACATATACATATATGCATGTAACAACAAGTAGTAAATAAAGAGGCTATTAATTTTAAAAAAGCAGGAAACAGTGTATGGGAGGGTTTGGAGGGAGGATATGGGAAGAAAGAAAGGCTGTAATTATATATAATCTCAAAACCAAAATGAGTAATAAAAACATAAAAAAATCATCCATAAACATGGGCAATCTTTTCATTTATTGCTGTCTCCTTCAATTTCTTTAAAGAATGTTTAGTGTTTCACTGTGGAGGTTGTGCATCTCCTTCACTAAATTACTCCTCAGAATTTTATTTTATTGTAGCTATCTGATAATAATGAACATTGAAGGCATTGAGTGTAGCAACTGGGATAGGTAGAGAAGGACAATCTTATAAACCATGATTCAGAAGATAGAAAATATCAAATTTCATGCCTGATAGCTCCAAGAAAGAAAAATAAACCACAGTGTTGCAAACAGCTCACAGCTTAAAAAACTGAATAATTTCATTTTAATCTTGACAAGAAGGTATAAATCAAATAAGGAAAAGATGTGACAATAAATAAAGTTTGCTATCATGGATTAACTAGACTAACTGTTTAATAAGAACAACTAAGGGGAATACGTTTTCTCTCTGAGTTGCTGTTAGGTAGTTACAAGTAAAAAAGATTTGTCATTGTACATATTGTAACTATGCAGCCTCTCCCAAATTTAAGCTATTAAACATTAACTTCTAATCAATGTGAAAAGGCTTTTGAAAGACATGCTTTCAAACCTGGTGCACTACCTTATCAAGGACACGTCTGGAAACAAAATAGGTATATTGGCTTACTGGTGCATAATAGTGATAAGGAAAAAAAATACACATGAGCAGTTTCCACCAAAATAGAGAGCTCACCTAGGATACTTAGATATCAACACTGGTCTATCTTTATCAGGGGAATAATAATCTCCTGTGGTCTGTTATATTGACTGAACATGAACAAGAGTGTCTAACGTCACCTAGTGCAAAGGAAAATTTCTATCACCAACTACTCAAGAGATTAATATAAGATTCATTGTACATTTGTGATTTGAATTTATTTTATTGCTTGAATATTTTTCCTTTTATTGAAAATAGATTATTTTTCTCATTTAAATATATACCCTGATTATGTTTTTTCCTTCCCTGCACTCCCTACAGATTCCCCTCACCTCCATCCCCAAATCTGGATTCATCCCTTTCTGTTTCTCATAAGAAAACAAAAAGACCTCTAAGGAATAATAATAAAATTAAACTTAAAAGAAGGAAAAAGTCCTGACACAGCATTACGAGACAAGGAACCTCCAGAGTTACCTTTGAGTTTGTTTCCTGTTGGCCATCTACTGCTAAGTATGCAGCCTGCCTTTAAGAGTATTTTGTTTCCCTAGTGAGACTCTCTTGGAAGAAATTAAATTTTTATTTTCAGGTGGTTACCATTTGGATATTGCTTCTGGGTTAGGAATGAGGCATATGTCCACTTCTCCTTTAAGCTCTAGGACACCATCTGGTACAGGCCCTGTACATGCTACCTCATTCTTTGTGAGATCATATGTGCATTAATCATGATGATTTATTGCTTGAATATTTTATGTATTACTCAATATTATTGAAATAGTCAAACTATTTCAGTGACTCTGAAGGTACTTATAGTTTTTTAATGTGTGTGTGGATTCTTTGGAGTTTGGACAGATTATTTCATGGGCACTGTCAGACTTGGTGATGTGCTGGCAGCGATTGTAAAGAACATCAATGAGGTGACAGACAGCTGGTGTCATTCAGTTGTAGTCTAACTGTTTTGATGTATTAAATATAGCCAACTGGATACTTAAAAATAAATTATGTATATTTCTGTAGATAAATCAGTCAAAAGTTAATTTTTCTTCAGGTAGAATATTGGTAATAAAAGGCACATGGAATTCACATGTCCATCAATCTCTTCTGTCTCTGAGGAAAAGTGATAGGGGTTAGATTTCTCTATAATTCTTTGTCTAATATTTGAATGCTTTCATGGAATCACTTTCTTCCTCCTTTGTTTTTTTAAAGGATTTCAAAAATAATTTTGAAACCACTGTCTGAATAAGTAGGAGCCTGTCATTTAAGAGACATCTCAAATTAAGGCTACCAGATGTCACCCCACCCCACCTCACAGTAAATCAGAAAATAAGTATCATTTGAATAGTTTGCATACATTTATATTGGATATCAAGAGTCCCTAACTCAAATTATGTAAAATAAAAGTAATTAGTGAAACCTACTGCAAAACCCATATTTAAATTCTGTGTTCAAAGTAACAACAGCTTGGAAATACCTAGCACACTTTAAAGACAAGTAGCTTGATTTCCTCTGGGAATAGGACTATTGTAGAAAGTCAGCTTCTCAGATGGATTGAGGAACACATAGTAAAGAGAAGTGGACCCTCAAACACATAGAAGCATATTCAAATTTTCTTATTCTGAACTGTATTTTATTTTCTTTCCAGTGAAAATTGTAAGCGCATATATTTACATTCTTTGCAAATGAGTTTTGTTACTCATCTATCTAAGGGGAGAAACACATTGTCTGTGATGAGTTTCCTTCCCCCAATTCCTTGGAGTACCAGGCAATAAGTGAGTAATTGGATTTTCCTGGTACTGAAATGGCTACAGTTTCCTGACTTGACGTCTCCATTGCTGTCTCCTGCCTAGAGAGTGCTGTCCTCTGTCATCTGCCTTCAGATGTGCTCCCAAGAGTGTATCTGCATAGCCAACACATGACACTTCAGGCTTCACAATCATACTTGACTTGTTTTCAATCTCAAGTCTGCTTGGATAGCATTAGTCAAGTTGTCACCTGTTTCAAGGCTTGAATTTCTTATGCATACATAAAACATCAAGGTATTTCTTCTGAACCAGGCATGATGCTGACCTGTCTCCCAGTAATTGAGAGAGGAATCAGGAACATTGACTCTTTGAGGCCAGCCTTGTCTACATAGCAAGTTTTATATAAGCAAGGGTATATAACAAGACCCAATAACAAACAAACAAAAATTTAAAAGCAACAACAACCGCCAAAAGATGCTTTGTTTCTCCTGTCAGGTCAATTTTAAAATTAAATAAAATGCTACTACTAAATGCACCAAGAGATTCTTGTTCAAAACTTATCAGATACTCTTCTCTCTTTAACAATCTATCACAACAGATCCGTGTTTAAATCTAAAGTGCATTCACATCTCAGTTTGGGGCCACATTTATAAAAAGCTCAACCCAATGTGCTGGTTATACTGTATACAATTTTGCAAAAAAGTGAAAACAGACGTGAGAGGATTGCCACAATTTCAAAGGCAGACACATCTACTTAATGAGTTCCAGGCAAGCCAGATCTACAGACTGAAATCCTGTCTAAAAACCCAGAAAGAGATAAAAAGAAAGCTCAGTATATGTTAATCAAGTAAGGAGTATTACTTTGGTCTGAAGGGTAGTCAGGCTCCTATGTCCTGAACACAATTCTTCTTATATCATACTCTCTTATAATTTGATGGATAGTAGGCTCTCTTAAATGGCTGCTAAATTTAGAAGGTAGTAGTAACATCTGTAGATGGTGATGTGTGTGTGTGTGTGTGTGTGTGTGTGTGTGTGTGTGTGTGTATACAGT
The DNA here is from genome assembly GCA_028551405.1 of Uromys caudimaculatus. NCBI lineage: Eukaryota > Metazoa > Chordata > Mammalia > Rodentia > Muridae > Uromys > Uromys caudimaculatus. Next base: position 960,243 of record CM052708.1, read on the forward strand.
TGATGAAGTTGACTTTAGTGCAGTTGATGAAGAGTTGACTTTAGATGGTCACTGCACTCAAAAATGGCAAAGCTTCCAACTACTGGAGCTTCTCTTCCTATTCTCTGTGGTCTTCAATCTTTCTGAGAAGAATAAGAGGTCATTTTGGAATTATGACTGGAGCAATAGAAACATGTAAATGACATATTAAAATACTAGGGAAAATACCAGTTCTTATGGCCATGGTTGCAGCCTAATAGAGCAAAGAAATTTCTAATAATCTGTGTTTCCTATGCAACAAGTCATTTTGTTCTGGCTGTTTTACACCAGTTGTCTCTAAACTATTTATGAAATACATAAGGTTTTCTATTAGATTGGAAGAGAAAAATTGGATTTTATTATATCAATTGTATCTCATTCTTTTTCTATTATCTAGACATATGCATTTGTCACATACAGTACCATAGAGCATGCGTATGATCTACCATTGCTAACTCATGCCTCATGAATGAAGACTCAATACTTTTGATAGGAAAGGAAGTAGGTGAAGGGGCTAATAAAGCTTTTTCTTTTCCTTTTGCCAGACTTTGGTTTTGTATCTGCCTCCCAAAGCTAACTTCAGCATGCTCAAAAGAAAGCAGAGTTCCAGGGTGGAAGCCCAGCCAGTTACTGACTTTGGTCCTGATGAATCTCTATCAGACAATGCTGACATACTCTGGATTAATAAGCCAGTAAGTCACTTTTCTGAAGTTTGGAGAAGCACATGCTGATATAAGGAAAATTTCATTCATAAATTCAAAACTCATATTGACTTTTAACTGTTTGAGCTACAGTGGAAAGTGAATGAGTCTTGGAGTCTGGTGGTTGGGTTGGGTATGATTCAAATTGAATGTCTCCCCTAGGAAGATGCAGACAGTGCAAGAGGTTTGTACTTTGCCTTCTCATTCTCTTCCTGCTTTGGATACACTATCCTTAGATCACACAATGAAGAGATAATACCACTCCAGCAGGACCCAAGATGTGCTACTACTCTTAACTACATGCGTTCTTTATCATGTTCAACTGTGATTTATTTAGGTGAATAAAGTTATAGAGACAGTATCAGTTTCTGAATAGTCTTTACTTTGATTCAAATGTGACTTAGAACATGAGCCTAGTGTCTTACAAGTTCATGGATGTTTAGCATGAAAGGAAGAACTGCTATGCCATGCATCACTACATAAGCCAGGGAATTCACTCTTAAGTCTTAGGAATTCGGTTCCACACAGCAAAGTAGGAATGACTTACTTCTTAAACTCATAGTTTAAATAATGAAGCAAATTGACCTGAGGCACTCTCAGTGCCTTCACCTCCCCTAAGTAGGGCAAAGATGGCCAGGCTGGCTTCTTCCTGAGCTTCATTAGCCTGCTCCTGGGAGACTTTCATAGCAGGCTCATGTGTCTTTGTATATTATACACTCTGATGACATCTGTCTGCTTTATAATTGTTGAAATATCCCTGGGACTCCCACTGTAAATTAAAATGTGTTGGCCTTACATTGACAGCTCTTTGTGAGCAGGATCTCTCCTAGCCAGCAACCACACTTTCCTGTGTCTCTATATCATCCACTGGAGCCTTAGAAGTCATCTTCTGCTATCCTATACTGTCTGGCTTATCCATATTAGTATCTTTCATGCATGTGGTCTGACCCTTAAGGTCCCATCTCCTCTACTTTAATAAGACAAATGCCTCTTTTCCTTTGGGGCCACCTGGATTTCATATCCTCCTCATTTGCCACTTCCTCAGACAAATAAAATGAACTTCTTTCCAATTTTTCAATATTAGACTTATCTATAAATAAAAGTACACATGTAGACACACAGAAAGACAGTTGGCCCTCTGTTCTATACCCACTTTTGACCAACTACAGAATGAAAATGTTTGAAAAGAACTTGGATCTGTATTGAACATGTGTGTATTTTTCCTTCACATTATTTCAGAAAGTGATTAGTACAACAGGATTATACATAATTTTAAGCATTATGAATTGCCCTAAGATGATTTAAATGATACTAGAGTATATATGTGAGCTATACATAAACACTACTCATTTGTGGAAGGTACCCAAGCTCCTCATATTTGGGTACCCTCTGTGGGGACAGGTCCCTCTGTGGGGACAGGTCCCTCTGTGGGGACAGGTCCCTCTGTGGGGACAGGTCCCTCTGTGGAGACAGGTATTGTGAAGCAGTTGCACTCATGATGTATACTACTTTTCTCTACAAACTGGTTATGAGTTGCCTATACTTCTATTTGTATGTGCCCAGAGCCCAGCGCTTTTGGATGCATAACAGGTCTTCTATTCATATTTAGAGAGCCAAACAGACTAGAATAATAAACTGCTCAGTAACTCTTTCATTCACAACTTTCTAAGAACTTTGGAAGATGGATTTTATGTATGAACCCAGAGGCACTAACTGAAATTATTAATGATTAATTAAAATTCTTCGAGATTAAAGACAATTTATTGTGAAATAACTCATCTTTTAAATCTCCTGGTAATAAGATTCTTGATATGGGGAAGCCCAGATAGGGTTGAATTTACATTCTGACATTCATTGAAGTGGGTTTTTTTTTTTAACTTCCCGTTTGAAAGCATGAGTATACCAACTCTTAAAATACATTGAAATGTATATGTCTTCTGTGGTATGGAATTTCTGGGACTATGTTTTTATGTAAATATTTTTATACCTGGTCAAACATTAGAATCCACTCATCACACGACAGTATCTTTCTGAGTCTTCTCAAAAGTTCTGTCAATCATTCACTTTCAGCTTAAGGACTTGCTGGTTTATGGAGGTGCATGATCCATCTATTGTCAAGCTAAGCTATACCCCCGAAACAGGAATATAACATTTGTGAATTAATATGACCACAAACATACACAGATACACACATATTATGTTTGAAAATTGTGCCCTGAATAATTCAGTAGCAATGTTAATTTTGGGAGGTTAGCATATAGATGCAATTAACCTTTTTTAACCTAGGTGTTACTTTTATAATGAAAGATGGTGAGTACACTAAATATATAGCCATTGTTTTTATTTTTCATGTTAGTTTAGAATAAATTAAAATCTTTAGACAGTAAATCAATATGTGTTTAGAATTGCACATATTTTAAAATTTTTTAAAAGAAATTTTAATCTAAATATGTACAAATGCTTTCTCTGAAAAAAATGAGATAGCCTCACTCATCATTTTTCTACAAGGATAATTTTATAAATGATTTTAAATTATTTAAATTTTATTTGTGTGCGTGTGTGTGTGTGTGTGTGTGTGTGTGTGTGTGTGTGTGCAGGTGGATGTGTGGAGATAAGAAGACAACTTTTTGAAGTTAATTATCTCCTTTACTCAAGTCACCAGGCTTGTATGGCAAGTCCAACCCCAATTTCACTGGCTCAGAAATGTTTTTTTGTTTGTTTGTTTGGTTGGTTGGTTGGTTGGTTTTTGTTTTGTTTTGTTGTTGTTGTTTTTGTTTGATTGTTTTTTAAGGTAGGGAAATTACAGTGATATATTTGTTTAAATCCTGCATAGGAATGCTCTAAATCAGTCCATGTCAAAACCATTTATGATCTGCTATGGTAGAACATTTTGTAATATACTAGGGAAGTTACAGTTAAAAGAACATGGCTGCTAACTATGGGTACCTCATAGTGACAAAAGAAAAAAAGTTACATCAAGGTACATTGTGACTGAATTGCTACATTATGTAGTAGAACAAGAATTTCACACAAAGTGATCTGATGGTTTCCAAATTAACCTTGGGTATAGCTCCTATTAATGTATCATTACAGGAATATTTCTTAAATTTTCAGAAACCTGATATGTTCATGTGGAAAGTAAGTTGCTTTAAGAAGTAAACACTATAAAATGTGTGGAAATATTGCATGTGCCATATGATCTCAGTAGATGTTCTCTTCTTCCTCACCCCTGCACTAATGAACTATTTTAACCTAAGTGTTATGCTTTCCAAATATTGTGCTTTCTAAGACAATTCAAAGGTCTCAGATCATAAAATCACAAAGTAACTTTGGCCTCTGTGGCAGTGGGTGCACTCTCTGCTGCGCATCTGCGCCATCATCAGCGTCATCTCAGTATGCATGAATACACCTATGACCTTCGAGCACTATCCTCCTCTTCAGTATGTGACCTTCACCTTGGACACTTTATTGATGTTTCTCTACACTGCAGAGATGATAGCAAAGATGCACATACGGGGAATTGTCAAGGTGAGTGTTTCTTGTCATTTAAGTACATTGAATATTTTAATCAACTCAAAAATAATATTTTTCTATGAATGCCCAAATACAATGTATTTTTACTTTATTGAGACTGAAAATTTTAAAGAATATAAACTCCAAAATTTGGTAGAAATTTGTCACATGAGAATATTTTTAAAGCTAGTTACATTTAATAACGTACAACTTCTTGTATCCCTTAATACCTGTAAAGGAACTAGTTGCTCTAAGTACATGCTTCATGAGTCCAGGGTTGGGTACATTGTGCCACTTACAGATCTAAAGCCACAGATTACCATGGGTATGGACCCTCAAGGAGGCACTTCAATATTTGTTTATATACTGAACACAAGGTAAATGTCACATTATAAAGTCAGCACATGATGACATTAAGTTGGATTTCCTAAACCTGGGTTGTTTTCAAGATATAACAGAATAAAAAGAGGAAATGAGAGAAATAGGAATCTAGGAACTGCAAAGAAAAGAAAATGTACATCTGATAAAAATAATTAAACTTTTAGTAACAGTAAAAGAAGAGAAAAGAAAAGAAAAAGGAGGCTTACCTTTTTTTGCCACAAAATCATTTTCTATTGCACCAACATGTTCAGAGATTGAGATATGGAAAGATGCTGTCCTAGGAGTAGCTTATGCTGTCCTGTCTAGAGAGTAGTATAGGGAGGGCTTTAATGCTTACAAATAACATATTTGATGCAAAGTCTGACTCATATGTATTAGAGAGGTTATGGGGCATGTGAGAACCCCTGTAAGGACAGAGAGGCCTTCATAATGTAATTCATGGCATACAGTGAGGTATCAGCTCTTAGCTTGCCTTTATCCATCATTTGTTGAAGTTCTATCCTTAACAGAGAATCACAACAGCCAGTGCACTGTGGTATGCATTTCTAATGTTTTAGTATAAAAATATGAATCATAGCCTGCATAAAGATCAATAATTGAGCAGTTATATTTTAATTTAAAGAAAATCTGAGCTATTGACTCACTTCAGAAATAATTCCCTATGCCTTTTGGATAATTTCTTATTTGCTTTCCAAAATACACTATTAGTTTACAAGGTGAAATCAGCACTAATTCCTAAGATAGATTAACTCCTAATCGATGTTCATATTCCCCTGATTGTTGTAAATATCATTATCCCTGCAGCAGGACTCAAAAAGGTTCATATGCTGTATGGATTATTGTGTTTTAATACATTATTCTTTTATGTATGTGATGCATAACTGTGTGTACACATGTAGGTGGGGGTCCTTGCCTTCATGAGTGCTGTCCTGAATTTGACATTGGGTGTCTTCTATTGCTCTCCACCTTGTTTTTTGAGAAAGGATCTCTCACTGAATCTGAAGTTAGCTGTTTTGGCCAGAGTGACTGCCTAGTGAGTCTGTGTGATCCACCTGTCTCTACTCCACCAACACTGGGGTTTTAAGACATGTGTTGTTAGTTCCATCATTAACATGGTTGCTGGGAATAGGAATTTAGATCCTATATACCCTCTACTTGTAAGCCAAAATCAGCACTTCTTTCCTTCTGTTAATTCTTGTTGGATACTTCGTCCCAGATATAGGAAATATAACTAATAGCCTGTGGAGCTACACACCTACAGAAGTAGTAATTTGTTCTCAGGTTTCCTCCCTGAGATTTCATCTCAGTTTCCCACTGCAATATACTAGCAATTTCTATATTAAGGAAAGGTGTTAGTTCATAGGAGAGGCGAGCACCTGCAATGCCTTGATGACTGGATTTTAAGATGATTCTAAAATTGACAGATCTTTTATAAAGTCTTCAGTGAGTTTTTCTAAGTGTGAGATTTAGGTTGGCATTAATCAAGAAGTTACGATATCAACTATCCTGTGAGCTCATCTTGGAACAAAGTTAGTGCTGGGAAGTTTTACTTCTCTGGACATGTCAGCCCTACTTTGTATTCTGTGGTCCCTAGAGGACTCGAATGACCGTCGCTTGTTTATATTGGTCACACAGAATAGAGCAGCCTCTGACAATTCTGTGAGGAAACTGAATATTGAGGATGAAATGCTTTGTGATTTATGTCACCATGTAATGATTTCTTAAGGCTCCAACTTGAACAAACAAATATCTTCCTAGAGTAAGCCTTCTTATTTCTTAGTTACATAATAGATTGGGATATGCGTTTCTTATCAAGAAAATTGTTCTGGCACACTTTAAAAATAAAAAGAACAGAGGTAAACATGATATAGAATCAATCAATTCATTCCGTGTGAACAGGACACTAAATGAATGAACTTTGAATATTCAAAGTTGGGCTGGAGAGATGGCTCGGCAGTTAAGAGCACTGACTGCTCTTCCAGAAGTCCTGAATTCAATTCCCAGCAACCACATGGTGGTTCACAACCATCTGTAATGGGATCTGATGCCCTCCTCTTGTGTGTCTGAAGACAGTGACAGTGTGTTAATATACATAAAATAAATAAATAAATCTTTAAAAAAGATGAATATTCAAAGTTGAATTAATATTTTAAAAATAAAACTACTTGCAATTTGATTGTTTCTAAAACTATAGATTTAGTATTTCTAGTATTTTTAAATTCTACTAACACTTGAATGGTTAACTGTTTACAAAACTAGAAGAATATTTTTCTGATTTCTATCTATAAGAAATTACAAGTTAAAATTAAAAAACAAATAAGTATATCTTTGCTTTTAACTGGCAATAATTACAGTAGATGAACATGTGGTGCCAACTTCAATTATTCTGCATTGCTAATATTATCTTGAAGTAGTTGGAACATCATTGCTCATTAAAACTCTGTTTAAATATTAGCTGATGTTTCTGTTAAATCTGAGATCTGGATGTTTTTAACCATACTTTTCACTTATTTTCATTATCTTGATTGCAGCAGTTAAGTGACTGGCACCAACTATTGATTTTATGACATTAAATCTAGACCATAGCCTCATCATTTGATAGCACACAGTTCTCCAACATGCATATCATAAAAGACAGATATGAGCAAGTCCTGTTTGTCATTCTATTCTTGTATGTAAAATGAAAGTTTTACTGAAGTTCAATGTTAGCAGAATGTTACATGTCACAATAAATTTATGTTATTAATTTAAACTTTATTGTTACATAGTTTTATGTTTGCAAGTTTGTCTTTTTTTTATAGTTTCATGACAAATATAGACATTTTTAGGGATAAAAACATCCAAATAAAAAATATATCTGTCCACAGAGATGATTTTGAAAAACCCATATTTCTCAAGTGAATTGCTTTGCTGTGGTCAATTAAATCTGTCAAAGTTTTAAAAATATTGATTAAGCACCTATCTTCTAAAAACTTGTGTTTAATACTTTTCTTATTTAATTGACTTGACAACAAAATGACATTGCTTCTCAATTCTCCAGTCTATTAACACACAACAACTTGCAAAAGGGCGCTATCTTTGGTCACTTACAAGACTGAAATTTGTGTTTGTCTGCACATGTAGAGTGATGTATGAATATCTGTTTATTTTTTTAAAATTTTATTATTTATTTTACTTTTTGATATTATACTATAGTTATGCCATTTTCCTTTCCCATTCATCCCTCCAAATCCTCCCATATAACTCTCCTTGCTCTCTTTTAAATGGTCATCCATAAAAAGATATACATACATGCAACATTATATAGATTGAGCAGGATCTATTTATGTGTTTACAAATCCACACACTCATGCATACACACACACACACACACACACACACACACACACACACACACACACACACACACACACTCATGGAGCAGCTGGTACTTTGGAGAGGCCTGAGGAGTCAGAAGTGGCAGATAGGCTATGCTCAGGCAGCAGCTGGCAAGGATTTGTGAAGAATCAGGTGGCCTCTTTTAGGGCCTTATATGTGCTGAGGGTTCCTATTATTTTGGTCAGAAAAAGAGTGAGGGATTTTCATCCATGAACAACAGGATCTAATTTGTGCCTGAGAAATTCTTTAACTGCCTCCCGCAGTCTCTCCCCCAAGAAGTATTTCTACTGATCAAATCCCTAAAAGAAAGGTCAACCAATAGAATAATGTATGCTTGATGTGCTGAAGGTCATCACAAGTATTGTAATCTGAATTCTTCAAATGAGTCTCTGTTGTCTGTTTCTTATCTGGCAGTAGATCTAGATAAAAGTAGCATGCATCTAGTGAACACTGTTGGAGTAATAAATAATAATGCTAAGATATCCTAACAGATGGCTTCTGGGAAGATAAGGTGATAAATCACATGCTCATGAAGCTAGCAGTGCATATCATTCGTAACTACAAAATATATCCCTCTACCTCTCCTTGTTAAATATTTGCAAGACAGACACTTTCAGATAGTTTCTTATACTGGATAATTGATCAGCAGCCTTCAACTGTTTACACAAGCTGACAGAGAAGTATTGAATAACTCATAACCTCCTTCACGAGCATGACAGTTTCTGACCAGAGCACACTCTCTGCCCTCCAATTTTATTGACACTTCGTTATTCCAGAGGGAAATTCTCTTTTCAAATACCATTTTATTGAAATATACATTCTAACCTTAGGATACAGGCCCCATTAATAATGAAAGCAGCATATCTTCATTTTCTTTGACAGTATCTTCCCAGTTAAAGTCAGCATATCTTTTCGTTGCAAATGAAGGAAAATTTCTCCTTCACTGTTACTGCCTGGTAACTTTTACCAGTTACTTTCCCTACTAGCAGTGATTGTTAAAGCTGCTCTGAAGGCTTCCTGTTGCTATGGTGTGCTCTGGGACTTATGAGACAGGCACTTTATTATTATTATTATGATTATTATTATTATTATTATTATTATCCTCTGTTACTACATGTTGGGTTTGTGAATATAGAAGAATCAAGGCTTTCCTTTTAGCATCCTGTATTCAGAGTTTTTCAAGTTCTCAAGATTCATCAGCAATTTGCCTAAAAAAAAAGCATTTGAAATTCTAAAAATATTCTTTCGAAAGTTTGTTCCATTGTGATAAAAAAAACAAAACAAAACTGTAGATGGCTTTGAGTATTCCCATCACATATACACATATACATACATAAATATATATGTATATAATATGTATATACATTAATAAATTTTGCCTGACAATCCATGTGGAATTTATTTCCAGGGTGATAGCTCCTATGTGAAGGATCGCTGGTGTGTTTTTGATGGATTCATGGTCTTTTGCCTTTGGGTTTCTCTCGTGTTACAGGTAATTAAATATGTTCAAATCACAAAAAGATGTTTTTAAAGGCCAGCATTATCTTGCATTCAAGGTTTAACTAGAAACATTAAAGAATACATTTCAAATGTGGTTGTGTAATTTCCTACATTGTTTAGTTTACATGTTCATGGATGGAAAACTCTAATTGCAATATTTAAATTCTCAGATTTTAATGTTGATTACACTTGTGAGTTCTCAGATGTTAATATCAATATTAAAGATAGTTATTTTTAAAACAACTATAAGCATGCTGTCACTGAAATAAGATAAAAGATTTGGAGTGATATATCTAATTTTTAAGTCAAAAATTGAATGTAAAAATTGTCAGTTCTGGTTACTATATGATTATATACTCATTAAAACAGATTAAGGTATGAATATTGATATAGATATTAGTCAGTACAAAATACATTACAAATATAAGTGCTTTATGATAGTAAATAGAAAGCATGTATGAAAAAGCTTTAACGGGATTTTAATGGACAATACTCTAGTCTCCTATATCTTTGCAGGCATGATTTTATACTTACGAAAAGTCATTATGCCACTATCTGATTTTATTCTACTTTTTAATTTGATTCTACTAAGAAGCCATGTGATTTACATTTCTAACAAAAAAATAAATGATCAATGTATTATTGTTTAACTTTGGTAGAGTATTGTAAATCACATCTCTATTCTATTGTTTGTTTAAAAAATTAAACATAGGATTGTCAGGAAGATGGCTCATCCTAAAGGCACTTGACACCCAGCCTGAATCCTGAGTTAGATCCCTAGGATTTCCATAGTGGGAGGAAAGGACTGATTGCTTCAGAGGGTCTGTTTCTGACCACTTACTTGTGCAACATTCCACATGTGCATGCACGTGCATATGCACGCTCGCGCACACACACACACACACAGACACACACACAGACTCAGACACATACAATTAACTAATAATAAAAATTCAGAATAAAAAGTTTGTATTTCATCTTTCAACTGTTCATAGTAGATGTTGATTAACTGTCCTTCCTCATTCTTATGAAGTGCACGTGGGTTTCACCTCACATGCTCATATGCTCTTTCTGTATAATAACATACTGTATGGTAGATGATCAGGGTTTTGTTATTATTTTACTTCTGCCAGGAAGTGATCATTTTCCATATTTCAATATTTTACAACATTTCCTATTTTTTCTAGATATTCAAAGACACTACTAGTGAGAAATAACACAAAAGTTGACATTTATTTCATGGTTAAAACTATGGCTTGAAGAATTAGAAAATGGAGATTAAGGGCATTTTCATTAATTTATATATTTGTTTCTCTTAAGGTAGTTAAAATATAGAGATATACTTGTTAATGGAATACGATGTAAGGCTAAACTGAACATACAGGGTGCGCATTCTTGTGTTACCTGTACATCCCATGCAATAAATAGTGCTAAAGGGAAATCTCCCCTTGTGCGTCTCTTCTCACGTAGGTGTTTGAGATAGCTGACATAGTTGATCAAATGTCACCCTGGGGCATGCTGCGGATCCCTCGGCCACTCATTATGATCCGGGCTTTCAGGATTTATTTCCGATTTGAACTGCCAAGGACAAGAATTACAAACATTTTAAAGTAAGCACAGCTTGGCTCATACATTAAGGCGCAGTGTTTATGAAAATCTGGGGGGAGGGGAGCACTTAATCTATTTTATCTAACTTTTCTCTTTTCCTTAGGCGGTCAGGAGAACAAATATGGAGTGTTTCAATTTTCCTCCTTTTCTTCCTTCTTCTGTATGGGATTTTAGGAGTTCAAATGTTTGGAACATTTACCTACCACTGTGTAGTCAATGACACAAAGCCAGGGTAAGTTTCTCTTTTTTTTCATAGCTACACTTTAAGTCTAGGTGATTAACAAGGACATTTCTGCATTTATGTGTGTGTGTGTGTGTGTGTGTGTGTGTGTGTAATTTTCACGTGCTTTAAAAATCAGTTTTTTGGGGGTATTTTGTGTTCTTTATTCTTTGCCATCCTACCATTGTTTTATCCACATGGGGACTGAGGCCACTTCCAAAGCTAGCAAATCTTTGGAAGATATCTGTGGTATTAGTTTGTTAGACAAAGTAAAACCTTCATTCTTATAATTAATACCATTGGTCATCCTTTCCTAAAATACAGTTTCCTGCTGATTTTAGCAACATTTCCGGGTAAAGGAAGGCTATCTGCGGCATCTGTGTATCTCAAGGCTGGAGATTAACATGTAGCATGTGAAAGTGAAGTAGCTGGGGAATGGTGATGATAGAGCCTCCTCTCCTGCAGAGCACCCATCACGAAGACCAGCAAAGCTGATGGCCAGCCCCACATTACAAGTGATATACACTAGGTGTTGACTGTGCATCTGAGCTTGGGATTTCACGTTCAGCCCACAATGTTCAATAGTTACAACTAGAAGGTATAGGGCAAAGGACACTGAGGCAGAGATTGATTGTACTCCTTCTATTCATGTCTTTGAACAGGGATTAATCTCTTTACAAATAAGAGACAAATTACATTTAAGAAAATTCTCCATTAGGATGATAGAATATAAACTTACACTGCTTTGTTGAATTGTAAAGGAGACTCATTTATGTTTGTGTTAAAATCCATCAGCAAATAGTTAGGGGTTTAAAAATATTGTAGCCTTTATAATTACTGTAATTTTGTTGTTGTTGTTTTGTATTTGGAGGAGAATTTTTTCATGAACCACAGCTAAGTGAATCCATGAGAATACTTACACACACACAAACATACACACACGATTATATTCTATAAATAATGATAAAATTGGTTCAAACTCAATATCTTTAGCTTATGTAAATTTCTCAGGTCATTCCTCTATGACTCGTATATAGATTGTCTTCTGCAAGCATACACAAGGCTTTCAAAAGCTAAAATAACAAGGCAGTTCTCAAAAAAGTTAGCGTATTTTACTGATTATATATTAAACATCAAAAACTAGTCAGCAAATAAGCTGATGCTTTTGCCTTTATTTTGTTTTATTTATCTGTGTGAGTGTGGGGAGGTATACATGTAACACAGCATGCCTGTGAATGTTAGAGCTCAGACTGGAGAATCAGCTCTAGTCAGTTCTCTCCTTCCATCATGTGGGCTTGAGGGATAGGAGTCAGGTGGGTTTACCCTCTGAGCCACCTGCTGGCCCATTTTACCCTTATTTAGTAGTTATATACATATACATCACATTTACGTATAAGTTTGTCTTGGGTTCACAGGAATGTGTGTGTTCTTTGATTATGAACAGTGAGAAAGGAGTTAGTTTTTATCACTTAATTTAACTTCATAAGAATTTCACACCAGCTTACGTTTACTGTTGAGGCAGGGTATAATGACATGCATGTACAGAAGAGCCATTATGAAACTGATTACTTTAAAATTGATTTTAAAAATTACAGACATATTTTCTCTCATTTTATTTCCCAGAAATAGATACAAAGGGCAACTTTTCTAATTAAAATTTGGTTTTCTGAATATATTATTTTCTCCAGTATCACAATTCTATTCCTCTTTTATTTAACCACATACTGAGGATTTTTTGACATATAAAAGCTTGTATATGCATATGTATGTATATGTATATGCATATGTATATATAGATACATACATGTATACACTATATATTATATATACTATATAATATACATGGAATTTATTATTACATATTTGCTGATGAGAAATATTATTAGTCTTCAGAAAAATCGTCTTCACATATAAATGAGAAATATTTCTTCCTACTTTATTTTTAAAATACTTTTTTGTTTTTTGAAATTTTCTAGTATTATTTTATTTATTTATAATACAGCCATTACCCCTTCCTGGTCCGCCCTTCCACAGTTCCTCATCCCATTCCTCCTTCCCCATGTCTCCAAGAGGATGCTCCCCCACTCTCAGTCCTCCCCCCTCCCTGTGGCCTCAAGTCTCTCGAGGATTATGTGCATCTTCTCCCACTAAGGCCAGTCCGGGCAGTCCTCTTTGGTATATGTGTTGGAACCTCATATCAGCTGATGTATGCTGCCTGGTTGGTGGCTCAGTGTCTGGGAGCTACCAGGGATCCGGGTTAGTTGTGACTGTTGGTCTTCCCACAGGGTTGCCCTCTTCTTCAGCTTCTTCCATCTTTCCCCTAATTCAACAATAGGGGTCCCCAACTTCAGTCCAATATTTGGGTGTAAGTATCTGCATCTGTTTCAGTCAGCTGCTGGTTGGGCCTCTCAGAGGACAGACATGCTAGAGTCCTGTCTGTAAGTATAACATAGCATCAGTGATAGTATCAAGCCTTGGTGTCTCCCTAATTGGGCCGGTTACTGAACTACCTTTTCCTCAGTCTCTTCTCCTATTTTTCCCCTGCAGTTCTTTTAGACAGGAATAATCCTGGGTCAGAAATTTTTACTGTGGGTTGGTAACCGCATCTCTCCTCTTGAGGCTCTGTCTATCTACTGGAGGTGGACTTTTCAAGTTCCCTAACCCCTCTGTTGACCATTTCATCTAAAGCTAATCCCACTGAGTCCTGAAAGTCTCTCACTCCCTGGTCTCTACTTTCTAGAGGGTTTCTTCATCTCCCTACTTCCTGCCTTCTGAGGCTGCATATTTCTGTTCATTTTGCTGACCCTCTGCAGTTCTCTCCCATCCCCCCAATAACTGATCCTGTGTTTTTTACAGGAAAATTTATACACATTCACCAGGACTCTCACCATCCAGTTATCCCTCTAAACACAGAGCCCTCCAAGCCCCCCCCCCCCATTCATTTATAACCCACAGAGTTAGGCTAGTGTGTCCCATACAGTAGGATGAATGTGAGACTGATAGACTCCTTCCTTTCATCTTTGTAAAATTCATGAATGAAACTCTCCAAGTCTGCTTTGGTTTGTTGTGGTAATATTGCCAGGGGTGAGGATATTTTTACATTATTAATGAAATAGAACCAACATGTTAATATTTAATCTTTTTCTGTAAGGTGTGCCAAATTTTGTTTTCAACAGAACCTACTTATTTTTATAACTTGTCAACACTGGCCTAATATTTATAAAATATTTTCTAGTTATCCTTCAAATAGTTGTTGGATCTGTTGAAATCAGCCATGTTTTAATCCTGATATCAGTGGTTTATAGTATTATTTCCTTTTAAGCTCCATTTGGTGCTTTTATGTATCTTTTCTCACCCACACAGGAGAGCTATGTGTCTATTTTAATGTTATCTGCAGTTACTATGTTTTCCTGATCTATTCCTTCTCTTATTCTTACTCTTTCTTTTTTTCTAGACTTTTCTTCATCTTGCTTCTTCAGATGAAACATGTCACTGTCTTTAATAATTTCTCCTTTTAAATGCAAGATCTTGAAGATAGATACTTCCTTCTAAGTACCCCACTAAGTACATCTTCAAACTTTGATATTTTGTATTTAATTATTATTTAATACAAATATTTTTTTACTTGTGCCATCTTTCTTGACCAGCAGATTATGTAGAAGTATGGTTTATTTGTTTTTGGAGGGAATAAGAGAATTTTAAAAGACAATATTTCATGTTGCTATGTAATTTTATTCAATTATGATTAGAAAATAATCCTTACAATGATCATTTTGGGGGATTGCATATGGTCTAAATAGTTGCCATTGAATGAAAATCAGAAAATTCTCAATTTTTGCATGTAACTTTGGCCAAGGTATTTGGTGACATTTTACCTGCTTGTTCTATAATTACGAAATATCATCACTGCATTTTCTTAATAACAGAAAATTCCTTTTTCTCTTTTAGTTCCATCAGGGTTTTTTTTTTTTTCTCATTTCTGTAGTTTAGGAGTCTAATTAAGCAAATGAACACAAGAGGTCCTGTCTTTCTGATGAACTAACCTTTCTATAGTCACACATGTCTAATGCTTCTGAGTTAGGTTTGGTGAAGTCAGGATACAGAGTAAATGACCTTTCAAAGTTCCTTTCATAATAACAATTAGGTTTTGAACTCTAAAATAATTGATTTTTATTTAGCCAGGTTTTCTCTTATTAACAGTTGATGTTTTCCTGAAGCATTTAAAACTAGATATACTTTGTTTTGTTCCTAGATTGGCAATAAAAGGAAGTAAATGTCAATCCCACCACCCAATATTAAGAGCCATTAACTGTAAGGCCACATTGGTAAGACCTAAGCTCATTGAGAGGAATTAAGAGGGAACCTGATAACAAGTGAGTTTGTCACAGTTGACCAGATACCCTAATCAGCAGCTTGAATTCCACTGTTACAAACCTCATAATATCTATGTATGTATGTCCACACACACATGCATGCACATGCACACATACATACATACATACACACTTATATGAAAAACAAATCAACCAGTAGATATGAAATGTATTTGCCCCCCTTACATTTGTCCAACTGGGACTCCTCTACACTGTTACTAGAATAGAAAGTGGTACAACTACTTTTAATAACAGCTTGACAGGTTTTCTTTTAGAAATGCTGATCCTGGTGCTACCTTTTCATATGCAAATTTTAAGTCTGCAAGTGGATTTTTTCTTTCTCCATTGTGTTCAATGGATCCATTGACTATGTCCTAATGATGAACTTCCAGGAACAGTGTGGCTTTGTGCACGAAGTCATTTACAGCTCATGGTCTTTCAGACTGAGAGCTCTGGCTTCTTCATCATGAGAGTCTGGAAGTCCAGCTCTGTTCATATCTCCATGTTGCCAGCCACTCTCCTGCTATTCCCACTATTCCTTCTACATGTGTGTTTTGTTATTTGGAAATGAATTTTTCTTTTTTATGTGTTGTTATTTGTGATTTTTTTCAAACAGGAGCTTTTTATTTATTCCTAAATAATGAATCAGAGAGTATCAATCTTTTAATTTTTGCTAGTTTACTATTCATTATTTTACAAAGATTACAGTATTAGGATATTTATTTATTATTCTTTAAAGGTTTCATTCATGTGTGAAATATGTTCTAGCCATTTTCATCCGTTATTATTCTATTGCATAAAACTTTTATTCAACAGTTAGTTGTTTCAGTGGATGGAGTTGACTTCAGTGCAAGACATCTTTCCAGTAGTACCCAGGGATCCTCCTCCTCCTTGTCCTCCTCCTCCTCCCCTCGTCCTCCTCTTCCTACTGCTTCTCCTCCTCTTCCTCTTCCTCCTTTTCTTTCTCCTTATTACTTCTTTCACAAGTTTGTCTTTCTCCTTTCTTTCTTACTTCTTTCTTGTCTTATTTTCTCATTATTTCACAAGGTCCATAAAGCCACATATAATGAAGGTTTGAGGAATTAATTTAGTAGTGTACTCATCTCTTTATCCCTACTAGAATTCTAGTATGGAATTAATACTTATTAACCATTTATATAAGGTATGGTTGATACTATATTATAATTGAACATATAATAACATTATCCCAAATTGACAAGAAAGAGAAAATAAACAAAGTAAGTAAATAAACAAGGCATAGGAAATGGTTAAAAGTAGAAAATCTGCTTTCAAAGCAAAGAAAAGCAGTGTATTACTCAAAATGCAGGACAGGAAAATTAAAGGAAGTCAAGAATAGAAGAGCTGGCTGTGGATGACATTAGGAATATACATAAATAAAATATCCAATAAAAAAAGACTTGAATGTATGGGTGAGGGGAGAAACAAACACAGGAAAGAAAATCTGTAGTTAGCTTTTTTATTTTCAGAGCATGTAGGCTGTTGGATATGTTTAGATTGTTCTATACGTAGATAAGAATATACCCAAAAAAATATTGTATGAGGGAGAAATAATAGCTACAGAAGTAAGGGACAAGGAAAGAGGCTGCATAAGAGCTTTCACACATGGCGATTGATTCAGGTTGAGCATTATTTTATCAATTATTTCTTTTATTTTTGAGATTATAATTACTTCACTTCCCCCTCACTTCCTCCTCCAAACCATCCCATGTACCCCTCCTTGCTCTATTCAAAATTGTGACCTGCTTGTGTCATTTGTTTTAGATGTATATATATATATATATATATATATATTCATAAATGCATTAAAAGGGTCCTGATGTGACAGTTGTGAATTAGGTATTCTTCTGGAACACAAAATGGTAAAAACAAAACAAAACAAAAACAAAAACAAAAACAAAACAAAAAAACCTACATATAGATGAGCTTGAATGGTATTTAAGCTTGTGTATGAACTTCAGTAGCAAGTGAGAAGCAACAACATGAATGTCTTCTGAATTCAAGCCCTTAAGTCTCCATGGCCATCTTCACTTCATGTTCCCATTGCTGAGAACTCATTGCCACTGAGTGTGTGATAAAAGACCTCCTGAAATGCAAACACCAATCCCATTTCAACCTTTTATCCTGAAGTCAGAGGTAATCACAGGAAATTTTATAAAGTCTGGCAGAAGATTTGCTTGAAAATTCTCTTTCATTGGCAATGATATGAATGGGCCTCCAGGGCATGGTATTAGCTGAAATAAGCTATACACATATAGTGCTTATGGTATCATTCATGTATGGAATCCAGACAAGTTATAAAAGTAAGCAAGGATTATAGTGTTTATCAGAGGCTAAGGGCTGGTGAGAGAAGGGGAGATGATTATAAAGGATACAAAATTCCAGGTAGATGGAAATGATTAACTTTGATAACTCATCTTAAGCGTCACGAGCAGAGTCAGTTACAATGTGTTGTATAATTCAAAATAACTGGAAAATAGACTTCAAATGTATCACTACAGAAACATTAATGGCCACAATGGTTAATTAGCTTAATTTATTCATTCATTCTATACACTTGTGTGTATGTATGTGTTATAATATTATGCTTAAAGATAAAACACAGATATGATTTTTCAATTAAAAGTAGCATTGATTTTTGAGCTGGGAGATGGATCAGTAGGTAAAACACTTACTATACAAACCTGAGGACCAGAGAGTTCTGATCCCCAGAATCCTCAGTCATACCAGACAGGTATGGTAATATACCTTTAATCCTACTATACAGAAAACACAGACAGGGAATCCCCAGAACAAGCTGAGTAAAATGGCTAAGTGCACTGGAAAGCTCCTAGTTCAAGATAGAGATTCTGTCCAATGAATGATTAAGGAAGAGTCCCAGTGTCAACTTATACACACTCACACATTCACACACAAACACACACACACACAAGCATACACAGATATACACACAGACACATACTCCCCCACAGGCAAACAGGCCCACACATATACACAGATACATATACATATGCACCTATATAGAGACATACACACATACACATGCAGACACACACATACACATACATGCACACACAGACACAGACACACATGCACACACAGACATGTACACACACACAGACAGACACAGACAGGAACACAGGCACACACATGCACATGCACACACACATATACACACATGCAAACACAGAAACACACACAGACAAACATATGCACACATGCACACACAGACACACACACACACACACACACAAAGCACTCATGCACCCGAATACATGGACTAACATAAACACATGTACACATATAAAACAATATTAATTCATTTTATCTAATAAATATGTCTGAGTCAAATAAGCTATGATTATGCTTAAGGAAGCAATGTTGCCAAGTGCTGTGAGGACTAGCTTTAGACTAATTAACTTGCATGCACTCTCTTCGTAATAATAGAAAATCTTTCAAACAGAAAGATCTCACCACTAAACTCTGGGATGGATCTTGTTTAATCTGCGAGGCAAAAAGGATAAAGAGTGAGGCAGTTAGTTCCACACACTTTTACTTTTAAGTGGCATGCATTTCTTAAAGCATATTGAAAAACACCTTGGCCACGTCTTCAGCAGCATTACCAGTCAAGGCTGAGGTTCCTCTCTGGTAATGAACTGCAATCTAAGGCAATTATGGAAAGAGTAATGAGATTTGACTAAGCAAAACAGCTCATTTCCTAAAGAAAGTTGAGAAGAGCGATGGCCTATGGCAGAAACAGGTGCTGCAAAAGGCCAACTGTGATGTCAGACATCTGCCATGAGCTGAAAGAGAAACCTGCAAAGATGAAGCAGCAGGTGAAATAGCAAAGATGAATACTCACCTGACAGCTTATTATCACTCCTGAGAGAGGAAGGAAATGAATTCATGGATTCATATAAAAAAAATCTTATTCCCAGGAGTGAGACAATTAGAATAGCTTTAGGGCAAGTAAAAGTAAATGTTAAAAATATGAGTTTTTCCTAGAGAGGGCAGAATTCAAGTGAGAGCTGAGGTGGTTATTTGTGCTGGCTGAACCATTTGTTCTATGTAAGAGGTAAAGTGCTGTATACTGTGGATACCCGGGGCCATTTCCTTTATCTCTAGTGTGCCAGGGTAATTACTAATAGCTTCATATTTTATCCTAAGAAGCTTATGTCCTTCCATGAGGCAATCTATAGAACTTGATAGGTTTTTTATTTGTTTTTTGTTTTTTTTTTTTTAAATAAATTAACATTAAAGAGTTTTACTGGAAAAAATGTTTAGTTGGATTTCGGGAAGTTTGGTATTCCTGGTCCAAATAGAAGTACACCAAGTACACTAAAGAACTAAATAAAATTGGTCTTATAAATTCCATTTATGAACGATGTCTTCTTTTAAACACATGGGACATTTTATAAACTTGTGTGTCATCTTCTAGTTCTTGAAGCAGAATAGCTGCTTCTTGACCAGGCCTCACTAAACCCAAACAAAATGTCAAGAAGGGTAATCTGCCTTGTAACCTCAAAGCAGGTGCACATTGCCAGCTTGAAGCTGGCCTGTCCAGGGGCTGTATCCTGATGCTTTACTTCTCTGATTCTACTGTGCTTTGTTCATGGGCTGCTCACTACACAATCTTGACTCAGCCTCAGCTTCCTGGTTCCTGTCATACATTATGTCTTTTCTAAATCAGCAAAGCATCCAACAATGTAGTAAGAGAAGAAAAATCAGGGTTAGGGTTAAGAAAAACATGGAACATGGCAGAATTGTTTAAAACCATTCATATGTAACAAGTTAATAAGATGACTAATATACAGCTTTAAAATAATGTATTTTCATTTGTATTTCATATTAAAAATACTTGAGAAAACATTCAACTTTTACCATAACTTTACTTAATAGGCTATTTAGGAATGAACAAACAAATATAAAAACACATGTTAAAACATAGAGTTTAACAAGGAAAGAACTGCTAACTACAGAGTGTGCCAAATCTATTAGTTTACAAGAAGAAATGGTGTCACTGTTATTTTTTTCTTCATATGACATATCTTGTTTTACAGTCCTACTAAGTCTAGAAAGGCCCATTAAAGTCTCCCACTATTATTGTGTGAGCTGCAATGTGTGCTTTGAGCTTTAGTAAAGTTTCTTTTATGAATGAGGGTGCCCTTGCATTTGGAGCATAGATGTTCAGAACTGAGAGTTCTTCTTGGTAGATTTTTCCTTTGATGAGGATGAAGTGTCCTTCCGTATCTTTTTTGATGACTTTTGGTTGAAAGTCTATTTTATCCGATATTAGAATGGCTACACCTGCCTGTTTCTTGTGTTTCTTGAGACCATTTGGCTGGAAAATTGTTTTCCAGCCCTTTACTCTGAGGTAGTGTTTGTCTTTAACATTGAAGTGTGTTTCCTGTATGCAGCAAAATGCTGTGTCCTGTTTATGGATCCAGTCTGTTAGCCTGTGTCTTTTTATTGGGGGAATTGAGTCCATTGATGTTAAGAGATATTATGGAATAGTGATTGTTGCTTCCTGTTATTTTCAATGTTATTTTTATGTTTGTGTGGCTATCTTCTTTTGGGTTTGTTGAAAGATTACTTTCTCGCTTTTTCTAGTGTGTAGTTTCCCTCCTTGTGTTGGTGTTTTCCATCTATTAACCTTTGTAGGGCTGGGTTTGTGGAAACATATTGTGTAAATTTGGTTTTGCCATGGAATACCTTGGTTTCACCATCTATGGTAATTGAGAGTTTTGCTGGCTATAGAGCAGCCTGGGCTGGCATTTGTGTTCTCTTAGGGTCTGTATGAATTCTGCCCAGGATCTTCTAGTTTTCATAGTCTCTGGTGAGAAGTCTGGTATAATTCTGATAGGTCTGCCTTTATATGTTACTTGACCTTTTTCCCTTACTGCTTTTAATATTCTTTCCTTGTTTTGTGTATTTGGTGTTTTCACTAAAATGTGACAGGAGGAATTTCTTTTCTGGTCCAATCTATTTGGAGTTCGGTAGGCTTCTTATATATTTATGTTCATCTCTTTCTTTAGGTTAGGGAAGTTTTCTTCTATAATTTTGTTGAAGATATTTACTGGCCCTTTAAGTTGGAAATCTTCACTCTCTTCTATACCTATTATCCTTAGGTTTGGTCTTCTAATTGTGTCCTGGATTTCATGGA